>CM064487.1:62943297-63332903 GCA_032716605.1 Paralithodes platypus | reverse complement strand
ACAGATCATTTCTAAGCTGTACAAAATCGTCTACATATTGCTAGAATAAAATATAACATACGTCAACGGTACAGAAGGGGTTAAAGGAGTATTGTTCACATTTCGGTGTAGGCAATACTTTGGAGTGCTTTTGCATATCAGTGTAGCCTACTCTTAAATCATTGTATCCATAATGACTATGGCTGATAATGGTGATAGCAAACAAGTTACATGTGTTTCTACAGACTCTACACGAGACACGTGTACACCATTGCAGCCAAGGGAAAGGAACTGTCAATAAACAGACGACAGATTCGGACAGAAGAATTTTCCCGCGATAGGGAGGAGCTATGCGCTACCGCCATCTAGTGCAGGGTTCCAGCCAAATCTGTAAATAATGGCCAACTACTATTAACACGGCTGATTTACCCAGACTCCGATTTTAAGACTTTTTGCCCTATTTCTTTGTCAATAATAAGATCTTTCGTGCCTTTTAGGTGTCGATTTTATCCTGGCGAGTGATAGCGAGCCTGTAATTTAAGTGAAACCGGTATGCGGACAGGACATTTTTCCACCGAAAAATGCTATTAATTTTAATACAATAAAAAAGCACACCACACTTGTTTCCAATACACCAACAACTGCCACTCCACATTTGGAAGAGACACTTGCTACAGGCTTTGCCTTTTGTCTACTGCATACACATTTAAAAAAAATATATATATACTGTACATATATATATATATATATATATATATATAATATATATATATATATATATATATATATATATATATATATATATATACACAATCGAATAAGGCTAGACCTAGGGCTAGGCATGTGACAAGGAATCACTGGAGCTCCTGTTCCATTTGTTTGGCCTCTCTTACTGATTTTCTTTGTGTCTCACAAACAGTGAGAGTAATTCAGCTAGCTCTCACAAATTATCTTTCTCTCTTCAACACTACACTACTCAAACACACTATACTCCTGTCCAATATGCCCAAAACTCCTCAGAGTCCCCAGGGTGGGGGGGAGGGAAAGGGGGGGGGGGACCATAAATGCCCCCGCAACACAGGCTGGACACGCACCCAACTAAAAATGAATGCCTTGGACCGTATCCTCCATCAACCAACCCAGATCTTCTCTTTCTCACTGAAGCTCAGTTGTCTTGGACGACTGACAGCTAACTGCCACTGCCATTAGCTCTCCAAACCACCCGTATTTCGGATCGCTTCAGAGATCCGCCCAACATTCTCAACTTGTTTCTAACTTCAAACCCTTCCGTTTATACTGTCGATCTTTTCTCACCTTTGGGCTCCTCCAACCATAAACATATTTCTGTCTCCTCTCCTATTTCTCCAGTACGGCCACTCGATCCTCCCAGCCGGCAGCGCTTGTGGCACTTTGGCGCTGCCGACTGGGAGGCTCTTCAGCAGTACTTCTTTGACTTCCCATGGAATTATTTTTGCTTCCATGGCTGGAGAGTGTTGAACACATTACTGAGGTAATCCTCTCGGGTATGGAGGCATGCAGTTACTTTTCTTTCTCTCAGACTTATGTAAACATTTTTGGTCGGTCAAACGGTACCGTCACCTTCAAACTTAAGAATCTCATTCGTCCTACGATTCTGTCCGGAATCAAGCCAAATCTGTTCTTCGACTCGCCAAACATTCTTTCATCAATAATAATGCACTGAACTATCCAACTGTAGCTCTTCCCAAGCTTTCCGACATCTAGCCAAAAATCTCGCTAACAAATTTTCTTCCTCATCTTACCCTCCCTTTTTCCACTCTGATGGCACTACCACCACTTCTTCCTCTGACAAAGCTGAAGTTTTCACTCATACTTTCGCTAGAAACTCCATCTTGTAATGATTTCGGTGCTATTCCTCCCTCCCCATCCACCTCTCTCCTAATTATGCCTATTATTCGAATGTCTTCTAAAATTGTACTTTCTACCCTATCTGGGCTTAATATTAAGAAGGCGTACGGTCCGAATGGGGTTCCTCCTTTTGTACTGAAAAAATAGTGCTTCCGTCACTATTTTGCCTAGGCAAAATCTTCCATCTCTGTCTCTTCTCTAATGTCTTCTCTTACTGCTGGAAGTTTGCTCACATTCAACATGTACCAAAGAAGGATGACTGCTCTCAACCCTCTAACTATCGTCCAATTGCTCTCATTTCTTGCATCTCTAAAGTTTTTCAAACTATTCTTACTTCAAAATTTCTTAAGCGTTTCTCTTAGTAGATTACTACTCTCATACCGCCAGTATGGCTTCCTTAGGGGTCGCTCTACTGGTAATCTTCTTTCATATCTTACTAACTTTTGGTCATCTTCCTTCTGGGATATGTTGAAGGCCTTCAATATAGTGTGGCACACACCTCTAATTTCTAAACCTCCTACTACTACTCCTCCATCTGTACCTTTATCTCTAGTTTCCTTTCTGGTCACTCTATAACTGCGGCTGTGGACGGCCATCGTTCACTTCCTCAACCTATCAACTCCTGTGTTCCTATCTCAAATTCTCGTTCTAATATTCATAAAAGATCTTCTCAACTATAACTACAGTCCTGTCCATTCATATGGGGACATCTCTACCTTACACTAATCAACTAGTTTTCCAGAACCCCCCAGCAAGCAATCACTAAAAATTTCACGTGATGAAGTCACTTATCTTTTGATCTAACATCCATATCCAATGGGAACAGAGAAAATCTTGTTCCCTTCAATGCTACCAAAATCCAATTTCTTCATTTATCTACCAGTCAAAGACTCCAAGAGGGCTATCCCTCGTACTTCAATAATATAAAAATCAACCCTTCATCTTCTCTCAGCATTCTTGTTTTCTCTTTTTCTTCTGATCTCTCATGGAATGACCATATTACCAATCTTGCTAAAACAGCTTTCTAGATGCTGGGTGTGTTCAACTGTCTCAGGGGTTCTTTACCCCTTCACAGCTTCATGCTCTGTACAGGGGCACAGCGCGTCCATGGGTTGAGTAATGTTCGCATGTGTGGGGAGGATCGTCTCACACCGCACTTCTGGACAAAGTCGAAAAGAAAGCCTTTCGTCTCATTAACTCACGTCCACTCACCGATTCTCTGCAATATCTCTCTCTTCACCGCAATGTTGCATCTCGCTTACTATTCTATCGCTATTACAATAATCAGTGTTCGCCAGGTCTCTCTCTGTGTATAACACTTCCTCTACGTAGGAACCTTCTTTGATTTTGACCCTGTCACTCTTTCATTTCTGAGGAAGGCACTCATCACAGTTAGTTTTGCCTTTTGTGTCCCTCATCCACATATATAAAACAATATAAAACACTGTCTCGATTAATCGTCTGACTTCCACATACCCTTCATAATATATTATCGTCTAATTATACCCAGAATAATCTGTCATAATGCGACATTCTCCACAATTGGTTAAAATTATATTTTGTTATATATATTTGATGCCTTATTAGAGTTGATCTTCAGCCATGCCTCAATACATTTGAGTTTGACTCTCTCTCTCTCTCTCTCTCTCTCTCTCTCTCTCTCTCTCTCTCTCTCTCTCTCTCTCTCTCTCTCTTCTCTCTCTCTCTCTCTCTCTCTCTCTCTCTCTCTCTCTCTCTCTCTCTCTCTCTCTCTCTCTCCTCTCTCTCTCTCTCTCTCTCTCTCCTCTCTCTCTCTCTCTCTCCTCTTTCTCTCTCTCTCCTCTTTCTCTCTCTCTCCTCTTCTCTCTCTCTCTCTCTCTCTCTCTCTCTCTCTCTCTCTCTCTCTCTCTCTCTCTCTCTCTCTCTCTCTCTCTCTCTCTCTCTCTCTCTCTCTCTCTCTCTCTCTCTCTCTCTCTCTCTCTCTCTCTCTCTCTCTCTCTCTCTCTCTCTCTCTCTCTCTCTCTCTCTCTCTCTCTCTCTCTCTCTCTCTCTCTCTCCTCTTTCTCTCTCTCTCTCTCTCTCTCTCTCTCTCTCTCTCTCTCTCTCTCTCTCTCTCTCTCTCTCTCTCTCTCTCTGCCATTACAGCCCACCACTTTGGACAGGTTAAATGTTGGGTGTTATTGTCTGGAAATGGTCCGGCTGGAAAATGGTTGTCTCTTCATCCAAAGTGTCCTCACAACTGTTGTGATCCTGATAAAAAACACCAATTTCAGTTTGATAGTTGGTTAAAGAATATAATACAAAGTTTGATAATTACTTAAATAATATTATCCAAATGTTGATAGTTGGCTAAACATATATTCCAAAGTTTGATAGTTGGCTAAAAAATAACAATAAATTTCAGTTTGATAGTTTGCTAAATAATAAAATACAAAGTTTGACAGTTAGCTGACGAATACAAAGTATATTTATTAGCTAAAATCAAATACAAAGTTTGATAATTGGTTAACAAATAGTATACAACACTCGCTAATTAGCTAAAGAATACAATCGCATTGTTGTTATAGTTTGCACAAAAATATTCTACACAGTTTGTTAATTAGCTGAAGAATATAGTACAAAGTTTAATAGTTGGCTAAAGAATATAATACAAAATCATTTAATCCAAACCTTGATAATTAGCTGACGAATAATATAATCAAATGTCTAATAGTTGGCTAAGGAATATAATCCAAAGTTTGGTAATTGGCTGGAAAATATAATACAAAGTTTGATTTTGTTTTCTCTCTCTCAGGGCTGTATCCATGCGGCCCCATTCAGCTTACTGTTTTAACAATTGTTTTGCCTCATCCAGGAGTCAATTTTTTTCCTGGCGAGTGGTAGCGAGCCAGCATATTCTTTAAAAATGTTTTTGACAACAGGTAAGTTTGTACATTTTTCAATATAAAAATTTCTCCGGCGAAGCCGGATTTCTTCATACAACGCTGGCTCGCTATCGCTCGCCACGAAAAAATCAACACCTGGATGAGGATAAACGTCGTAAAACAGTAGGCTGAATGGGCCCAAATAGATACAAGCCAAAGAAAGAGAGAAAAGGAGAGAAAAAAAACAAAACAGGTTACCCCTGTTAAAGAAAGTAATATATATTGTTTGATAGTTGAATGAAAAATATAATCAAAATGTTCATTATTGCTCTAGCACAAGTTAGTAAGCTCAATACCGAGGTTAGGGTGTACTGCGTTGTTTCGGGCTATAAGAAAGTTAGACCCGTAAGCATTATTAAACAGAAATGCAATAATCAACTTTCTGATGGATAGAAGGGATGTTAAATTTGATGTCATGTATCCATAAATGCACTAAAACAGTATTTTAGCTGGTCTATCTATATATACACTCTGGCACATACCCCAATTTATCTCTCTCTCTCTCTTGTTTTTTTTTTTTAGCTGGTATTCTGCTAATTCTTGATATCAACAGCTCCAACCTCCTTATAGCCTGAAACTCGCAAGTGTTCAATTGGGTGAAGCTATGTGCACGCTAACTCTACGTTACCAAACAGAGAAGCCATTACGATAAGGTAAGATGGGTTGTTTTTCTGGTCCTCCTTGTTCCTCATGTTTAGCTCCATTAGTTTTCAGATTCTAAGACGTTCGCCCCATTAGTTTGTCGTCGTTCAAACATTTTGTCCCATTTATATATCAATATCAAAACCTTTCATAAGTTACCCAGGAACGGCGAGAACACACTTAAAAGGTTTTGGTGGGCAAGGACGAGGACCCTCTTAAGAGGTAACGCCTAAAAAAAAACTTTTAAAAGGCCCCAGTAGCACTTAAAACAAGTTAAATGGTTATTAAGTGCATATATTCCCCTCCATACCTCCTATCACTACTCCACATCTGTCAAAATCCCCTCCTTCCCCCTTCCCCCCCCCCCCCCCTCCTTTCAATTATCACCTTTTTTCCCTGTTATTCCCTTATTCATTGGTATATTTTTGTGTAAACATCTCCAGGCCGGTTCCAAGGTAGGGTGTGGGTGAATGAGTCAGTCAAGTTTCAGGCCTTGCGAAGGAAGGGTCTGGCTCGCTCTGCTCCACAATGCATGAATGGACCGGCCGATTATAATTCGCGATTTTGACCATCCAAACA
Organism: Paralithodes platypus; assembly: GCA_032716605.1. Lineage (NCBI taxonomy): Eukaryota > Metazoa > Arthropoda > Malacostraca > Decapoda > Lithodidae > Paralithodes > Paralithodes platypus. The sequence continues at coordinate 63,326,913 of CM064487.1, read as the reverse complement.
CTATTCCCACTTGTTTTATTGTTGTTACAATGTTACTATCTTCATATTAAACGTAAAATTGGCGCATATGAATAAGTAATAACGATATTTATCATAAAATGACTACACCCTGCGCACGCTTGGGGATAAAAGTTAGGTGTCACATTTTTCCTGGCGAGCAATAGTGAGCCTGTAATTTTATGAGAAACCGGCCTTTGGCTGGGACATTTGTTCTATCAAAAAATGTACAAATTTATCTTGAATTAGGGTCTATATATATATATATATATATATATAGATAGTCCACCTCCCCGTCCAACTGTTTGTGTTCCTGGTCGCATTGGTCGGTTTGTTTGTCGGTTTGTTATTGGCCAAAGGAAAACACACACACACAACACAAACAGTTTCACGCAACACAACACTCTCACTGTTGCCTCCACCTTCCTCAGTTGGACCCTAACTGATATTCATTGATTACAAGAAACGAAGCCATTTATTATTGTTATGCAAATATGGATCTACTGCATGCTAAGCTGGATAACAAAAGTAAATGGTAACAAAAACATACAAAATATGGTACCCTCAAGTATGGATGCATAATCCTGGGCCCTTAGGTCAGTCAATTATCATTAACTCTTTCGATTAACAAGTATTAAATCCTTCAATATAAGCAAGCATTTAATCTACCCAGGCCACCCAGGTGGCAGGGAATGAATGAAAGGATTGAGAAAAATGAAGTGAAAGAAGCAGTGCAACAAATGAAAGCGGGAAAAGCAGAAGGTTTGGATGGTATTGCTGTGGAGTGTAAAAAGAAGGGTGGAGATGTGATAATAGATTGGTTGGTGAGACTTTTCAATGTGTGCTTTATGATGTCGAGGGTACCAATAAACTGGAAGAGTGCATGTATTGTGCCGTTGTACAAGGGGAAGGGAGATCGGCAGGAGTGTTCAAGTTATAGAGGTATTTGTTTATTATCAGTGGTTGGAAAGCTGTATGGCAGGGTGTTGATAGAGAGGATAATAAAATGTACATAAGTTGCAATAGAAGAACAGTGCGGTTTTAGGAGGGGAAGAAGGTGGGTGGATCAGATGTTTGCAGTAAGACAGTTATGCGAGAAGTAATTAGAGAAGCATAAGGAGATATTTTGGGTTTTTATGGATTTGGAAAAAGCGTATAATCGTGTGGATCGTGAAGCAATGTGGAAGGTGTTAGGGATTTATGAAATTGGAGAAAATTGTAGGAAGCAGTTAAGAGTTTTTGTGAAGGGAGCAGAACATGTGTTAGAGTAGGAAATGGTGAGTTGAGTGAATAGTTTGAGGTAAAGGTAGGTTTGCAACTTGGTTGTGTATTGTCACCATGGCTGTTTAATATGTTTATGGATGGTGTGGTGAGGGAGGTGAAAATGAGAACTATGGGAAAAGGATTGAGTTTAGTAGGAAAGAATGGTAGAGATTGGGAGTTGAAACAGTTGCCGTTTGCTGATGACACAGCGTTGGTGGCGGATTCTGAGGATAAATTGCAGCGGGTAGTCAAAGAGTTTGGAGTGGTTTGTGAGAGGAGGAAACTGAAGGTGAACGTCAATAAAAGTAAAGTAATGGTGTGTAATAGGGGTGATCGTAGGGTGAATCTAGATGTGAGGCTGGATGGGGACATATTGGAACAAGTAGAGTGTTTTAAATATCTAGGAGGAACGATAAGCAGGAGTGGAGGTATAGAAATGGAGGTAAAACAGAGTGTGTGTGAAGGAAGGAAAGTTTTCGGAGCAATGGGAAGTATGTAGAAGACGAGAACTCTCGGAATAAAAGTAAAAAGTGCAATGTATCAAGGAATTGTGCCAACAGTGATGTATGGGGCTGAGACATGGGCTCTGAAGAAAAAGGAGAAAAGAAAGCTGGATGTGATGGAGATGAGCTGCTTGAGGAGTATGTGTGGAGTTACTTGTAGAGACGGATTGAGGAATGAAGAGATACGTAGAAGAGTGGAGCAGCAGGACCATTTGTCAGCCAGAGTGGACAGAAGGGTGCTGAGCTGGTATGGTCATATCGAACGAATGGGAGATGAAAGGCTTACAAAGAGATTATGTGAGTCAGATACAAGGGGAGATAGAAGGGCAGGAAGACCCCCATTGAGATGGAGAGACTGTGTAAGACAAGCTTTGGATGATAGAGGAATGATTATAGATCAGGCAAAGGAAGTTGTAATAAACAGGAATGAATGGAGAATGCTTGTGAATAGTTGAGTGAACACGTGGTAATTTTGGGGAAGGGGTCGGGCGCAAGTTGGACTAGAAATAGTCCATCAGGTGCCTGGCCCGGGGGGACGATTAATAAGAAGGGTGCGCCTGGAAGTGTGGTGGGCGGGCTTGTGGCTTTGGCTCCGCTGCATGTCTGCCTGCCGAGATCGGAGCCTCTCCGGGTGGTCGGGGGGGGGGGGGTGGGGGGGGTCGGGGAGAGTGCTGGAGCAACCTTGGCGACCCTGGTCTCTGGGTATTCTCCTGGGTGACCTAGATGTGTGTGAATTTTGTGTTTTGTCTGTGTGTTTTCGTTGTTTTGTCTTGTGTTTTGTGTTTTCCCTGTTCTTGCTCTGTCTTGATTCGGCCACCCCCAAGGAAAAATAAATAAATAATAAAATAGAATAAAATAGAAAAAAAATATAGGATAAGTGGGGATTTGGCCTGAGCATATAGATAAATAGATAGATATAATTTAATCTATCGAAATAAGGAAGTGTTTAATTTTGCAATACAAGTGTTTAATCTCTCGATAAAAGTAAGTGTTTTAATCTTTCAATATATGTAAGTGTTTAATCTCTCAATATAAATGTTTTAGTCTTTCAATATATGTAAGAATTTTAATATCTCAATATACGTGTTTTAATCTCTCAATATAAGTAAGTGTTTAATCTCTCAATACAAGCACGTTTTTTAATCACTCAACTTAAGTATGTGATTTAATCTCTCAATATAAGTAAGTGTTTAATCTCTCAATACAAACAAGTGTTTAAGTCTCTCAATATAATAAAGTGTGTAATATCTCAATATAAGAAAGTGTTTCAATATTTCAATACAAGCAAGTGTTTCAATCTCTCAATATGAGTGTTTTAATATCTCAATATAAGTAAGTGTTTTAATCTCTCAATACAAACAAGTGTTTAAATATCTCAATATAAGAAAGTGTTTTAATCTCATTATATAAGTAAGTGTATTAATATCTCAATAATGGTAAATGTTTATCTCTCAATATAAGTGTTTTAGTCTCTCAATATAAGTGTTTTAATCTATATATAAGTTGTTTAATCTTTTAATACAAGCAAGTATTTTAATCTCTCAATATAATCAACACATGAACTCAGGGGCAGAATTCGCAACTGATAATGGTCCTTTCGTGGCAAAAGTAACATACGCTTATTCAATCTGTAAATTACTCTCTTATGACTGCTCTCGTGATATCTATGCAATATTTAAATGTACTTGGTTATCCAAGGAACTCCGTTCGTTAATATCTGAGCCTGTACTATTTACTATTGGTATTTTCCTTGACTTATCCAAAGCTTTTGACACTGTAAATCATTCGATTTTATTTTCAAAACTTGAATGTTGCGGTATAAGAGGCATTTCTATGAAGTGGTTTAAATCTTACCTGGCAAATAGAAAAAAGTATGTTCAATTTAATAACTCTAAATCTCCCTCCTCAAGTGTAATATACGGTGTGCTTCAGGGTTCAATTTTGGGACCGGTTTTAATTCTACTTTATATCAACGACATAGTCTACTCTACCTCATATCTTAAATATATTTTATAAGCAGACGATAGCAATCTGTATGCTAGTCATCGACATTTAAATACCCTAATGGAAAAATAAATCAAGAGTTAATTTTAGTGAACAGATGGATCCAATCAAATAAATTACACTAAATTAAAACAAATCCCATTATATCATGTTTGCAAGGAGGAAGTATGAGCTAACAACTATCCCACTTCTCAGAATTGGTACAATATAATTAAACAGGAGTCACAAACTACATTTTTGGGTTTTATCATAGACCATAAGTTGTGCTGGAAGAGTCACATACAGTCTATTGCTAGCAAAATAAACATACGGTGCGGCATAATATATCACATCAGAAATAAGCTCACTATAAAATCTGTACTTCTTATAATTATATTACTCTCTGATATACCCTCTTTTAATATATTGTCATATAGTGTGGTCAGATTCCGCTGCCTCCCATCTTAGTCCTTTAGTCAAAGCTCAAAAACGAGTTATTCGAACAATAGCGTCACTCAGAAAAACAAATCATACAAATGATTCCTTCAGAAGCTTCGGGCTCTTAAAATTAGAAGAAATCTCTAATTATGTTATAGGAGCATTTGTCTTTAATTCTCTACACGAGCTCACCAATATTGATATACCTTATTTTACATATATAAATAATCCTAACTATAATTTTCGGAACAACAATAACCTGGAATTGCCATTTCTGAGAACAGCACAAAGTCAGTCCTCCAATTTTAACATTCAAGTTGGCTCTGAAAAAAATACATATTGTTAAAATATCAACAAAGAGTTACCGGTACATGAATACTTCGTTACAGAAATGGCGAGGATAGACATTTATTACAAATAACAACTTTGTAATGTTCCATTACGTGTCACTGTGTGTATGGGTGTTTACGTGCGAGTGTATTATGTCTTTAAAGGGATGTTCGGGAAGTATATTAAATATGATGCTTTATTGTTTGGCCAAAATGTTTGTATGTATCTAGTAATTTTTCTATGACACAGCTTCACCTGTAAATGTGCAACATACTTTTAATAACTATATTAGGTGCCTTTTTTAACCCTTGTTTAACGGCGGCGGACTTAAGTCCGCCTCTAAAAATCTGGACTATGTGGCGGCGGCGGACTTTAGTCTGTGTGCAATTTTGGCACAATATTGGCTCTGAGAGAGAGACAAGCGGTGGGAGGAGCGTAGGTTACCTCATGACCGCTCGCCATGACCGTCGTGGGCCCACTGACATGTACTCCACACTACTCCACCCTCTCTCACTCGCTACACACATAATTATGTAACGAAATGACCGTATTTTAGCGAGTTTGCCCTTCGGTTGCACGATCATTGCAAGAGAACCAGTGATCGTAGAAGGATGGTTCTGGTGTCATTGGAAAGCTCAATTTACGCCCTTTCAGGGATACATAATTTTATTACGCTCTGGCTCTTGTTTATGCATGAAAAAGAGCACGGAAACAACCCCATTTATGGTAAAAACCCCCCGCTGGGCGGCACAGTGAAATATACTCCACAACCCGCTCTTTGAGTGTTAAGAGAGGTCACTCTCAAAAGGCCTAGCTAGGACTATTATATTCTTTTTAATATCTCTATCTATCTATCTATTGCCTGATGCAGTGATCCCCGAAGGGGTGGCCACGAACGAACCGCACCCAGTTAGTCGACGCCCCTCCTCCCAACCAGCACCGCCTTCATTCATATACTTCCTCACTCCATCCGTCCACCTCTCCCTCTCTGTCCTTCCACCTCGTTCTCGTACACCCTCTTAGTCAATATCTCGCTTTCCATACGTTCCATATGGCCGAACCATCTCAAGTTGTTCCTTTTCACACTTTCCAGCACATCTACCTCCACACCACACCTCCTTCTTACTTCCTCATTCATCTGTCTATCCCTCCATGTAACTCCGCACGCACTTCTCAAGTAACTTATTTCCACCGCTCTCACTCTTGGTCTGAGTCTCTTCCCGAACGTCCATGCTTCGCTTCCGTAAGTTAGTGTCGGGATTACCACACTGTCATGCAAGGACTTCTTCACTTCCATACTTTTTAATATAATGTACATAAATTATTTTGTGTCAGTATTCCTTAACCTCTCCACGGCGCACAGGTTTTTTTTTTACAGGTACATACTGTGCGCATGTATGATGATTTTGGGACCCATTGCCAATTTCGATAAAAAGTACATCAGCGTGTAGGGAATGTTTGCCCATATATATTTGACCCCCCAAAATATGTCTGGGGGGGGAACGGTCCGTAGTTGAAAAATGTGGAGCGAATGGCACCGCGCGGCTAGATTGTCATCGAGCGGCGAGATTTCCCGGCCGAATTTTCACGCGCCCAGGGGATAGAACCTGAGGGAGGAGGGGCTGGGTTACCGCGTAATATCACATATATCTCCTTTTTTTATCCCTTTTAGGCTATGTAGAGTACATATACGTGTGTAGGCCACCCATATAACAATGAATATGCCTCATAGTGACCAAAAATTGCAATATATAAGGGAATTATCAAAGAATTTTTAGGCGGGAATGAAGATGGGTTGGAGGTTGGCGGCAATTTATGAGATGAGAGTGTGGTTTGCGCTATAATATTACGTATATCTCGTACTTAGAGCACTGTCATGCTATAATACAGACTTGTACGTATGTAGACGTGCCATATAACAATATATATACCGCATATAGACCAATTCATGCGATATTTACGCACATTATCAATGAGTTTCTAGCAGACGGTAGCCTAAAAGGGTGGGTGGGGGTGTAGTCCAGTCAAAATATGACCTGAACCCCTCTCACCCCAAACAAATTGCAAGAAATTGTTTTATTGCATTATTTTGTTGTTTCAAGTGTAAATAACGATACAACAAAAGTTTACCAAAGTTGGGTTACCGAAAATGGGTCAAAATGGCGTCATGCTTGATGGCCGCCTCTGCCACTAGAAACACCTAATATTCCAGTTAGGAAGGCGGTTAGCTCTTCCGTACTTTGATAAGTGTTCATTTCAGTGAACAAGTGACTTTGGAAAAGTCTAAAAAACAATAACCCCATTATTCTGGGCTCTCAAAAATATTATAGGCGCAGTCATAATGTTGTGACGTCATCCTGCAATGACGTCAATTTGGTTGGTACATGCACTGAGTTAAGTTATTGTTTTCATTCAGCCATTCCAGATTTTAGATTTTACTAACATTAATTTCTTTTGCATTTCAGAGCATGAGAAGATGGCAAGTCGAGGAAATTGTCCTGTATGTGGCAGTGAGATAGATGGTGAAACGGTGGTGATTGGTGAAAAGGGGGCTGAAGGAATCAACAAGGCCAGCATCGACAGAGGCGACAGTATCGTGGTAGTTGCTGGTACCGAGGTGCATAAAAGATGCAGAGTGAGCTATATTAACAAGAAGCAAATATACTTGTTCAAGAAAGCCAAGCTACAACCACCTCAACCTGTCAAAAGGAGTGCACGTGTTTCTGTCGGACCTTTCAACAGTAAATCGCACTGTTTGTTCTGTGGCAATGAGATAATAAAATCACCCGGTAGTGCCGATTTTGATGAATTCAGCTGTGTCAAAACAGATTTATTCGTGGAGACAACCCTCTCACATTGTAAGGATCGTAATGATGACTGGGCATTCACTGTTCGTAGTAGAATAGAGTATTTCGGAAAGGACCTCCACGCTGCTGATTGTGTGTACCATCGGTCATGTGACATCAATTTTCGCACGAAACGGGCCATTCCTTTGCAGTACAGAGATGGTCCAACTGAAAAGAAGCCACGAAAGGTTGGAAGACCGAAGGACTCTGACCAAGAGCAAGCCTTCATCGGAATGTGCTCGTTCTTAGAAGAAAATGATGAGGAACAATTGACAGTGGATGATATTGCTAAGAAAATGGCAGAATATCTGGTTCAGCCATATTCCGTGGCCTATGGCAACCAGTACCTCAAATTCAAACTGGTTAAGCATTATGGGGAATCTATATTCATTGCCGAGCAAGAGGGGTTACATGATATCGTAACATTTCGTGAGAAAACTAGTAGTATTCTGAGAGACTATTTTAGCCAGCCAGAAAATGATGAAGAGGCTCAGAAAAGAGCCATCATACAGACTGCGGCTAAGCTGATCAAGAGCGACATTAAGTCAATGATCACATCTTCAATCGACCAATATCTTGATATTTCGGCGGTAGAACTACAATCTGCCCTAGAATACATTACATCGAGCTTGCAATGCTTGCTCCAACATTTATTTGTTGGCAAAGACACTTGCAGAAAGGTGGCGAGTATTGGACAATCTATTGCACAAGCCGTGCGCCCCAGGGCTTTGATAGTACCGCTGCAGATTGGATTAGCAGTACAGGTACACCACCATGTCAGGTCGCGATTCCTGGTCGACAGCCTCTCAGCCATGGGTTTCTGCTCTTCATACTCAGAGGTCCAGCGATTTGAGGAAAACGCTGCCACCTATACTGCTCTGGATTTACTGGGCGATGGCGACATAGAAGGACCAGATTCGGCACTGATGTTTGCAGCTGATAATGTTGACCACAACATCATGACATTAGATGGGAAGGGTACATTTCACGGAATGGGGATGCTTGCAGCCATAACTCCAGGGAGGCAAGTCCGCTGAACAATCCTTAGAAGCCGGATTGAAGAGATGAAGATTGTTGAACTGACTGAAGTTGATGTAAAGGAATACCGGTTCACGAAATATGCCCGTGACTACGTCAAGTTTGATCCTCTGCCATTCCTTGAAGCTGTTGATCAAAAGGACCTACTGTGGGAGATGTCCCTATGCTTCAAACAACCTGCGCCAAACTGGAATGGCATGATACATCTGGTGCATAAGGACTGCAGTCATCCAGGGCAGTCCTCTGTGGTATTCCTTCCAATCATTGACATGTATTCTGGGGACAAGTCATGCATCTTCTCCACCCTTCAGTACCTTTGCAAAATTGCAGATGATCACAAGTCCTCGGCAGTTGTGACATTTGACCAGCCACTGTACTGGAAAGCATCCCAAATCAAACATGAGGTGCCTGCAGACAGTCCGGTTCGAGATGTGGTGTTGCTGCTGGGATGCTTCCACACTCTAATGAATCTTCTGGGTGCGATAGGAACGTTGATGGATCGAAGTGGAATCAACGAAATCCTGGGAACCATCTATGGCGAGAATGCAGTACAGCACATCTTGTCAGGAAAGGCAGTTCAGCGTGCTCTCCGTGGTCATCTGCTCCTTGATCAGTGTCTCACACAACAGGTTGTAGACAGGATCATTTGTGACGACCCTGATTTTGCAAAACTTGTGAATGAAATTGAAGAGCTGTATATGCAAACACTGACAGGGGACACAACACTGGATTCGCTCATCTCATCTGTCTGTCTCGCTACTATTGACCAAGTCTTGTCTACCAAGAAAAATGAATTCTCAACTCATTCTAAAACAAGCAAACTCTGGCTCAGTTACCAACAGATGCTAGGCGTTGTCAGGGAGCTTATCAAGGCTGATCGCACAGGATCCTGGGTTATGCACCTCCACGCCATCACTGACTGTTTGCCCATATTCTCCGCAGCTGGACATGCAAACTACTTAAAATCGGCCTACCTTTACCTCCAGTCCATGCAAAAACTAGAACAGGACCACCCATCCATCTTCCATAGGTTCATGAATGGCTTGCATGTCATCAGGCGTACTGATCAGTACTGGGCTGCCTTGGATGTAACCTGGTTATCGAGCAAGCTCTTATGAGATCCCTCAAAACTACAGGTGGACTCACACGAGGAAGTGGAATGTCCGACTATCAAAGGTCCCTGTGGACCATGTCTGTGCCAGTGTCTTCAACGTACAGTGAGGCAATGCAGATTTTCACAGGCCAGAGCTTCGTCACCAGTGAGCAACATAAGGAGGCAACAGGGTCAAGGGTGAGAAGAGATCATGAAGACCTGGAGAAAATTGCAGACAAACTACAAGCATTTTCTCCTTTTGCTGATGAAGCATCTTTGCACAATATTATAACAGGTGTAAACGCAAATGAAGATGTGAACGTCCATGACCTGTTTACTATCGGCAAGGAAACACTAGCAAAGATGGAAGGACAGTCGGTGTTTTCCTTTTCATACAGAAGGAATATGGCATCAGCGTCGACAATCAGAATTGCCGAAGACAGAGCAATAGACTCAGCTTTGTTGTTCCAAAGGTTTCTCGTAGTGTCTCAAACTGCAGAACTTTCACTCGATGAGATCATGAACTACGAACTCTCGCCTTATCCTCAAGCACTCTTTGAAGCAAAACAGGTCTTACGGAAGGCAGACAAAGCACAACTGATGCACGCTCTTAAAGCCCATGTCACAGCCATTTCGGATGAAGCGGTCCTGGAGACTGCTCCTGAAGCAGAACACAATGTCTTAGATGGAGGTTCCCTTCTTCGTCGGCTGAAGTGGTCTGATGGAAGGACCTACACCTCCATTGCCAACGACTATGCAGCATTCACTGTGAAAAAGGCTACGGTAGTCTTCGATGGTTACAGTGGTGGTCCAAGTACGAAGGACAATAGACATCAGCGACGGCGACAAAATTGTGACGGTCATAAGGTGAATATCACTGAAACAACCAAATTCACTGGAAAGATGGAGGATTTCCTTTCCAATAACGAGAACAAACAGACACTGATCCATATGATTGCCGATCGCATGAAAATCAGAGGATGTCATGTAATACATGCTATGGGAGATGCTGACTTGGACATTGTGAGGACAGCAGTATCAATGTCATCTAAAAAAAACTACCACGCTCATAGCCGAGGACACGGATTTGTTAATGCTACTGCTTCATTACGCATCTCCGAGCGATGGTACAAAGCTCTACTTCCGCTCAGATAAAGGGAGTCCTACTGTAGTGTATGACATAAAGGTCATAAAGCAGGTTCTAGGTAGCGAGATCTGTCAAAGTCTGCTGTTTCTGCATGCGTTCACAGGATGCGACACCACTTCCAAGATATTTGGAATTGGAAAGCAGTCTGCTCTGCAAAAGCTGATAAAAGGTGATCCAATCCTGCAAAGTTGTGCAAAGATCTTTAGTACACCTGGACAAGACATGGATGTTATTGTAGACTCTGGGTATGCACTCATGGTGTCTCTGTTCAATGGCAAACCTGGGGACAACCTATCTGCTGTCAGATACACCCGTCTTTGCAAAAACGTGAGTGCGGCCAAAAGCTTCGGGAGACCCGAACGACTGCCTCCAACATCTTCGGCTACTAAGTATCATTCTCTGAGAAGCTATCTCCAGGTAATGCAATGGATGGGCAAGGGTGAGGATATTGACGTCACTAAATGGGGGTGGAGCCTACAAACCACCAGACTAGTTCCAGTGATGACGGACACTGCACCCGCACCAGAAACACTCCTGAAAATGATTCGCTGCAGCTGTTCCGGTGTTTGCAACACACACCGTTGTACTTGCCGAAAGCATGGACTAGACTGTTCTCAAGCATGTGGACAATGCCAAAATGGCCATTGTTACAACACGCGTCAAGATCCAGTATCAGATGATGAAGGGGAAATGTGAAATAGTGAAATATGAAGCATTGGTCGCCATCTTTGCATGACGCCATTTTGACCCATTTCCGGTAAGCCAATTTTGGTAAACTTTTGCTGTATTGTTGTTCACACATTAAAGAACAAATAAACACCATAAAGCAATTTCTTGCAATTATTTTAGGGTTGTTGGCTACTTTGACTAGACTAGTGGGTGGGTTGGAGGGAGGCAGGGAGTGAGTCGTGGAGAGAGTGAAGGCAGGGAGATCTATCAAGAAACATACGCAGCTGTGTGATAATTGTGGAGGCGCCCGAGGCGTATGGATGTCTTGGGATTTTGAAGCTTATGTCTAGCAGGTGTCTGGGGTTCGTTGCCACCCAGAGGTCTACAATAACATGAGTCAGGAATGGAGAGAGAGAGAAAGTGAGACATGCGTATGTCGTACGTATAAATGGCTTTCAGAATTGCATTTTTATGCAAGCAGACATTGCATTTTAGACACATGTGAAGTACCACAGAAATATGTAGGCCATTGACTGTAAATAAAGTACTATATTATAGACCAGGAACGAGGGTGGTCAGTAAACATCGGCAGTTAACCATTTTTGATAGAGAGCTAAATATAGACTGGTGTCGCCTGACACTTGCGAAAGGGTAGATTGCCACCAGAGAAACTTATATTTATTTATTTCCAAGTAATATGCAATCTAAATGTATATTCGAGACCTACTGCAAGTATTTGTATGACAGTCATGACTATGTATAATCCAATATACGCGCGTAGGCGAGATATAAGAAAGATGGTTGAGCAATTTTCGACACCCACACAGTTATTATTCATTATTATTTACAATATTATACAATACAAATGTATTTGTGAAGAGTATTTTATACATGCTGTATTTATACGAATTTAGTTGGTAGCCAAACTCAGACAGAGAGAGGTGTTGTGGATGGAGGGAGGGAAGGGTCACCCACTTACCCACTGACCGTGTGATAATGACTGGAGCCACACTGAGAGGGGCAATTTTGCTGAGTGTTTGGGCAATTTTTGACAGAATAAAGTTATATAATTACTAATTCTTGACAGAGACAAACTTTTATAAACCTTTGCATGATATAATTGATAATCCCATCAATTTACAAACGTAAATTGGTGGGATAGTTCATTTTTTTTGTATATTGTTATTTTGATTGTAGACACAAAGTTTTGAGTGACATCTGGTATGAGCTCCTGTGGCATGGTTGGTAAGGTCGCGGACTGGAAACTCAAAGTGTGGTAGGGTAGTGGGATCGAATCCAAGAGGGGGTTATTGGGAAGGTTTTATACTGTTTAGATAAATTTTGATATATTTTTTGTTTACAAGATCATGCCATTGTATTCAAACAATATGAAATAATCATAGAATATATCATATTTTAAGAATACAATGACATGACCTCGTTTTTTTTTTTTTTTTTTATTGTTTTTTTTTTATTATCTTAGTAGGTTTGACAGGATTTATTGAAACATATTTATTTTGGTACAATTCATTTGAGGTAAGAAAATATATACACATTACTTTGGCTATAACAAACATATATATTGATATACTAAAAAAGAAGGCAAATTACATGGAAATCTTTGAAACTTATAAACTAAATAATGAAAGATACAATTATATAATGTAAAAAGCTATATGACAGGGACATCTTTGGAACTTATACATTATATAATATATATGTAACATTATGAGGTAGCATGATCAATTTGGTCAGGTCAGGTAAGGTAGGGCGCGAGTCCAGGGCAGGGCAGGGGGCGAGTCCAGGGCAGGGCAGGGCAGGGGGCGGCACTCAGTAGTTTTTATACATGTGGTAGTCCCTGAAGCAGTCACCCAAGCAGAGTGCAACTTTGCACTCGGCGCACATTGAGGTGACTCTTTTGGTTACGTGGGTTTTCCTGACACTGGAGCTGCAGACGTGGCACTGCACCTGCCTGTGACGAGTGCCAACCAGCTCGGTGTTGGTTGGGTAGTGTCTTTCCACACCCAGCTGGATGCGGTCAGGGATGTGATCCCCACGCCATGCCGTACGTATGTGAGTGGTGGTGCCATACTTCTCCAGGAGTTGATATGCAACGTTGTACACAAACTCTCGGAATTTTAGCTCTGGTTTGGGGCCATCTCTCTCTTCACCAACCACAAGTTGTAGGCGTTGAGCATCGTGATGTCAACTAGGTGGAGGAAGAGCTTGTGATACCACTTCACAGTCTTCCTCAGACACTCAACGCCTGACAGTTGACAGTCAGACTTGTCCACCAGGCGCATGTTCTTTGTGTAGTCCACTACCATGTCGGGCTTATAGATGGTCTTCCTGGTTCGGTAGTGGATTTTACCAGAGTCCATCTGGGCACTGTGTGGACTGTGGAAAGCAGGTGGACGTCTCTTTTGTCCTTCCACTTCAGGGCTACCACTTTCCCGGACTTTTCAAGTTGCTTGTACTTCTGGCCCTTTTGTCGCCTTCTTCGAACATGCCTCTCGCGGTGTTCCTTGGCCAGTTCGTCTTCAGAAGGTGTGTCACTGGAGGAGGCATCTGACAGAGGAATGACATCACCTGTGAACTTGGGCATAAACTTTCTTGTCTTTCTGACAGTCCCACATGACCCCGTTTGGTTGTCATGAAGAAACTGGCAGAGAGCAGGAGAAGTATACCAGTTGTCAGTGTAGATGATGTGGCCTTTGCCCAGGTAAGGTGCCAACATTTTCCTGACGATGGCACCTGACATGCCCATGGGGTCACCGGGAGCGGCTTTCGGTACGTCAATGTCAGTTTCTGTATACACGATCATGTCAAGCACTATTCCAGTTTCACAGTCTCACAACACGAAGAGCTTGATTACGAACCTATGCCTTTTCAAGGGGATATACTGCTTGAAAACAAGACGTCCTTTGAAGAGCACGAGCGACTCATCAATCACCAAATTGAGGAAGGGGTAAAAGTATTTCCTATACCTCTCCAACAACATGGTGAACACATCCCAAACTTTCCATATCCTGTCAATCCTGTTAGGATTTTCGTTGTCTGCAAAGTGCATAAATCTTAGCAGCAACAAAAATCTGTCACGAGTCATGAACTTATTGAAAGTTGGGGTGGCGATGAGAGGGTCGTGCTTCCAGTAGTGTTGCAACACATGCTTCTTGCAAAGAGGCATGAGGAACAACAAGGCAAAAAACGTCATGAATTCTTCAACAGTCGTATCCACCCAGCCTCGTATTCACGCTTTTGGAGAAATGACGTTCAATTTGCCAAACACCCACCTGTAGTAGGCGTTTGTTTGGGCAACGATGTAAGTCATTACCTCCAAATCGAAAAAAGCGAGGAAGAAGTCGCTTTCGTTTACGTTTTCGTCACAGGGCCAGTCATCAGTTGTACCTGACGTACCAGGATTGAACTGGGGCACGTCAGGCACAAAATTGACCCCGTCAGACCACTCAAACGAAGGCATGCCAGGGATCGGAATGTCGTCTCCGTCTGCTTCTGCGTCTGAAATATCGCTGTCATGTTCGCGATACAACACAGCATCATCATCACCCTCCTCTTCACTAGACAGACGCCCTTCTTCATTCTCATCACCGACGTCTGACTCACTTCCACTGTCCAATCCCAAATCCCCCCACCCTTGGTCCCGTGTTAGGGCGTCGTCGTCGAAACCCGCAGGGCTGCCAATGCCCTGCGAATCACCACCAAACAGCAGGGCGGCGTACTTGGATGGTGTCAGATTTGTTCTGCTCCCTCTAGCACGTAGGGGCGTCTTATGGGCAGGGGCAGGGGCAGAAGGGCCGGCAGGGGCGTCGGCAGGGGCGGCAGTGGGCCTGGAGGCAGGCAAGATGATGGTGGTGCCTGTCGCCCCTTTCCCTTTCCCTTTCCCTCTTCGTTGGGCAGGGGCGGCAGGGGCAGCAGGGCTGGCAGGGACAGCAGGGTCGTCAGGGACAGCATGGCCGGCAGGGACAGCAGGGCCGGCAGGGCCAGCAGTCGCTTTCCCTCTCCCTTTCCCCTTCCCCTTCCCCTTCCCTTTTCCTTGGGCAGGGGCAGCAGGGGCGGCAGGGGCAGCAGGGGCGGCAGGGGCAGCAGGGTCGGCAGGGGCAGCAGGGGCATCCGGGCCAGGGGCGGCTGGTGGTGGTGGTGGTGGCAGGGTCACTGTGGCAGGCGTACGGGTTTTCTTCCCTACGCCCGTGCCTTTGATTTTGCCTGCCCCTGCAGGTTCTGCAGCCCTAGGGCGGCCTCCTGCGTCGCTGGTACTGGTTGCAGGGGTGGCAGTGGTGGTAGTAGTTGTTGTTGCAGTTGCCTGGGTCGTGGTGGCAGTGTCCCCAAAGGCCAATGACCTCTGTGCAATTGCCTTGCTTGCACGTGTTTTACGTGATTTTGGTGCTGGTGCTTCGTCCTCAGAGCTGTAGGGCATGTCGTACTGGTAGCTAGGGTTTCAGGTAGCCACCCTCTGCCTTCCACGGCGGCTGACACCACCAGAAGGAGGGCTGGTTGTGTCATCAGGGCGCGAGCGTGAGGGACGTGTGGGCTCCATGACTAGTGCTTGGGTTCTGGCGCGGTGGCGCTTGCACGAGTGCGGGGCAAGCGTGTGGCTGGGTGGTATCAAGAGTTGACATGTAGTACTATACCCACACCAATTTGTAGCCGCCTGCCTATAAACCCGCGGTTTTGGTACGTGTTCAAAAGCCTTGCTCTTAAGAGTCTTCCCGCAGTCCGCCGGGGGAACTCTTAAGAGTCTTCCCGCAGTTCCCGGGTTAATGGCTAAATAAAGGTTTAAATTTGACATTTGTACGCTTGGGTGAGGGGTGGGGGTCTAACCTGAACAATTTATTAACAATTGTAATCTGTTGCTTGATGTAAGTCTTACTAATATCTGTAGCATGGGCTTGACAGAACCTAATTTGATTTAGTCGATATTAGGCAAGGCTAAGCTCGGGGATTAAGGTAATACATTTCCTATCGACTATCTCATCAATCTCGCTTTCCAGTGGAAAGCAAGTTCTCTAGCTGACTCCTTTTCTGGATTCTAGCTCGGCAAGACTTTGTTGGTTAGACAGGAAGTCAATTAACTTTTATGTTAATAACTTTCTTAGAGCTAAGCTGTAGTTAAATTATGAAGCAAGTATATAGGTACTTCAGCAATGCCTCCCTGGTGGAAAGTAATGAGTCTTATCAAGATTGCCTATCAGTACTGCAGAATGATTCTATCGACTGTATAATGGCCCATTAGTTGTCTAATAAAACTGGCAAATGAGGTGCAGCTGGTCATCTTGGACCATGGCGTCTCGGTAGCTTATCATTTCGTCATCGGCTGCGCCTTCATCTCAATCTCGCAGCAGGGGTTGCATTCGGGGGCATGGCGGCAGTTCTCTCTCAAGGACATCTTCAGGGGCAGCATGCGTTGCTGGCCTAGTCTCGTCTCCTAAGACTCGGGGTAGTTCTGTCCCCCAGTCCTCTTTTAGAGATTTTGTTCTTGCCAGCTGGCTATTGTACTGCTGAAGGACTGGGTTTAGGCTGCGGGAGAGGAGCAAGACCGAATCCTTTGGGACAGCAGCAGCAAATGCATGTCGATGGATGGGTGTGGGGTCCCTATAAGGCTGGCAGAAAGATCGAGGTGTGCTCTGCCAACTAGTCACAGGGCTTCCAGGTTTGCCTGACTTGGACCGTCATCCTCCAGATTTAGTGAAACTTGTGACCAGGTTTCTGTCTTTTTTTATGTTAAGCCGCCCAATTGGGTAATAGAGCGAGCGAGCGTCTCGGCCAATCCTATAGCCGGCCAGGCCTGACTTCATGTCTCGTAGCTCTTTTCCTCGGTCAAAGGCGGAGTGTGTTAGTGAGGGAAGCTTTGCCCATTCTCTGTAGTTGACGAAGGAGGAATCTTGGCCACCTATATCGACAAGGTCGACCAAGGGGGGCTTGGGAATTCTTATCTTCATTAGGCTTGGGAGGGTTTTGCCTGCTTGCTCTTTCTGAGGCTGTGGCTGTTTGTTATTTTTGTTCTGCCCAGTTTGCGAGAAATTATTTTTGTTAAATATTCAGAGCAACAGACATTAAGCCATTTTCGGCAAATCATATAGTATGTTTATGGTAAAGCAACAGCCATTTAATATTTCAGTAACTTATGTTCAATCATCTCCAGTTTACAATTAAGTGTTTCTCAAATATTCAACATGGAAAAACCATCTAGTAGGCCTAATTGAAAGTTAAATATCCAGTTCCTCCCATGCAATGACTGTCTCTCTGTTTACACATTTTGTTTTCTAAATTATGGAGACTAGACCTTAAACAATCTATCCATCCATGATATCTTCTTAACCCTGAGACCCTGGGTGAAGCCATATGAAATCTAGAGGATTGATGGGCTTAATGGGCAGCATCCCCGGTGTTGCCATATGGCATCAGTATGTGTTGCACCAAGCAATATTTTTTTTCCATGGCGCAATCTCGGTCCTATCGGTTTTGTGATGAACTAAGCTCCATCCGCAGCCCCTCCTTCACTCCTGTAAGCTTCTCTCTACTCCCGCCCCTGATCACCCAAACTTACAAGCACTCCCAACCCCTTCTTGTACCCACTATGTGGCTACATCACCCTTCGCAGGTGCAAGACAGTGATAGACTGACTAAGTGAGGGAGAGGGTGACTCAGTTGCTCTTTGAGCACACATTATTGACACACACACAATCACACACACATACACGGTGGTCGAGTGGAGAGCACGCTCACGTGTGCATCTGCTTGACCTGGGTTTGATCCCAGCCAAGGCGGACTATTTAGTGAGTGTGGTAGTACGTCCTAGTGTGTCTCACATGCTCGCACCCAGTCGGGGGACACCTGGACGACGTATGCAGACTAATAAACACACACAACAAAGCCATTCCAACAGCTTCTTCTATCCACAACACCCCTTCTCTGCTCTCTACACTTTCCCAGCCGTATAGTCCTAGTGTACTGTCTGATGGCGTAATGAGATTCGAAATGTAAGACTTACATACTCAGATGAGTATTGACCTATATACAGTTCCACACATACACATGCATGCATGCTCTAGGGCTGGATGTCTTGCTACCACTCAAGCAGTTTTTAACAGAGAACAAGGAAACGTAGAAGCATGGGGTGTTCACCATATGCAAGCTGAAGACAAATATGTGATCATGATATTTAGTTGAATATTTGTTGTTTTTTATTTATTAAGCTACAAGCTGCATAAACAAGGCGCTTGTGTACTAGTATCACAGGGTAGTTGAACTGGTGGGAATATTCAAAGGCAATTGGCGGGGAGTTAAATATCACACTCCTCAATGTAATATACTGCAATTAAATAAGTTAATTCAGAAGTTATGTTTTTGTGTTGCGATAGCTGTCTCACTTAATCAGGTTTATGGGAGTTAGGTTGTGTACGCATTATAGCTAGTGAAAGGAAGAATAAAATAAATAACCCACAATTAATGGCATTACCTAACATTTATCCAAATATAAATCAGCCTTTCATTGGTTTATAGGGAATCTGATAATCAACTTTTGTCAATACTCACACATATGTTTTGAAGACATACTGCTGTAAATCAAGAACATGCAGAAGTACAATATATTACATTTCTAGTTGATTTACATGATGATAATATGTGACTTTTGTTTTGGTTTGGACATGTATTGTTTGCTTAATGTTGGGAACGAATTGACAAATAAATACTTAGGGAATAATAAACACAGAACACGTTCGCTCCCAGAAATACTTTCATTAAAGATTCATATCAGTAATGCTATAACCATTAAATAGATGTATGGTAATTATGCAAAAGTACTTAAGTACCGTAATAATTTGTCAATGCTTTCCCTACATTATGAAAAATAATATTTAAAATACATGTCCAAACCATAACAAAATTCATATCTTATCATCAGGTAAATCAGATAGAAATTGAATGACGACAATTGTCGTCAGATTACAACAATTACACCATACACCTTTAAATGCCTCGGAACTTTAGATATTCCTGCCACTGCTAATCCGGGCATATTTGGTGTGTAGCCGCCGTATTCATACATCTTTTACTTCTATGCATACTATGAATTCATAATTAAATCAAATATCATGATCACGTGCCTTCATGCAGCTTGAGAATGGTGAAAATCCCATGGTTCTTTCTTGCTTTTTTCCTTGTTTATTACCGTGGGAATCTCAAGCAGTATCTCACTCCTTGAGTGTGCATATATATATATACAGAATATGGGTCTAAAAATCAATCAATACTCGTCTGTGTGTGAATGTATGTATGTGTATGCGTGTGTGTGTATCGATCACGTGGGCTCAGAGAGGGTGGTGAGTCAATCTCTCCTTAACCCACTAGGCACCAGCAAATATATTGTAAATGTACATTCCAGGCCCGGGCACATTTTGTGTTTTCCCTAAAACAGCTTGAATAGCTGAGAAATGAAGGGGAAAAAAACACTCACCTCGGTCATGTGGGAGTCCTAGGGAGGAGCCTCAGCCATCAGCTGGTGCCGGGCACCTCTTCAAATCTCCCATGCCGGCAGACCACAGCAGGGCAAGGCAGCATGGCTGATGTATGATGCCTCTAGTTTTCGAGTGACGGTTATTTACACCACCCGAGCATCATGTGTGCATTCATAGTTCATATATTAGCAACATGTATCACATATTATTGTAAGTGAAGTTACAGTGTGATAAGTGCATAGATTTAAGTTATATAAATGCCGACGAACGGCAAGGCCCGCGCGCATCCTGGTTACCATGGCGACGGGCGGCCATCTTGGCCCAAGATAACAGCAGAACGTACGCACATACACACAGCCAGCTGACTGACACCCCACTCTCCTCTTCACTTTCACTCTCATTCTGAGCCTCCCTCACGCACTCTGTTTATTGATTTTATACTTTATCGTATGTTTTATACTTAAAATATGAGTTTTACACATTGTTTTAGGCAGTTTTGACTTAGAAATATGGGTTTTCACATTGTATCTTTAGTGGGGAGACAGTGTGAGGTGGTGGTGAAGGCAGGCGTGGGGGTGAACCACGCCGCACTTGTTAGTGTAGCAACTTGACACCTCTCATCCTCAGATAGTCTTTTCTGATCCCTACGATGGCCTGGTGGAATTTTGAGGAATACCATGAGGTCTGGATCATCCTCCACCTCCTCTTCCCAACTTGGTGGGGAGTCAATTATATCATGGAGAGCAGTGGGGGAGCGATACCCACTCTCCTCCTTTTGTTTCAACATCGCGAGGTGACGAAGTAGGTCAGATGTGATGTAGCCTATCACTCGCAAAGTCAACAGGAAAACTGTCTTCTCCCCACTCCCCACTGTGGCTGGACTTGGG
Organism: Paralithodes platypus; assembly: GCA_032716605.1. Classification (NCBI taxonomy): domain Eukaryota; kingdom Metazoa; phylum Arthropoda; class Malacostraca; order Decapoda; family Lithodidae; genus Paralithodes; species Paralithodes platypus. The sequence goes on along the minus strand of CM064487.1, from coordinate 63,306,242 downwards.
GGTTGCCAAGTATTGCCAAGATTCTCCTGTAGTAAGCCTCGAGAATGGGCGGAACTTTCACGACCAACAAGCTTCCCCATTGGCTGAAGGAGGCGTTACAAGAAATGGCGTCTCAGCAAACCGGGTACAGGATTGGCAGATGCGCTTGCTTGGGCCGCCATCCCATTGGCCGGCCCAAAATAGTAAAACAAGTGAACATGATCACGAGAGATCACCAGAGATCACCAGAGCATCACCCAAACTTGACAATCAGGATACAGGTCTGATAATTCTGGACACCCTGTGATTGGCTGATGGTGAAATCCGGGATCCTCCACCACCTCTTATATATCTTTACCAATTTCACTTGGGATAATATAAAGCTTAGATATTTGCAAGGTGGTCAGTCAACTACTTTTCACCTTATCCTCATTTCATAGTTTCACTCCCTTTTCCTGCAACCTTTCCATACCCATCTCCCTACAATGAAATAAATAAATAATTAAATAAAATAAAAAAAAAATAAAAAATATCTTAGCAGGGATCTAAACGGGCATTTTGTAAGTTAGAGGGAATTCTCGGAAGCCGTTATTGGTAGCCTAGGAAAAAAACTTAACATTGCTCGAAATAGGTCAAAGGAGGTAAAATCCTTAACAATAATAAAACAAAGTATCATAGTAAGCCACAAATAATGTTAATATAATGAGAAGGAACAGCGTACATAGATCCACCACGTACTGGTTATTATGTCAGCATCAGAGAGAGTTAATGTGACAGGCAAAACGCTGCATTATTCTATCCCTGACATTATTGGGATGGAGGCGATCTCGTACAGTTGCCCACATAGGTTCTGTTCCTCGCTGTGATCATATGTATGAAAGTAAACTTAGTATGAATTAATTGCGAGTGTGGTATCTTTAGTAAGTTAATTTTGGGGTTGGTGATATTACGAATTATCAGTTGACAAATCTGAAGAGTTATCAACTGCATAAGACGCTACACTCGTAATTCATTCATGCGCATTATGCTCCCATGTATAATTATGATCACGGAGAGGAACAGAATTTATGTGGGCAACTGTACATTGTCTGCTGGTGTGACAATGTAGGCCTTTTAACGTGAAGTATTTCTGTTTTTCATTATTCTTCAAATTTTCTTTCAAATTTCTTTGTCAATATTATAAGATATTTGGTGCCATTTACAGAATTCTATTTTTTCCTGGCAAGAGATAGCGAGTTGGTAATTTTTTAGGAATGGGCCTTCGGCCAAGAAATGTTGAATACATAATATCACCAAACCTACCAATTAACTTACAAATAAACCAAATGTATGGTAGTGAAAAAATATAATCAATGAAATTAATGAATGAATGTGGTACTCTATGGATTCGATCCTAGAAGATTCACACCGAAATCCTATTAAAACATTAAAGACAAGATAGCAAAAACCATTATCAGATTATTCGAAAAAATACATATGCGAAATGAGTATTCCCCCCCCCCCCTCCTCCATCCACATTGCCTAATTTTGTTGTTAACACTTAGAAGATGCAACTACGCAAATCTGTTTAGTGTTTTGGCTATTATTAGACTATTCATTCTGGTTAAGAAGGGCATATTAATGTCAGAGGGTTAATTGAAATAGTCTTTGCCCGTTTGATTCCAACAGATTCGTCCTATGCTGTATACAATTGTTTAACCCGTGGAGCCCCGGCTAGTTTTGCATTGTTTGTTCACCAGAACCCGGCCGGTTTTCAAAAAATGGTTTTATTCCAGAAACAATAGCGAATGGGTTAGGAATGAAGGAAAAACCACGAAAATCCGCTCAAAAAGCTTAAAGAATGGTCCTACAGAGCCCCCGAAAACGTATTTTGCAAGAGTAAAAAATTGAAGGCAATTACCCCCAAAAAACAGGTTATTGCGCGCTCACGCGCACGCATGTGAACTTTGAGAGTTTTCAACCATCGGCACGGTTGCGTGGGATACGTACACAGTTTCCATACAAATCTGAGCCCTCTCTAAGGCTCTCTAAGGCTACACCTGAGGTTACAGTCGGAGCAATTAGGGTGACTCGTCAGACGCGTCGCTGGGGCTGTGCGTTACATACATCGCCGACGCGCCAGACGCGTCGCTGGGGCTGTACGGGTTAATGATAGCCTTTCAAAACATGTCATGATCCTCAAGGTAAATGGTAAGTATAAACAAAAATATCACATGTGATCAACTCCTCTCTAATTATCTTTAGTTCAGAGGAGTACAGTTGCCCACATAAGTTTTGTTCCTCGTCGTGATCTTAACCTATGACGTGCGCATGGGGGGTATGAGACACCACACACCAGTGCGCACATATTTGAGCTGTTCCCATCACTAACATCGTTATTTTACCATAAATAGCATTAATACTTATCCATATGCGACTATTTTGCGTTGATTATAAAGGTATTAACCTGTTACAGCAATAAAGCAAGTGGAAACAGCGTTTGGATGGTCAAAATCGGCGATACAGGCCGGGAGTTACATAATATATGGCTGAGGCAACCTCCCTCCCCTCCACTCCTCCCCCCGTCTGGAGAGAGATTGTCGATCGATACTCTCTCTCTCTCTCTTGCACTCGCTTGGTAACAGTGATGACAACGCCCTGCTTGCAACTCGCTAATGTTAGCACGAAAATAGACCACAGAATAAGGGAATAACAGGGAAAATAGGTGATATCTGAAGGAGGGGGGGGGGGGGGGAGTGGAGAAGGAGGGGATGTGGAGGAGTGATATTTGGCATGGCCCAGGGGCAAAAAAAAAAAAAATAAAAAAAAAAAAAAATCAAGTTTTTTTAGGGTGTTTTAAATGGATTTTTTTAGGCCCAGGATCTTAAGAGTCTTCCCGCAGTCGCCCGGGGAAACTCTTAAGAGTCTTCCCTCACTTGCCGGGTTAAGTAGGTAAGTAAAGCTGGTATCAGTCAGTGCCTGGTATCACGACCGTTTGAGCACTGCTCTAGAATTGGCAAGACTTCTCAGCTTATATCCAAGACTCTACAGGCTGGGAGAAGCAGTATTCCTCCATCTTTTGAGGTGGGAGGTTGTTATAGCTTGCCATTTTGGCCACATTGCTTGGGACTGGGGGGAACTTTGATGGTAGTACCCTATGGTACAGTAGCCTAGGGGTTAAGGAAACCATGAATTATTCGGGATATAGAGAAGTTGTATTTCAAGTGGGGAGACTTTAGACACCAATCGAGCAGGGCAGTACCCAGGGTATGCCACATAGGCATATGATAAGGAGTTGCTGGTACACCTGTTTCATTTGCCTGGCTTCCCTCACTGTTTTTATTTGTGCCTCACCTACACAGATAGTAATCCAGCTTACTCTTGCAAACACTTTCTCCTCCTATTAATTTCACTACACTTAACAAGCACACTCCACTTATTTCCAACAAACCTAACTTACCTCTAATGTACCTTGATCATGGTTCTATATCACTCTCTCATTCTTGGAGGGAGACACTTGTTACAAGCAGCTTTGCCTTTTGTCTCCTTCATGCACATACAATTTTTTTTTTTTTTTAGTTAACCCACAGGACCCCAGCGACACATGTGATACGTCAGCAATGTATGTAACACTAAACCCCAGCGCCGCAGCACCTGCGACAGCAATTTCGACCTTATATACTCCTGTCCTAAATGCTTGAGGATGGTATGGGATATACCTTATGATATTGCCGATCAGTGGCGGTACTCCACAACCGCCTAGTCCAGCCGCGTGGGTGGGTACGGGCGGATGGGGAAAGCCAGTTTACCCACTTATCTCACCGCCACTTTCGAACTTATTTATTCTTGTCCTATGATAGCTAGAGGGTTCAAAATATGTATGCGATATACCTTATAATGTTACCCAACAGTGGCAATACTTGGCAACAACATCAAAGTCCCACCGCGGTGGGGAGTGGGGAGAGAGAGCGCGGGAGGAAGGAGGAGTAGGCCGCCAGACAGTGCGCCAGGCCCAGTTGTTCTGTATAGTTCACGAGTGTCGGACCTACTGTACCTCATCGCCTCGCGATGTTGAAACAAGGGGAATAGAGTGTGTATTGCTCCCCTACTTCTCCTCATGACATAGTTGACTCCCCACCAAGTGAGGAAGAGGAGGAGGAGGATGACCCTGACCCCATGGCATTCCTCAAAATTCCGCCGGGCCATCGTAGGGGTCAGAAGAGAGGAGAGGAGAGAGCGGAGGAGAGTGTGTCATGTTGCTATGTACAAGGTCTTCCCCACACCCATACTCTCCCCACTAAAAATACAATGTCAAAACTCATGTTTCTAAGTCAAAAGTGCCCAAAACAATGTGTAAATCTCATATTCAAACTATAAAACATACACTAAAGTATAAAATCAATAAGCAGAGTACGTGAGAGAGGCATCATAAAAGTGAAAGTGAGAGAGAGGGTGAGTCAGCTAGCCGTTTACGTGCGCACGTCGTGGACCAAGATGGCATCCAGTCACCATGGTAACCAGGCCGTGCACGGGGCTTGCCATTTGTGGGCACTTATAAAGCTTAAGCACACAACACTTATCACAATGACATTATGTGGTACATATTGCCAATATATGAACTATGAAGGCACACATGATGCTCGGGTGGTGTAAATAACCATCACTCGAAAATTGGACGCATCGTACATCTGCCATGCTGCCGCGCTCAGCTGAGGGGTGCCGGGGCGGGAGGTTTGAAGTGCGCCCAGCACCCGCTGATGACTGAAGCCGACCCCCCCCCCCCCTCTCCCTTAGGACCCTCAAATGACCGAGCTGAGTATTTTTTTGTTGGTGTTATTCTGCATGTCTCACCTATTTAACCTATTTAAAACAAATGTTTTTACCAAAATCGGCTGGTCTCACAGCATGATTGTATTATTAATTAGCTGGTGCCCAGTGGATTAACTCATAAACTGCGAAGCTATGGTAGCTTAACCCTTATTTAGCGGGCTAGGTGGTCTATTTGACCGTAGCGCCCAGCGTTTTTTTTTTACCCTAAATAGGATTGTTTACGTGATCATTTTCATGCCTAAATAAGACCCAGAGCGTAAAACAAGTATCTTTCCCTGAAAGGGCGTAAACAGAGCTTTCCAATGACACCCGAACCATCCTTGTATGACCACTGGTTCTCTTGCAACGATCGTGCAACACGAGTGCAAAAACCCTGTAATTAGGTAATTTCCCTACATAATTCCCTGTGTAGCGAGTGAGGAGAGGGGAAGGAAGTTAGAATACAGTTCAGTTGGTCCACCGCGGTGGTGGGGGACGGTCATACAGTTGCTAGGCTCCTCACACCGCTCAGCTCTCTCTCTCAGCAACATTACGTGCTGAAAATGGCGCACGACATAAGTTGTGAACCGCCACATAGTCCAAATTTATTTCACACGACATAAGTTGCGCGCCGACAGTTAAGGGTTAAACCCTCCCGCAAAGTGAAGGTATTTGGTTCTATTCAGATGAAAATTGTCATATGTAATAAATATATAATTATTACTTATCCATATGCGCCTATTTTGCTTTTAATATGAACATATGAACATTAAAGAGCAATAAAATAAGTGGGAATAGCATTTGGTGGGAGAAAAAAGATGTATTATTGCCGCGAGGTCATATCATGAGGCGAGAGCTCCCCCAGCTCTCTATTTTGAGCTGAAGAGCGACACTAAAGCCTTGCACTAGAAGTATCTGTGTTGCAAGGATCTCTAGCTGCCTCATCCGTGTTAAAGAAACCGGGAGGGGGAAATTTGCACCGAAAATTACCCGATACAAGGGGAAATAGGAGGAAAAATAGCTGATAATTGAGGAGGGGGGAAAAGGAGGGGAAGGGGATAGGGTTGGGACACATATATAGTAATGGTAGCAAGTAATGGAGGGGAATTATCTCATCTAACCACAAATTGCTATATTTTGAGTGCCACTGGGGTGTTTTCTAAGGATTTTCTTATGCTCTGTACCTATTGAGGACGGCCACAGTGCACCTGAAAAACCTCTATTGAGGACGGTTGTGCTTTTGGGTTAAATACAGTATATTAGTTAGCTTAGAAAGGATAAAAATTGTATATAAAAATAGCATATTTATATGCGTACGGCAACCATATTATACCTTGGAATTTTGTTAAATATTGATTGCTACATCTCCAAATGCATTTGTTCTGAAATATAATTTGTCATTGAAATACGGATTCCTCGGAAAATTATCATGCTATGCAAACTTGTATAATTATTCACTCTCTCTCTCTCTCTCTCTCCTAAAAATAAGTGAATATATATAAAATCCGTAGATATCTAAGTGTAATTTCTCTTGCAAACCAATTTATTTCTATCCTAAACATGAACACTTTTCTTGTCGGCATTTCCTGACCCATATGGTTATACTTCATCCTATATTCTGGTATGGCTATTTCGCTGGAGGAAGCAGAGAGTAGTGAGAGAACTTTTGTTTTTGCTGACCTATTCTTCTACTATAAACTGTTCCTTTGTGTATTAAGGCCGGACTACCTAGTAGGGACCGCAAGGTCTGTGTGGTCTGGGTATTTGTGTATATATTTAAATCTCTCCACATAAAGCTGAACTACATGAACCCTAGTTTTCAGAATAAACCCACACACCAGCTACGGAACACAATTACCAAAATAATCATGTTGTTTGATCAAAGAGACCTTGTTGGCATATTATTGTCACTAGTATTTAAGGGGGGCTGGGCATATTTATTTGCTCATGTGTATATTTTGTCTATATATTTTTTAGTTTCATCCATAGACCTCCATCAAGCTTAAAAATAACACCCCCCCCCCCAAAAAAAAAAAAATCCATCAAGATAAATTTGTAAAACAAAATTATATAAAAATATCTCCGCCAAAGACCTCTTCGTCTTAAATTACAAGTTTGCTATCGCTCGCCATGAAAAAATCGACACCTAAATGACATGAAGTCTTAATATTGGCAAAGAAATGGGCCGAAAGGTTATATAATCGCCAAACTAATGAGCAAATCATCATCAAATCTGAAAACTAATGCAGCTAAACATGAGGAAGAAGGGGGACCAGAAAAACGTCCCATGTACCCTTAATAAAATTTTGTGTTGAGGACATTATTTGGATGTTGTTGTTGTTGTTGTTTGGATGTTTGTTAGAGTGTCTATGATGTTGTTTATTTGCCTGAGTGGGTAATGATGCTTATGGTTATACAGTATGCAAAAACACCATGTGTGCTAATTTCAGTTCAATGAATAATTGCTCAATGAAAATTTAGTATATGGATTATAAATATTTAGTTCCTGAATATCAACATAGTGTAATATAATTTGGATGGATATTTTGACTAATCATATCCTAAATAGGTGTTGCAATATTATTTGCGAAAACATATGTGTTACTGTATATTTTCCATACAATTTGGAGGTCACATTATTGGTCACAGTAAAGCTGTATATCACGCTTATTATAGCAATTAAGGGGGCAGTGGTTATATTTTTGGTCTATTTACTTCTATATTAACTTATTTTTTTGTTTCCTCCCTAGACCTCTATCAAACTTAAATAAACATTAATTAAATCCCTCCTCTATAATTATTAACTTGTACATTTTTCAGTTGAAAAATGCAAATTACAGGCTCACTATCGTTCGCCAGGAAAAAAATTGACACCTAAATTGCACGAAAGGTCTTACTATTGACAAAGAAATAGGGCCAACGGTCTTAAAATCGCCTAAACTAATGGGTCGAACGTCATAAAATCTGAAAACTAATAGGGCTAAGCATGAGGGAGGAGAAGGCACAGAAAAGAGTCCCATCTCCCCTTAAGGTACTGGAGTTCCCGTAAAGGGGCTCAAGTCTTGACTTTCTTCCTATCTTATGGTAGCTTAATAATCCTTAAGGGTTGGTAGTCTGCAAAGTCCTATTAAAAAAACAATATATACTTATATAATGTTGTTCAAGTAAGCAAACAATGACTGCAGACTTTGGTATCTGTTGTGGATATAATGATGACATAACTTCTCGCAACCCAAACAATGTTATCTCATAAACTGTGGCAAGCCTCATGTGACTCTTTGTTGACGGGCAATGGGAAACCTCATGGAAGGCATGCTAATCAAACCCGCACAGAAACTGCAACAATGTTTTGAATTGTCTAAAAATTGGGGGACATTTAGGACTACATGGCATCTCCCCATGTCACCTCCTCCTCTACTAATCCTCCCTCTACCACCTCCCCTTCCTCTATTAAATCCTACTACAGTCTCCTTCCTCTCTCTACTACACCCCCCCCCCCCCCCTCCCTCACGCACACACACTGTGCGAGATGCAACCAGGGCTGCCAGAATGCGGAAATACGTCACTAAACGCGGAATTTAAAGTGTGGGAAGACGAAGTGCGGAAATTGTATTCCGAATTTCCGCATTATCCAAATAATTCGGAATATTAATTTCCGCGCTGAGTGAAATTAATATATAATGTTTAACCCTCTCGCATTTTTAGGACGCGATCGCGTCCTAACGCCACCCCTCGAAGAGTGCTCGTATGACACAATCGCGTCATAATGCCACCCGTAAATTAGAAATATTCGTGGTAAATAAGTTTATAGCGCGATTTGGACGCATTTTTGGCTGGTAAGTTAGCCCTCAGTAAGTTACAAAATGAAATATCTGGCAACCCCCTAGCGTCCCTGTGTGAGGAGTGCGGGGCTTTGTTTCACCAGTTGTGAGCCGGCCGCCAGTCTGTGAGGTAGTACTCCCGGACCTTTAAATCTCGTCTCGCCTCCATTGCCCGCCATGGAGCGGGTTTCAGGTGGGGAAATCTGGATTATTTATGTACCAAGGGGCAGTGTATCATCAATTTGTGGCTATGTATTTATAATTTATGTATATAATTCGTAGGGTTAGTGTAGTAAGCATTCGTAGTCACATTCCTAACTTATGTTAGGTTTGTGATTACGAATGTAAGCTAGGCTATACGTGTGTCGTATATATATTGCCCTAAAACCTTCATTTTCGCTTGAAAGACCAATATATTTATCAATAAATACTACCTACGAAGTATAATAAAGCTGTAATTACGAAATATAGTTGTGTTTTGCCCATTTTTTGGCATTTTGTTATGCCCAATTTGGGCAATTTTTAGTGAATACACAGTTTTATTTGAGTGAAGTAACTAACAGTGAAGTGTGGATAGATTATAAACTATTTATTTAGACAAAAATGTCACGGTAAGTACAAATATGTCACGGTAAATAGCCTGACATAAAAACATACAAGACTTTTATGCGCCACTGTACACTACACTACAGCAGTGAACCTTTGGACAGCCACAGATGTCTGGGTAAAGTACCTAAGCTAATCCCATAATTACTTGCCCGCGGTGGGTCAGCACTCCTTGACCTTTTACCTTTTCCTCACAGCTGGGATATTTTATATGTTTAGGCATGGGCTTGGCCTATCTTTATTTTATATATATATATTTATATATATATTCGAGTATTTCTATTGTTATTTTATATATAGGCCTATTTTTCTTTATTGGGATTTATTATAGTTTTTATTTATTTTATTTATTTTATTTATAGGCCTATAATTATATTTTATTTATAATTTTATTTCATTTATATATATTTGTTTTTATTGTTCCTGTTCCCCAGGGTGTCCATGGGCCCACCCCCTAGGTCCAGAGCAAGGGCAGGGCCCATCATCGAGTATATTTATAGTTATTTTATATATATTTGTATTTATTATGGTTTTTATTTATTTTATTTATATCATTTTATTTTATTTATAATTTTATTTCATTTATATACATATATATATATATATATATTTTTTTTTTATTGTTCCTGTTCCCCAGGGTGTCCATGGGACTACCCCCTAGGTCCACAGCAAGGGTAGGGCCCAAAATCAAGTATTTATATAGTTATTTTTTATATATTGGGATTTATTATAGTTGTTATTTATTTTATTTATTTTATTTATATAATTTTATTTTATTTATAATTTTATTTCATTTATATTTTTGTTTTGTATTGTTCCTGTTCCCCAGGGTGTCCATGGGACCACCCCCTAGGTCCAGAGCAAGGGCAGGGCCCATAATCGAGTATATTTATAGTTATTTTATATATATTTTTATTTATTATAGTTTTTATTTATTTTATTTATTTTATTTATATAATTTAATTTTATTTATAATTTTATTTCATTTATATATATATATTTGTTTTATTGTTCCTGTTCCCCCGGGTGTCCATGGGACTACCCCCTAGGGCCACAGCAAGGGAAGGGCCCATAATCGAGTATTTATATAGTTATTTTTTATATATTGGGATTTATTATAGTTGTTATTTATTTTATTTATTTTATTTATATAATTTTATTTTATTTATAATTTTATTTCATTTATATATATTTTTTGTATTGTTCCTGTTCCCCAGGGTGTCCATGGGACCACCCCCTAGGTTCACAGCAAGGGCAGGGCCCATAATCGATTTATTAAGGTTTTTTTTTATTTATTTTTTAATTTATTTTATTTTATATAAATTTTATTTTTATTTATAATTTTTTTAAGTTAATATATTTTGTTTTTATTGTTTCCTGTTCCCCAGGGTGTCCATGGGACCACCCCCTAGTCCACAGCACGGGTTTTTTTTTTTTTTTTTTTTAGGGCCCAAATCGTAGTATTTATATAGTTAGTTTTAATATATATTTTTATTTGATTATAGTTTTTTATTTATATACTTTATTAATTTTATTTTATTTTAATTTTTTATTTCACATTTCAATATCTTTTTGTGTAGTGTTCTTGTTCCCCAGGTGTCCCATGGGATCACCCCCTAGGTCCACAGCAAGGGTTGTATGGGCCCATAATCGGAGTATTTTATATAGTTTTATTTGTATATATATTTTTATTTATTACAATTATGTATTTATTTTATTTATTTTATTTATTATACTTTTAATTTTATTTAAATGTTTTTATTTCATTATAATATATATATTTTTTTTATTCTTTCCTGTTCCCCAGGGTGTTCCATGGGACTACCCCCTAGGGTTCCACAGCAAGGGCAGGGTTCCATAATCGAGTATTTGCTTATTGTTTATTGACATAATATTTTTATTTATTATATTTAGTTTTAATTTATTTTATTTAATTGTATTTATATCATTTTTATTCATTTATTAGTTTTATTTCATTTATCTATATTAGTTTTAGATTGTTCCTGTTTGCCCCAGGGTAGTCCCGGGGGCCAACCCCCTAGGTCCCACAGCAAGGGCAGGGTCCCTTACTCTTAAGTATTTTTCTATTGTTATTTTTATATCTATTTTGTATTTATTATAACTGTTGATTTATTTTATTAATTTATATAATTTTTATTTTATTTTAGAATTTAATTCCTATCTATCTATCTATTGCCTGAACGCCGTGATCCGCGAAGGTTTGGTTGGCCCACTAACGAAACCGCACCCCCATGCACCTCTGTCCCCCAGTCATGTCCGACGCCCCTCCCCCCAACCACAACCGCCCTCGTGGGGTCATGTACTTTCCTCACCCTCCATTCCCTTCCCACCTCCTAGTCGGTCTACCTCTCCCCCTCCCTGTCCCCCTCCACCTCGCTCATCCGTACACCCTCTTAGGTCATTCCTCCCTCTCCGCTTTCCAATACGTTCCATATGGCCGAACCATCCTCAAAGTTGTTCCTTTTCACAACTTTTCCAGCACATCTACCTCCCCCCCACAACCACAACCGTCCTTCTTACTTCCTCCTTAGTCCCTGTCCCCTATCCCCTCCATGTAATCCTCGACGCACTCCATTAAGTAATTCCATTGTCCAACTGCTCTCACGCTTGGTCTGAGTCTCTCAACCAACGTTCCCAATGCTTTCCGCTTTTCCGTAAAGTCAGTGTCGGGATTTACCACACTGTCATGCCAAGGACTTCTTCACTTCCCATACTGACCACCCTATTTCTTTGTTACGCTGCTTTTAAGCGTTCCTCCAACCCTCTTCCCCTGTTGTACCCCTCTCCCGCACCGCTTTCATCCATAGTCCCCATCTTTTACTCACACACACTGCCCAGATACTTAAAATAGTTGACGATCCTCCATAGCCTGACCGTTTCAGCTTTCACCTCAACACGTGTGAGTCACCCCTTTTGTTCGAAAGACCATAACCGTGCTCTTCCCCGTATTTACCTTCAAAATTCCGTTTTTTTTTCGCAGCACTATTCCCAAGCATTTACCAGACCCTGAACTTCCTATTCATTATCACTCAATCGAACTGATAAATCATCCGCAAACAGCAGTATAGGTATCTTCCACTCACTTCCCTCCGCTTTTTCAGCGATACACCAACATCCACTGCTCTTTGATAGTATTTCTTTTTCATAACTCCAATCCATATATACAGTAAAACAACCCACCGGGGACATCACACCACAAAACCCCTGTTTTTTTCAATAAACCAACATTCATGGTCAAAGAACTTCGCTCCTGCTCACTCTCCTACACGTACTGCCCTGCCCGCCTTTGCACCCTCATAACATGCTCTTCTCGTGCTTTCCAGCAGCAAACTTTGGCCCTCTACCTCCGTATATTCTAAGTTCCTTTCCACAAACCTTCTCCTATCCACTCTGTCATAGGCCTTCCTCACAAGTCCATAAAGGCAATATACCTTTTGTTTCTTCTCCAGATACTTCTCCACAAACACAATTGCGGGTAAAAATCTTGATCTACACATCCTCTTTTCTTTCCCATTTCCCTAAACACCGCCTGGCTCCCCGTACGCCTCGCCATTGATCCATCTTTCTCCGTTCTCACATCTCACCTCACTCTTCAATCACCCTACCCCTACTGTATACCCTTCCCTACTACGCTTAGAGACATATTCCCTCCGGTGGTTTACCACAACACTCCTCTTTCCCCCTTTGCCCCTTATAATAGGGGGACTATTTAGTGCCAAGTCTTTTCCAGTCATCGGGTGCACCCCCACTTCCCCTTCTCCCATTGCTAAGTTTTCACCCACATTTTCCATACCATTCGATCACTATCTCACCAAACCATACCTCCAACATTTTCCCTCCCACACAACTCCATCTGGTCCTGGTGCGTTTCCCCCAACTTCCACGCTCTTTCATGGCTTCCCACACTTCTGACCTCACTGCTCCCCAACCTCCTCCTCCACTACTTTCCTCTTCTTCTCCCTCCATAAAAGAGACCCATATCCTCTATGTTTGCTGGCCCTCTTCATATTACTTCCTTTTCATTTTAGCACGCACTGAAAGTAACTCCCTCCCATCTTTTCGACCTCTCTCTCCGTTTGCTTCTCGCGCTAGCATTCCTCAGCCATTCTTAATCTTTCACGGACCCCTGCTGTTGTTCCCTTGCTACCTTCCCTAACGTTTCTTAGACTTCTTTCATTTTCCAGAACAGTTTTTTCTTACTCCCGCCCTCCATTTTACACTTCAGATTCCCGTTCCCACTTCCTCATCTACTCTTCTCTTACTTTCCTTCACTACTACTCTTCCCACCACCCTCTTACTCTCCACGTAACCTCGCGCGTGTTCTTGTCTCCTTCGGAATCTATCATTCCCTCTACTAACCAACCCACTCGCTATATGCCTTTCTTTCTTTCCTCTTCCACAGCTATGCTTACCTCTTCTGTCCACCATGGCTGTACCTTTCAACCATCCCCTCCCCTTCTCCTCACTCCACACAGCCTCCTCACAATGCTGCAACAGAGTCTCCATCCTTAAAAACACCTTGCTCATCTCCTCCACGTTTCCCTCCATAACTTTCCAGGTCCGAACCCACCTAGTTCCGGCGTTCCACTGCTCTCCTGTCACTCCCTCCCTGAATTTCCTCCTCCTGCACCCTCAGTCGGGCGCCAGAGCGCCATCACTCGGCCAGGTCATGTGGGGGGGGGTCCACCCTGGGGGGGGGGGGAGGGGGGGGTCCTATGGACTCGCCCTCGCGTCGAAAAACGCTCTCCTCACGACCCACTTTAAAACAATTTTTGTATCCAGTATGAAACCTTAATATGGAGGGGCTTGCGAGGGGGGGGGGCGCACAATATTATCAGAACCAGACCCCGGGCTTCCCAATACCCCATACACCCTAGCATCCACACAGATTTCTTCTCGTTTCATATCCACACATACATAATTAATTCAATCCAATGACTTTTCCGTTCCACCACTGTCTAACCTTCATCGTCCACCATCCCGTGTTTGTCCACACGTGGTACCTGTGGCTTCATTCTGTACGTAAGAAGGTGTTGGTCCTATCCACAGCCCTCCTCCCAACACATACGTCCACAAGTGCAACTACCATTCCCATTGCACCTCTGATGGTACCCCCCCACACCTCCCACCACTCCCTCAACTTTCCTATCACCCCCCCCTTAAAACCATTCATATCCCCAATCCAGAAAATATTCTTTAGTTCATTCTTCAAACTTTCTCCCGGCACGCCTCCACATTCATATACCCAGAACTCCTCTTTCTTCTTTCTTTCAAGTATATCCTCACTGTGGTCCGGGGCAATACACGCATCCAATCACCCACGGTTTTGTAATTTCCTCACGTTTCATTCTCACCACCAACAACAATCTTGAACCCACAGACCCCATACTCCTCTTACCACCTTCCCGTCCATGTGCTACCTTACAAACAAACATGCCACCCTTCCCCCCTCTTCAGCTGTTGTCCTTCTTCACGATGACCATCCAGCCACACACAACCCCCATTTTCCACCACGTCCCACTCTCCTCCACATCCTGAACCTTTCCATTTGTGTCTCTGTCATCTCCACAATACATCCAAGCCTGGCAATTCACGTAACACTTTCCAGAGAACCTCTCCTCTTCCTTTGTGCCATCATTCAGGGCCACTAACATTGCCACGTAGCCATTGCTCAGAATGTCCGCAAGGCATGTCCTTAGTCGGGGGGGTCGGTGGTTCGTCAAACCGTTGGTTACGTCCGCATTTCCGAGGCTGTTCGTTCGTTCGTTTTTTTTTATTCCTTGCTGTCAGATATTTTTTTTCCGGTGGGGTCCGCAAAAGTCCAGCCCAGCCTACCCAACTCTCTTTAGTGTCCACGCCTCTCTTACGACACGCCAGAAGGCACGGTGGGGCAATATTCAAATTCCCTAACCCCCTCAGGGGAGGGTGTAAATTTTTTATTTTCATTTATTAATATTTTTTTTTGTATTTAATTGTTCTCTGTTCCTCCCAGGGTTGTGCCAATGGGACCACCCCCCTAGGTCCACAGCAAGGGTAGGGCCCATAATCTGAGTATTTATAAGTTATTTTGTTTATACAATATGGGATTTACTTAATAGTTTTTTTTCTTTATATTGTTTTTATTTTTATTTTATAATTTTATTTTCATTTATATAAGATATTTTTTGTTTGTTGGTTTGTTTCCGTTCCCCATGGGTGCTCCCATGGGACCACCTCTCCTAGGTCCCACAGCCCAAGGGCAGGGTCCATAATCGAGTATTTCTAAATTGTTATTTTATATTATATTTTTATTTATTTTGATTTTTATTATTATTTTATATATAAAGGTACCGGGATATATACCGCAATATTAAATCATCTATTGTTTGTCCCTTGTCCCCCCTATCCCTGTTGTGGTTGTTCATTGGTTCCCGAACAGGGTATCCATAGGTACTAACCCCCTAGGTCCACAGCAAGGGCAGGGCCCACTAATCGGAGGCATTTATATAGTTTAGTTATTTTTATATAATATTTTATTTATTATAGTTGGTTATTTTATTTTATTTATTTATATGTTTTCTTTATTTATAATTTTATTTCATTCATTTATATATTTTTTTTTTAATAGTATGATAATCCTGTTGGGGACCCCATGGTGTCCAATGGGAACCCACCCCCCTATGTCCACAGCCAAGGGTAGGGCCCATAATCGCGAGTAATTTTATATAGTTTATTTTTTTTATATATTGGTATTTATGATAGTTTTTGGTATCTTTTTATTTATTTTATTTATAATATTGTTTTATTTTATTTATAATTTTATTTCATTTATATATTTTTGGTTTAAATTGTTTCCTGTTCCCACGGGTGGTCCATGGGAACCACCCCACTAGGTCCACCAGCAAAGGTCAAGGTCCTAATACGATTATTGTATTTCTATTTTTATTTTATATATATTTTTATTTTATTTTATTTTATTTATTTTATATCTAAAGGTACTATATACCCGTATTATATATCCATTTGGTTTTGCCTTGTCCCCGTTCCCTGTTTGTGTTGTTTCTCTGTGCCCCAGGGGGTCCATGGGGACGCTACCCCCTAGTCCACATCAAAGGGGGGCAGGGGCCATAATCGAGTATTATATATCAGTTATTTTATATATATTTTTTATTTATTATAGTTGTTTATTTATTTTATTTATTTTAGTTATATTGGTTTTTTCCTTTTAGTTTATAATTTTATTTAATTTTATCTAATTTTGTTTGTTAATTGCTCCTGTTCCCCAGGGTGTCCAATGGGGAGCCCACCCCCTAGGTCCACAGCAAGGGTATGGCCCATCTCCGAGTATTTATATAGTATTTTTTTTATATATTGGGATTTATTATAGTTTTTATTTATTTTATTTATTTTATTTATATTGTTTTATTTTATTTATAATTTTATTTCATTTATATATTTTTTGTTTATTGTTCCTGTTCCCCAGGATGTCCATGGGACCACCCCCTAGGTCCACAGCAAGGGCAGGGTCCATAATAGAGTATTTCTATTGTTATTTTATATATATTTTTATTTATTTGATTTTATTTATTTTATATATAAAGGTATATACCGTATATATATCATTTGTTTTCCTTGTCCCCTTCCCTGTTGTGTTGTTCCTGTTCCCCAGGGTGTCCATGGGACTACCCCCTAGGTCCACAACAAGGGCAGGGCCCATAATCGAGTATTTATGTAGTTATTTTATATATATATTTATTTATTATAGTTGTTATTTATTTTATTTATATTATTTATATTGTTTTCTTTTATTTATAATTTTATTTAATTTATATATTGTTTTGTTATTGTTCCTGTTCCCCAGGGTGTCCATGGGACCACCCCCTAGGTCCACAGCAAGGGTAGGGCCCATAATCGAGTATTTATATAGTTATTTTATATATATTTGTATTTATTATAGTTGTTATTTATTTTATTTATTTTATTTATATTGTTTTATTGTATTTATAATTGTATTTCATTTATATATATATTTTTTTATTGTTCCTGTTCCCCAGGATGTCCAAGGGACCACCCCCTAGGTCCACAGCAAGGGCAGGGCCCATAATCGAGTATTTCTATTGTTATTTTATATATATTTTTATTTATTTGATTATATTTATATTATATATAAAGGTATATACCGTATATATATAAAAACAAAATATTGTCCCCTTCCCTGTTGTGTTGTTCCTGTTCCCCAGGGTGTTTGGCCAAAGAGCCCCAAGGTATAAATATATTCTTATAATGTCATACTATGACTACGCCATGGTGTTCCCCCATTTGAATTACCAAATGCGGAACTATACCGTCATGAATCCATTATACTCACGTCATCTGAAATCGGATAATGCAAAACTATGATTACGTCATGGTGAACTATACCAACGTTATATGGATCCAGTGATGGCGAACTTGCGTCATGATAACTATCAACGTCAATTACGTTTTTCCTTTATTTCCATTTCTTGGTGTCAGCATCGTAAGCTAACTACTGCCTGCCGCCATACGCCAACCTACCGCCATACGCCAGCCTACCGCCATACGCCAGCTGCCATGTCGGACAAGAGGGATAATAAGAAACGTTTGCGGGACTCCCAGCTGGAGGATGTAGTGAATGAGGTGCTGGACCTGACGACGACGGACGAGACGGCGAGCGAGAGTGAGTCGGACGAGTGGTCTGACGATGAGGATTGGGCTTCACCTCCGCCCAAGCGACTCCACCTCGACGCCCCAGCCTCGGCCGATCCACCACCAGCCCCAGCAACGTCAGACGACCCACCACCACCACCAGCAGAACCAGCCCCAGCAACGACGGACGACCCACCACCACCACCACCAACTGAACCAGCCCCAGCGGATCCACCACCACCATCCATCCCATCCACATCCCATCCCATCCTATCTACATCTCATCCCATCCCATCTACATCTCATCCCATCCATAACATCGCCAATTACCTCCTACCATCACCCAACTTCCCCCAACTTCCCACGTCACCTCTTCCATCCACCTCGCGTGGCGGTGCCTCATCCTTGCTTCCAGCAGGATCACCAGCCCGCAGCCCACACCTGTTTGCTACGCTACTTGCTGTGGGCACTTTGAATACCCCGCCTTCGCATGCCATGGGAACGGTCACCCCCGCAGTGTCCCCCTTCAGCGACACACCGTTGACCCCCTCGGCATTTGTTCTGCCTGAGCATCGAGCCGCAATGTGTGCTGAGGTTGCTGAAGCCGCAGTGCGTGCTTAGGTTGTTGCTGAGGTGCCGCGGCACAGCGTTGAATCCTCCAGCAGCAATCGAGGAGCTTCTTCCCCATAGGCTTCCTCTTCACCGTTCACCAACTGGTACAGCTGCACCAGGTTCACCAGCTCCACACCTTTCACCAGCTGGTACAGCTGCACCAGCTTCACCAGCTCCACACCTTTCACCACTTGGTGCTGCACCAGGTTCACCGGCTTCTGCATCATCTGATGCAGAAGCCCCCCCCACTCAACCCCTCGACCTACCACCTATGCCACGCCGGAGGCCAGGTCCCCATAGGGAGGCAGGTGGTAGGCCCAGGGGCCGCAGAGGTGTTCCTCGCGGTGGTCCTCGCGGTGGTCCTCGCGGTGGTCGTGGCCGTGCTCGCGATCCTGCCCCCGATCGTGATGCCGGTTGGACCGACACCCCCTTCGACCCCCAGCCTTATCTGTTCTCAGGGCCCCCTGGCATGCAGGTTCCAAAGCCGGTGACTCCTCTCCAGTTCTTCCAGCTCTTCTTCACAAGGGAGATGCTGCAATACCTGGTATTGGAGACAAATGCTTACGCCAAGTTCGTTGACGGAGCAGCCGCTTCTTGGCACCTGTTTGGTGAGGAGGAAATGGCCAAATTCCTTGGCCTGTACTTCCTCATGGGCATCACCAAGATTCCTTCTCTGAGTCACTACTGGCGTTCAACTGTCCTTCACGACTACCCAGTATTTCGGAGAACGATGAGTAGGGCTAAGTTTCTAGCCTTGTTGAAGTATTTCCATGCTTTCAACAACAAGGCAGTCTGCAGGCAGAACAAGGACAGTCTTGTGAAGGTTCGGACGGTGATGGAATACCTACTTGAAGGCTTCAAGCTAGCATGCATCCCCGCCGAAAAGCTGTCCCTTGACGAAGGCGGCCTTGGATGGAAGGGTCGCCTTTCATTCAAGGTTTACAACCCAATGAAGCCGACGAAGTACGGTGTCAAGCTGTACATCCTGGCAGAGGCGTTGACTGGCTATGTGTGGGACTTTCGGGTCTACACCGGTCCGGGTACATCTCTCCAGGAGAAGGTGGAGGGTCTCACAGAGTCCTTCAGAGGCCAGGGGTACAGGCTGTAAATGGACAACTATTACAACTCAGTTGACCTGTGCCAGCAAATGCTCACACACATCTATGTGTGTGGCACCCTGTGCCTTGTACGAGGAGCTCCTAAGCGGTTGTGCGACATTGCTAAAGCAAAACAGCTTGAACGCGATGCGACATTAGCAATGAACAACGGCTTTACCATGGTCCTACTTTGGCGAGACAAGCGCATCGTCAACATGGTGTCCACTTTCCACAACCAGGACACCATCCCGAAGCTTGTCAGTTTCAAAGAGAAGGACCAACAGGGCAAGTGGCGTCGTGGACAGAGGGAGATCTTCAAACCTGTTTGCATTGAAGACTACAACATCCACATGTGTGGGGTGGATCACTTCGACCAGATGGTCCAGTACTACCCCATCCAGCGAAGGACGGTCAAGTGGACGAAGAAGATCACCTTCTACTTCATCCAAATGGCCCTCTTCAACGCCCATGTCCTGTACAGGAAGTGCTACCCAAGGAAGAAGATGACCTTGCTGGACTTCCAGGAGCACATCTGTACTTCCTTGCTGCACTTCAACCCTGCAGAGTGGCCTATGTCGGGGAGGCCAGTCCACCGAGCACAAGATCTGCCGCGTGACCAGCGTGAGCCACAGAGGCATGCACGCAGGCAACGGCAACCCGGTGGATCATCTGGGTCGTCCGACGACGACCATCCAGACTCCCCAGGCCCTGCTGCTCCTGAAAACACTCCACCCTCTCCTGTTGTTGCTCCTGGTGGATGCGTTGAGAGGGCACCACGTCTCGATGTCCCCTCCCCACCACCAGAACCAGATGATGCTGCTGCTGATGCTGCTGCCCCGGGGGGAAACTATGTCCTGGTTCAACCCCCCGTGGTACTAGCACCTGATGCAGCTGCTGCTGGTGACGATGGGGAAGCAGCTCTTGAAGCTGCCAACCAACCGCCACCAGTACTGGAAGCAGCAGGAGTGGTGCTAGTCCGGAGACCTTGACCTGGAGTGGTCCCAAGGCCCCGTCCTATTGTTCTGAACCATGTCCGGTTGAACAGGGCCTTGGACCATTCTCGGCAGAGGATTCCGGCCAAGAAGCGACTCCGTTGCTATTACTGCAAAGTAATGAACGTCATTCGCAAGGACACAAGCTTCCGCTGCACGACTTGCACGGTTGCCCTCTGCATTGACGTCAACGATTGCTTCAACCTTTTCCATCGTCACAATGCAGGTGTCCTATAGTCAGGATCCATGTGCAATCATTCATTCATTCATTCATTCATTTCTCTTCTCCATTTCTCTTCTTCATTCACCCGGCTTCATTCACCCACCTTCATTCACCCACCTTCATTCACCCACCCTCATTCACCCACCGACATTCACCCACCGACATTCACCCACACATTCACCCACCGACATTCACCCACCTACATTTACCCACCTTCATCATCAAAGTGGATATAGGCCTCCTGGGGAAACCACTCTAAAAAAATAACGAGTCAAATGCAGTACCTCCTAGGGTGGCTTGGAAATCTGCATTTTTCTGTGGTTTGACAAATTGTATATATATATATATATATATACTGTATATATATATTTATGACACCTTGTATTTATATATATATATATATATATATATATATATATATATATATATATATATATTTATGACACCTTATATATATATATATATATATATATATATATATATATATATATTCAATATATTCAATATATATATATATTCGGGTTCAAATCCCGATATGTCAATGGGAAGATATTATTGGGATTGAATTTGTGCTGTACCTAGTATCAGTGCATTACCACAAAGCCCACCGAAATGCCAAAAAAATACCCTCATTGTTCCCTGATTAAATAACACTGTATGAATATTCCCATATTCAAAATATGTTACAGGGGGACAATGCCTAGTGAGTTCACTGCTCAATAGGTGGCGTTCTGAGAGTGAGGGTCTGAGCCTGGAGGGTGAGACGGTGAAGCACTTGAGCGAAGCAACCAGCCGCTTCAGAGATGGAGCTGCTTTGAGCCATGATGGATGCTTCACATGTCTCACTCCCCAGGCTGGAACAAGACCTCACGGGCTTCACCGTGTTGAGCGGTGGAATGTACAGGCTTTCAGCCTATGCCCGAGAGGGAGTAGTTGGAATATAGAAAAAAAAAAAAAAAAAAAAAAATATATATTTATGACATCTTGTATATATATATATATATATATATATATATATATATATATATATATATATTACTTTATTTGTGTACAATAGAATTATTTCTGAATTTATTACTTGATGTGATAACCTGGCTTTCTTGTTTTGTTTCTTCAGTGTCAACCCAGGAGCCATTTCCATTCTCGTAAACTTAAATATATTCGGTATATACTGCATATACAGTATATATACAGTATATATATTTATATATAAATTATATATATATATAATATATATATATATATATATATAATTTATATATATAGCCTATATATATATTGTTACGAGGGGAGGCTGGGGGGAAAACAGATGCTCAAATAGCCTAGCCCACAGCACTCTAACCCTGCAACAGACACGCTCTTAATATCTGACTCAAACACCAAGACATGCAGGTTCTCTAGGAAAAATTGTTATCTTCCTCTTGGCTCTATTAAAGCAGCAACAAGGAGACACAAAAATATCGATTGCCCTCGAGTCTGGTAAATAATGCGTATAATATTTAAGAGTACTTTTCTTCTAGACTGCACCTAACTGAGGAAACATAACACTGCCAGACTCCCAGACACTTCATAGTATGCCCAATCGCTTAGGAATTAGGAATAATATAAAGCCGAAGCATGGGGGGGGGGGAATCTGGAGCACTAACCTAAGACATGGAACACAAGAGTTGACATTCCAGTAGGTTGGGCATACCTCCAAACCACTGTGAATGTCATCTTCAATAATAAAGGAGTAATATACATGTAATATCAATATGCAATGCAGTTAAACAATGGGAAAGAATGCACGGAAGAACAGGGTGAAGCTTATATACTAGGATTGGCAAAGAAGGAAGGGATGAAGTAATTAATATTAAACTAAAGAGGTTGAAACAAAAAAATATGCTCAATATGACTCCAGCCCCTGCTATATTTCAATCAAACAAAGAAACCAAAGAGATATGCGGTGTGTAAAAGGAAAACACCAAGCAAGCCAACACGTGAGTCAATGATGTTGCTATTTCGAGGGGTGGGACTGAAGTGCCGGCCCTGCAGCCGCGGGAGTCGGGCGGGGGCCTCGCGTGGCGGGGAAGGGCTCCAGGCATCGCAAGAAAACTTAATTATCTCAGGCAGCCTGTGTTCTCATTAACAACAAAGGTAATAAAATAAACATGAGTCATCATTGTGTAACTTATGATAAACTGCATTAATCACACAAGACTAAATAAACTAACTAATTCATAGGGCTAACAAGACGGCAACATATCACAGGGCGCCAACCTCGCTCGTGGGAAATAAAGACAGAGGCTAGCCTCCCGCCAGGCCCCTGCCCGATAGGCCTTCTACTTGTAACTCACTCACAAATGATATACCGTAGGTTACAAACTCATTTGGGAATGACACCCTCACACCCAGGGGGAGTCTGTTGGTGCATCTTGAAACAACAGACTGCTCATACTGCATATAACACTACAAGACATACACAACTACAGTCTTTTTTAGTATTTTTATAGTTTTTATATTTTTGTATTTAAATATTTTCTTCTATACAGAAACACAGCAACTCCTACTTTACGACCCTACGCTGGGCTACATACGACAACTAACAAGCACCAGACGTAAACATGGTAATCAAACCAAAGTAGGAGGCTACAACAACACCGACTGAACGGCGAGGGTTCTCCTTAAAACATACCTTCCCGTGACAAACAATCAGCCATAACATTATCAGTGACCTTAACATGCCACACATCCAAACTGTGTTTCGGCAGCAAAACAACACCCGACACTGATAAACGGCCCAGTCCACCACAAGACTGGCACTTCTCTTCGCTCTCTTAGGCAACGGGACCTGCCAATAACCCTTCACTAATTCCACCTTAGTGATAAACGTGGCAGCCCCGATGTGGTCGTCAACTCTGGGTAATGGATAGGCGTCTGTCTGGGATAATGCACTAACATCATCACAAAAACGGGTCTTGCCACTCTGCTCAGGTTGCAAAGTCACTGGCAAAGACCACTCACGATATCTCTTATCCCTCAGACCCTTTTCCAACATGTAGTCCAGCTCTGCTTTTAAGACAGGCTGTCGAGCAGGATTTATACGGTAGGGAGCCAACTTGAGCTTTTCACGGTCTCCAGCCTCTATGTCGGGTGCCACCCAGGACATCAGGCCTGGAGAATCAACAAACATGCAGAAGTACTGCCACAGCCTAGTAAACAACTCCTCTTGGCGCTTAGGAACAAGAGGTTGCAACTTATCTCGAAGAACAACATTCTCATTGCCCTCCCACAACCCAGCCGGGACCGCAGCCTCTAAACAATAGCCTCCCTCCTTCTCCACCTCCGTCCCTAATACAGCCAGGTCATGAGAGAGACAATCTGTACCACCTGTGCAGTCACTCCCACAGTTCATAAGTGCCAAGGCTTCCCCGCCGATACCATACATGCACACCCCCGCATTCCTTGCAGCTACACCTGCCTGCGCAGCATCACCGCCTTCAGCGCCACGGCTATCTGCAGTCGGTCTATGGTAGGGCTGTTGCATTTTACTACAGCAGCATTGGGAGGCTATGCGACGGTCGGGTGTATCTATTACATAGTCAACCTCACCAATCTGCTTAATGTCCTTATACTGACCACAAAACTTAGCAGCAATGAGTCGACCCTGAACTGACAACCGTGCCAAAGCCTCGTCACCCACCTTGAACACCCTAGATTTAGCCTGTTTGTTACAAGGGTCTCATCTTCGTGTTCATGCTGCTAACCGGGATAGCCTCCGGGTATCTAGTGGTAGTATCAATTAAAGTGTGCAAGTATTTATCTCCCGAACTGGTGGGTAATAAGGGGCCAACCATGTCAACTATGATACGAGTCAATGGCGGTTCAACTGCAGGTGTAGGGATCAAAGGTGCCACAGGAATTCCTGGGTGGGGTTCTCCAACTACCTTACCAATATGACACATCAAAAAAGAAGCCACCGATGCATGCATATTAGGCCACCAAAAATGAGAATGTAGCCTATTAGTAGTCTCATATACCCCTTAATGACCCGCCAGTGGTGCCACCTGCGTTAGCTTAACCAGCCCTTCCCAGAGCTGGGCAGGCACCACTAACTGCCCCTCCCCCAAACCTGAGTTCGTATCCGGCTTCCACTGCCGATACAACAATGCCCCCTTTACAACAAATTTCTCTGCTTGACCGTTCTTCCCACCAGTCGTACCGACCTTCTTAAACAGGAGGCCCAGACTGGGGTCCTCTTGCTGCAACTTGCTCACTTTGTTTCTAGGTAACTCCATCAAGGCATTTACCTCTGACCTCTCAAAATATCAGAAGGTTGAGTCGGTTTCACTCTGTCAGACTCCTCGTCCGGCACTAGGTCACCTCTACTAGTCTCGGTAGCCTCACTGGGGTCAGCCAAGCCCACAGCTGTCTTCGGACCAGTGTCATGTAGTAGTGCATCATGTGATGGCCCTCACTCATGGCTGTCGGCCCCCACATCCACTAAATCATCCACCTGTTGTGCCAAATGTGCCACTGATTGGGTCACTGCACCAACAGGGTAGATAGAGTCCATGTTATCTTCTTGCAAACAACCACCACCAGGGAGCACAAAAACAGCTTCAGCGACGACTATAGGAGGCGGGAAAACTACATCCCCTGCCAATTCAGTCCCGAGCAAAATGTCCACCCCCTCAACTGGAAGAGTGTCCACCATAGCCACCTTACACTCGGCAGTCACAAGTGGGCACTCTAGGGTCACCGGGACTAAATCACAGAATTGTTCACTGTTGTTCCCCTGCACATAACAAACTCTCCCGTGCTAATAGGTCCCCCTGTCAGGTTGCGACACATGGATTGTTGCGCACCAGTATCCCTAAACCCCTTGACAGGGTAAGTCTGCTCCCCAACCCGTACAAATCCATCATGTATGAATGGCCGACACCAATCAGGGGAAGTCTGGTTATGCTCAGGTGGTGATACCGTCTGGGGCGGCAAAGTGCTTACTACCCTGCTTCGCGCTGGCCAACACTGCCCCCCAAACTTACCAGTACTTGGCTTGCCTTTCACAGGCACCTCCCCTAATGTCGCCACCAACTGGACAGCCTTGGGTTCCTGAGTAGCTTTTCATTTAGCACACTGAGGTTTAATATGACCCTCTTGCTTGCAGAAATATCATCTCACTTCCGTAGAAGCTTGCTGGTTGTCAGCCTTAGTATAATGTTGTGTTTTATTTGTGGTACCTTTGGGTGATGATGGGCGAGCTGATACTGTGGCTGCTTGGTGCACAGGTCGGTCTCTCCTGTCACCAATGCTCCCCATGCACGTGCCACGCCGGGCTAGTACAAAGTCATCAGCCCAAACTGCTGCTTCCCTTATTGATATAAACTGGATTTCTTTTAATTTTTCCCCAATGTCTTTTTCAACTATGCTTGCAAACTGCTCCATCAGCCAAACCTCACACGCCGCCTCAAAAGTACTAGCTGACTCTGAATGCAGCCACTTAGCTAGAGTATCGCGCAGGTACCTGGCACATTCCATGTGCGAGTCCCCCTGCCGCTTCCGAGCCCCCCTGAAGGCCAACCTGTAAGCCTCGGGACGCAGCTCGTAGGCTTTTAACACAGCCTCTTTAAGTACATCATACTCTAGCTCCTGCACTTCTAGGCGATCGTATGCATCAAGAGCCTTGCCTTTTAAAACATTAGACACCGACGCCGCCCAGCGGTTCCTCGGCCACTGATACTCGTGGGCCTTCTTCTCAAAATGTAAGAACCACTCTGTGACCTTAAGTTCATCGAAGGCCGGCACGAGTTTCAGCCGTCGAGAAAACAACACCTCTTCTGCCTCCTCCCTAGATGCATGACCAGCACTATTCCCTTGTCGTCCTTGCCCACTAGTTTCCAACTTGGTCTTCTCCAAATCTGCCTGTATTCTCTCTCTGTCTATCTCCTTCCTCAACTCCATCCTCTCTTGCATCTCTCTATCTTTCTGCCTCTCTTCTCTCTCTGCCTGTAGGCCTATTCTCTTCTCATCTATCTCCAATCTCTTAAGCTGAAGCTCGACCTCTGGACTCCTTCTCGACCCAATCAGGGTTATTGGAGGAAACTGGGAGTAAGGGGGAACATTGTGCTGAGCCCCCACCGTATGAGTGGCATTGAAATGCTGGAGTGTGGCTAACGGCACATGGGGGGAAGAAGGAGGATAATGAGGATTGCTAGCATAACTTGAAACAAATGTAGGGGCCTGAACATAGCCCTGTAAAAATGAAGGGGCCGTACTGATAGGGTTAAATGCTGACGGTGGAGGCGTGGTGGCAGGTGCTGTGGTAATAGTGGGAGACTGCCTACATACAGTATCATCTTGTTCTGGAGTTGTTGCTCCACTCCGGTCTCCAGTAGAATGGTAGCTAGCCTGGCTAATAGGACGCTGTGGCACATGCTGGATGGCGCCCTCATCCACAACACAAGTACTAGCTTCCTGAAGACCACTAGTCTGTGCAGATAACTTAGACACCTCTTGAACTAACTCTGCCTTAGCCATACCACCGCACCTCCATCCATATCACCTCCAACACACGTCTTAAATTCATCACTACTCCTGCTAGCATCCTCTTCTTGACTAGGTTGGGTTGCAATAAACTGCACAACGTCCTCTTTCCCCACAATATGAACAGGAATGTAATCAACATGCGACATCTTAGCAATAGTTGTGGACACAGGGTTAATTAAATAAGAGTACTATATCCGTAGACTTTCAACTGCTAGAGAAAAATGACTGACAATCTAAATATAATTGCTTCACACCACAAGAACTCTATACTATCACATTATCCTAGGCGAGGTCGCCACTGTTACGAGGGGAGGCTGGGGGGAAAACAGATGCTCAAATACCCTAGCCCACAGCACCCTAACCCTGCAACAGACACGCTTTTAATATCTGATTCAAACACCAAGATACGCAGGTTCTCTAGGATTTTTTTTTATCTTCCTCTTGGCTCTATTAAAGCAGCAACAAGGAGACACAAAAATATCGATTGCCCCCGAGTCTGGTAGATAATGCGTATAATATTTAAGAGTATTTCTCTTCTAGACTGCACCTAACTGAGGAAACATAACACTGCCAGACTCACAGACACTTCATAGTATGCCCAATCGCTTAGGAATTAGGAATAATATAAAGCTGAAACATGGGAGGAGGGGGGGGGTGAGTCTGGAGCACTAACCTAAGACATGGAACACAAGAGTTGACATTCCAGTAGGTTGGGGATATGTTACCCTTGAGCAATGGGCCATACCTCCAAACCACTGTGAATGTCAACTTCAATAATAAAGGAGAAATATACATGTAATATCAATATGCAATGCAGTTAAACAATGGGAAAGAATGCACGGAAGAACAGGGTGAAACTTATATACTAGGATTGCCAAAGAAGGAAGGGATGAAGTAATTAATATTAAACTAAAGAGGTTGAAACAAAACAATATGCTCAATATGACTCCAGCCCCCGCTATATTTCAATCAAACAAAGAAACCAAAGAGATATGCGGTGTGTAAAAGGAAAACACCAAGCAAGCCAACACGTGAGGCAATGATGTTGCTATATCGAGGGGTGGGACTGAAGTGATGGCCCTGCAGCCGCGGGAGACGGGCGGGGAAGAGCTCCAGGTTTTCGCAAGAAAACTTAATTATCTCAGGCAGCCTGTGCTCTCATTAACAACAAAAGTTATAAAATAAACATGAGTCATCATTGTGTACCTTATGGTAAACTGCATTAATCACACAAGACTAAATAAACTAACTAATTCATAGGGCTAACAAGACGGCAACATATCACAGGGCGCCAGCAAGAGCTCGCTCGTGGGAAACAAAGACAGAGGCTAGCCTCCCACCAGGCCCCTGCCAGATAGGCCTTGTACTTGTAACTCGCTCATAAATGATATACTGTAGGCTACAAACTCATTTGGGAGTGACAATATACTGTATATATATATATATATATATATATATATATATATATATACTGTATATATATGTACTGTATATATATATATACACAGTATACCTACCTCCTCACCTATGTGGAGTTCGCCACTCTTGCTTGTGGCACCGAGGAGCGCACCGCCCTTCGTTGTTGTTTTAGAATTGGTGCAGCAGACTATTCGAAGAGGCGGAGCGCTCCCTTGCGAAGATGGGTTCGTCTGGCACTTTTTCTAGTTCGACATCGAGAACTCTCTTGAAGCTGTCTAATGAGACGCCTCTCATGTCTCTTACTCGCCGCGGGAGTTTGTTGAAGAAACAATTCATGCTCCTCTATGTGATAACCAGCCCTCTCGCAGAGAGCCCATAGCACCCCGATTTTTCATCTTGGGGATATCGCATTCCCAGCCTCTCCTATCACTGAACTTCATTGCTATTGGGGTACGTAGATTTGATACAAAACCCTCTGCGATTTTCCACGTATATAATATTAATTATTATTCCCTTCTACGTTCCAACGAATACAGCTTTAGTAATTTTAAACGCTCCCAATAGTGTAACTGTTTTACTGAGTTTATATGTGAGGTGAAGTTCCTTTATACACTTTCCAAGTCATTAATTTCACCTTCTTTCTATGGTGATGTTAATACGTTACAGTATTCTAGCCGCGGTAGCACCAGGGATTTGAAGTGTGTTATCATAGGCAATTCACCGCGTGTTTTAAATGTACGTAGCATCCAACCTGTTAGCCGTTTCGCAGCTGCAACTTTGACCTGGTTATGTTCTTTGAATCCCATATTTTCAGACATTATCACCCCAAGGTCTTTCACATTGTCTTTACGTTCTATTTTGTGATTGGATTCTGTTATGTAACTTGTGTTCTCTTTAACGAAATCCTCATCTCCGTATCGTATTAATTGGAATATTTCTTCATTAAACTGCATGTTATTTTCCCTGGTCCACTGGAGCACCTTATTCATGTCCTCTTGCAGCCGGCCCGTGTCTTCCTGTGTCTTTACTATCATACTCAGTTTCGTGTCATCCGCAAAGGAGGATACTGTACTGTGTCTTGTGTTGGCATCTATGTCACTTATTAGAATGAGGAAAAGAAGGGGCGCTTGTACTGTTCCTTGGGGAACTGAGCTTTTGACGTCTGAAGGCTCAGATGTTACTTGGCTTACTGCTACTTATTGTTTTCGGTTCACGAGGAAGTTGTATATCCACCTTCCGATTTTACCTGTTATCCCTTTTGCTTTAAGTTTGTGTGCAATAATACCATGATCACATTTATCAAATGCCTTAGCAAAATCGGTGTAAATGACATCCAAGTTTTTCTTTTCTTCTAGGGATTTAAGAATTCTATCGTAATGTTCCAATAGTTGCGAGAGATATGATCTTCCTGCTCTGAACCCATGTTGACCATTGTTGTGTAGTTAATTTTTTCCATAAATGTTGAGATTTTGCCTCACAGGACTCGCTCGAAAATTGTAATGATGTGGGAAGTCAGAGCTACTGGGCGATAGTTTTTTGGTAGTGCTTTACTCCCTCCTATATGCAAAGGAGCAATTATTGCGTTTTTCAAACTATCCGGTATTTCTCCAGTGTCTAAGCTCCTTCTCCACATTATAGCCAGGGGTTTTGAGAGGTTTTCCTTACATTTCTTTATTAGGATTGAACTCCAAGAGTCCGGGCCTGGTGCAGAGTGGGATGGCATGTTGGCGATGGCTTCTGCTATGACTTTTGGTCCGAAATTAATATCCAGAATCTGGGGGGTTTCCGTGGGGGGGTTATTCATGAAAAATTTATTTCGGTCTCTGATTGCTTTTGTTTCGTCAGGCTTATTGAAGGCTGTTTCATACTGTAGACGTAATAGTTCACTCATTTCCTTTTTGTCCCCTGTGAATGACCCATCATCTTTACCTAGTGGGCCGATGTTTGATGTGGTTTTAGTCTTATGTTTAGCGTATGAAAAGAGGTACTTGGAGTTTTCCTTTATGCTTGCAATAGCTTTGCTCTCCTCTTCTATTTGTTGTAGCTCATAGGAGATTCTTAGTCGTTGTTCAATTTCCACAATTTCGCTATCTATTTTGACCTTTTGTCTTTCCTGTAGATTATGTTGTGTGCATCTTTGTGTTAGTAATTGTCTTCTTTTGTACAGCTTCCTTCTTTCCCGTTCTTGTTTGCTTCTTCGTCTTGTTTGTCTTTCTGGTATGTGGTGGTTACATATTTGGGTCATGGTTTCCGTTAATAGGACTAGGCATTCTGATGGTGTCCGGTTGTTCATTAAATCTTCCCCAGTCTATTTCCTTCATTTCTTGGTTTACCCCTTTCCACCATATATTTTTGCTATTGAAATTAAATTTGCTGAATGGACCAGTTTTTGGTCTAGTTTCTGAGGTATTCAGTACACATGCTAGGGTTGTTTTGATCTCAATTAATGTATGATCTAAGTATGTTTTGTCCGATATGTTAACACTGTGTACTAGGTTGTCATTATTAGTGAAGACAAGGTCTAAGATAGTGTTTTCACGTGTGGGTTCGGTAATATGCTGGTTAAGACTAAAAAGTCGCAAAGTTTAAATAGTTCTCTTGCATTTGCTTCTCTGGAGTTTATCGAGTTGTCTCCACTTGATGTTTGGAAGGTTAAAATCTCCTAACCACATAATATTTGGTGTCGGGTTTTCCAGGGCTTCCACTTCTGATTTTATCATGTTGAGCGGGGGTTTGAATTCTTCTAAGAATGAGTCAGTAGGTCTGTATGTGACAATAACTGCTAAGTTTAAGGATTCAATTTTAACTCAAAGTATTTCCACTACTTCATTACTGTTATTTAGAAATTCAGTGGATATCAGCGAGTCATGGATGTACAAGGCTACACCTCCACGTGTTCTATGCGTTCTTTCCGCCCTATGAAGGTTATAACTAGTTCCAGGGCAGTAGTTCTCTTTCCAATTTTCCCTTACCCTCTCTAAACCACTGTTTGGACACTTGATCCTCAGCTTGGAGGACAAGCAGCCTAGTGGGGTCTCAAGATCTGTTGTTGCTTGATTTTCTTTGTACTCACTCACTGGGGAGAGAGCCTCCTGCTTTGCTATCCTTACCTTCCACTTAGTAGTAAATTATATGTTAGGATTAAGTCCGGACTGCCTAGTAAGGATTGCAAGGTCTGTGCAGTCTATGTATCTACGTAACTATATGTAACTGTCACTCTTTTATTTCTTACTCTCACTATCTGTCTGTCTCTCTCCCTCTCTCTCATCTCACACGCACACTAACTCTCTCCCCCTTCACTCTCTATCTCTCTCTCTCACTCCCTCCCCCCTCACTCTCTCTTTCTCTCACTCACACACACGCTCAATATCTCTGTCAGATTCTTGTAAGACTGGTGAGAGAAGGAATTACTGTCTTCACGGCTATATATTTTACCCGAGTCCTCCATCTTAAGTTCACTATTTTACTCGCACTTAATTGTCAGTGCATCTCTCTCTCGCTCTTTCTTTCCTAAGCTTTATGACATTATATGGTATTTTTACAGCTAAACTTCCAGTGATGAACCGTGGAATTATCCATAACGAAACACAATTACAAAAGCATAAAACTATCCCATTGATACATTTATATAATATATACCGGTATATATGTTATCAAAGATCCCTCTTTGTAAAGCATGATAACTAATATTTATATTACCAACATTTAGTACCGAACTGTAATATTTCTGAGTCAGTTATTAACCTCCGACTTAAACTGTTGTAGTGAGGTTAAGTGATGCAGGTCAGTGTGCTGAACCAGGTGATTCCACAGTCTTGCGTGCTTTGGTAAGTAGGATCGAAGGTAGTGTTCTGTCTTAGCCAATGGAACACTGACCTGATGATACCTTGTGGATGCCGTTCTTTTTGCATATGATGCTGGTTGGGCAGCTTGTCTAAGATGTAAGGCTGTTGTTAGATGTGGAGCATGCATTTTTGGCTTATTGTATGTTACACACAAACCTGCCACATCCCGACGCTGTTGTAGAGGCTGAAACCTGGGGGCATGATGTTCTTGTTCTTTGAGTTGAATCAAGTATTCAGCTCTTTTTTGTATTTGATCCAAAAGTTTTAAGTATGAGGGGGGACATGGTGATCATTTAAATGGAGAGTATTCCATCAATGGGCAAACAAAGACATATACAGAGTAGCAACACCTTTAGAGTCCAGGAAAGGTGATATACGTCGAATGCAACAAAGTTTCCATACATCAGTTTTTGTGATATCCTTAACATGGCTGATGAAAGACCAATCATCATTAAATTATGCTCCTAGAATTGTCACTTGACTCTGCATATGAACCTTCCTCCCATGAAGCTGAATTTCTGGTGGTGTATATTCTAAAGTATCTTGTCTTCGAGAGACTATAGCATTACTTGAGTTTTCTCCAGAGCAAGGTTCACTTGCCAGCGTTTTGCCCAAGAGGTGATACTATGTAAGGCATTGTTGATACGAGTAACGGTGGCTTGCCTCTCAACTTTGTTACGAGTAAATGTTAGGGTACAGTCGTTAGCATAAGTAAATGCCCCGGGAATGAGCTGCAGAATGTTTTTGAAATAAACATTCCACAACAAAAGTCCAAGAACACTACCCTGTGGGACACTGGCTTTGATGGCATATTTAGCAGAGTTATATCCAAGGCGGCAGTACGTGTGGAGAGTGAGCAGAGCGAGTTCTTTGATCTGAATGTTGGTTTGAAACAGGGGTGTGTGATGTCCCCGTGGTTGTTTACTGTATATATGGATGGAGTCATGAAAGAAATATTATCAAGAGCAGTGGATGTTGGTGTATCGCTGAAAAGGGAGGGAATTGAGTGGAAGCTACCTATACTGCTGTTTGTGGATGATACAGTTCAGAAGAGTGATAATGAATGGGAGTTGCAGAGTCTGGTAAATGAGTTTGGAACAGTGTGCGAAAAACGGAATTTGTAGGTACATGCGGGGAATAGCAAGGTTATGGTCTTCGAAAGGGGTGAAGTCACAGAGTGTGAGGTGAAGCTGAACGGTCAGGTTATGGAGATCGTCAACTCTTTTAAGTATCTGGGCAGTGTGTTGAGTAAAGATGGGACTATGGATGAAGAAGTGCGGGAGAGGGTACAACAGGGGAAGAGGGTTGTAGGAACGCTAAAAGCAGTAACAAGAAACAGGGTGGTCAGTATGGAAGTGAAGAAGTCCTTGCATGACAGTGTGGTAATCCCGACACTGACTTACGGAAGCGAAGCATGGACGTTGGTTGAGAGACTCAGACCAAGAGTGAGAGCAGTGGAAATGAATTACTTAAGGAGTGCATGTGGAGTTACATGGAGGGATAGACAGACTAATGAGGAAGTAAGAAGGAGGTGTGGTGTGGAGGTAGATGTGCTGGAAAGTGTGAAAAGGAACAACTTGAGATGGCTCGGCCATATAGAACTTATGGAAAGCGAGAGAATGACTAAGAGGGTGTACGAGAGCGAGGTGGAGGGACAGAGAGGGAGAGGTAGACCGAATGAGAGGTGGAAGGATGGAGTGA
This sequence comes from Paralithodes platypus, assembly GCA_032716605.1. Taxonomy (NCBI): domain Eukaryota; kingdom Metazoa; phylum Arthropoda; class Malacostraca; order Decapoda; family Lithodidae; genus Paralithodes; species Paralithodes platypus. The sequence continues at coordinate 63,271,964 of CM064487.1, read as the reverse complement.
GGAAGTACATGAACGAAGGCGGTGCTGGTTGGGGGGAGGGGCGTCGACTGACTGGGGACAGAGGTGCATGGGGCGGTTCGTTCGTGGCCACCCCTTCGGGGATCACGGCATCAGGCAATAGCTAGATAGATAGATATCCATTGACAACTGCCTAAAGTGTTCTGTCTTGCAGGTAATCATTAGTTAGGTAAAGTAGATCCTAACACATCCCTAGACTACTCAGTTTGGTGGTGATGCCCGCATGCCACACCCTGTCGAAGGCACTCGCGATGTCAAGTGCAGTTACATAGGTGCCTTTTCCCATGTCAAGGGCCTGGTTCCAAGTGCTAGATAAGTGGAGTAGCAAGTCTGCCACAGATCTACCTTTCCTGAAGCAAAACTGTTTAGAATTGAGAAGGTGATGTGTATCCAGAAAAGTTACTATTTTTGATGCCCAGATTGACATTCTCCCAAGAACAGAAAGAAGGGTGATTGGTCTGTAATTTGTCGGGTCTGTTCTGATACTTTTCTTGTGAATGGCTACAACTTTTGCTTCTTTCCATATTTTGGGCCACTGTTGTTAGTCGAGGCAATTCTGAAAACTGATGGTGAGTGGCTGGCATAGCTGAAGTGCGCAATGCTTTAACCCACTGAGCCCCAGCTAGTTATTAACCCATTGGCTGCGGCTATGTTTGGGCTATTTAGGGCATATTCAGGCACTCCTGAATGATAAATCAAGCATCTGCATTAAATGAACTGTATTCTGCCGAAAACTAGGCGAAAATAGCTTCAAAATGAGACCAGAACGGGCCCCGTATGTGGTCTGGTTCACCCGCAGCGGTGCCAGTAATACGCGGGAAACCCGCTATTTGGTAGCACTCGCTCGCTTGGCTACACTGTTGAGAGAGACAGAGAGAGACCCGCGCGAGACACAGCCTAGCTCAGTGAGCCGCTCGGTGCTCTGAGGAACGGAGGTGGGCCCCGCACGCTCCCGCCCACTGACACTCAATTTTTACGTTTTTTACAGGCTTTTAAAGCCTGGAAATTGCTGTAACTTACCAAAACATTCCAGAACGTCACCCGCAGCCAAACGGTTAATAAATGTACCACCAGGGACTGGCAGGTGTTGAATTTTTTTTTCCAGAAACAATAGCGAATGGGTTAGGAATAAAGGAAAAACCACAAAAACAAAAAATCAAACAGGTCAAAAAGGGGTCCTACGGAGCCCCCGAAAGTCGATTTTACAAGAGTAAAAAATTGAAGGCAATAACCCCCAAAAACCATGTTTTTGTGCGCTCACACGCAGGCAGTTCGACTTGGAGAGATTTCAACCATCGGCATGGTAACGTGGGATACTTACACAGTTCCCATACAAATCTGAGCCCTCTAGGTGCTATAGGACCGGAGTAATTAACACTGACGCGACGTATGTGATGCTGGGGTTTAGCGTTACATAAATTGCCGATGCACTGTTTGCGTCGCTGGGGCTCAGTGGGTTAAGATATATGGACTTATGTTATCTGGTCTAGTGGCCTTCTTGGACTCAGCTTCCTCTAGTTGCCGTTTCACATCATCTATGGTAATTGTGATATTTCTTAACCGAGCATTGGTCTGTGCTGGTACACCCGGAAGTGAGCTGTCTGGGTCTGGTACACTAATTTTGCTTGAGAAGGAAGGTGCTAGAATATCAGCCTTGTCCTTACTGCAAATAGCCAAGTATCCATCACATTTGTTTAAAGGTGGGATGCAGTCATCAGCAGCAAAACTTTTTTGTTGTTTAATGCTACTCCACCATATCTCTCTCTCTCAGTTGGGTTCCTGTAAGGCTTACTGGAGAAGACATTGAGGTCTTTCCATAATGTGATTCTTATTTATATTTGTTTAGCGTCTCTCTCTCCCTCTCTCTCTTTCATTTCCACTTCTTTCATTTGAATACCTTATATCCTACACTTGTTTCTTGCTGTTCAGAAAGGTATTCCATCATTATAAGTGTTTGGCCAAACGTTGTTTTTCGGTGACTGAGGTACAAATATAAGCTGTACAACTAAATAAAATAAATATTAATACACATAAATAAACATAATATATATACAGTATGTATTTGAACTCCACCGACAAACTTCCAGGATCACTTGTAGAGTTAAATATAATACTATTTTATACATACCATGTTTACTATAGTTGCCTAATTAAGGAGATAGAGGACTAATTAGATATGTAGCACACGAATGTTGCTATAAGTGCGCTAGACACCAGTTGCCTGATATAATGGATATACTGTGAAATCAAACATACCAATGGCATCGGGAATTCTTAATAACATTACCTGAATGATGCCAAGCACTTATAACTTATGTAAAGTTATGTTGCTGTTTTAATGTGGTTAGCATTAAAATTATAAGTGACTTAGCGATCGCGGTGATGGTGATGTTGACACATTTGATACTCTGTTGCCATTGTGGAATGTTAAAGGCAAAGCCTGTGCCACATATCCTAACACTACAACTTGGCGGGTAATTGGTTGTGGAGTATGGCGGGCAGTTGTCAATTTGATACCGTTGTTTTTCGTTCAATAACGATTTTTTATAGTGAAAAACACGAAGAATTAGAACACTTTCATTAAATCTGACGTTGTTGCATAGAGAATAACGCATATACAAACTAATAATCGATACACTGAACATTATTTGACCCATATACAAATTATATTCACAAGAATACGCACTAACTCAGCTCGCACTGCTCTTGCATATTCTTTTGGTAAGACTTGTCGAGACTGAAGTGTATGCGTGTGTATGTAGTAAGGGTATGTGTGTTTGTGTATGCGTGTGTATGTGTTTGTAATAGTGGTAAGTGTGAGTATTCTATTGTTGGGGGTAACTAGAGAGGTAGGGGGTACCACTGGGTGTTTGACTATGGGGGAGTGGGGAAGCGGTTTGTATGTGTGGGTGAGTGTGTATGTGTATGTGCTTGTGTATGTGCTTAGTGATTGTAAGTGGGAATTCTGTATGGCTGAGATAAAATTGAAAGTGTTGGTGGTAATGATCGAAGTGGGTGGTTCAATTGGGTGTGTAACCCATGGGGGAGTGGGGAGGCGGTGTGTGTGTGTGTGTGGTAGAGTTGTATTTGGGTTATGTAAGGTTGGTTCACTTCGAAATGTTATTGTACGGGGGTAACAGGCGAGATGAGTTGTTCAGGGGGGGAGGGGGGGATTCTTAGTGGGTTGAAAGGTAGATATGATTGTGCATGCGTCATTGTGTGCGTGTGTTTATTATTCTCTTAACAGTCCCGTATGATAGTAATTCCAGGAATCTTTGCTGTGCTCATCTTTATTATTCAAAAGCTTATTTATTATTGATGTATGTAGTTGTAATACACACTTCATCACCAGTTCAACGATATAGGTCAGAATGGCAGGTGCTTCATCATTACCCAATATGTTACACTTGTAAACTACTAATAAATTAACTATGCATTACAAACATATTACCAACAACAGCAAAATATGCCTTATTTCCCTAATTCAAGAAACTGGCAGAGGTAGAGCTGTCACCATAAATCCGGTACCATCTGGTCGAATCTTTGAACCCTTAAAACCAAGTTCAGAAGCATTTAGTCTCAGTGTTCGGACTAGTGCACGGTTTACATTAACTCGGGCTAGGACGATGTTCCAAGTTTTTACTTTAAATGCTCTATCTCAAAAATGGCTTATTAGTTTTTAATTTTACTATAGAATAAAGTGAGGTTGTTTATTTATTTGGAATTCATTCAAAAATTTTGTCGGTGGAGTTCAAATACATACTGTATATATATATATATATATATATATATATATATATATATATATATATATATAAATATAATGTATATATACTGTATATATATATACTGTATATACAGTATATATATATATATATATATATATATACACAAATATATATACTGTATATACTGTATATATATATATATATATACACAAATAATTATAAATACAAAGTTATACAATAAAACAAAATAATGTTATAAACGTGTAATTAGCTTCACCTCATCAAATATGTAACGTGCTTATAGTTGTATCAAAGAGAGGTGATTGGGAATTATACTATTGAATATATACATAAGATTAATAGTGTTCATAGATAATATATACATTGTACTGATAAATCGTGTTCGTCCATATTATTTTGGTTATCAGTAGACGATGTTATCCAATTTAGGAAGGATGTCAAGGAGTTAAAGGGGTAAATACTATCTCAATGAACTCTTTAGCCCCCACGAGTTTACCCTGAGCTGTATAGAATCGTCTAATGATTGTTCAAATATACTAACAAAATGTGTCATGATCCTCCAATGGTTAAGCAATATACAAAATAAAGTATAACAATATATAAGGTATAGCATAGATTTTGAATCCTACTTTCCCCAGAACTATCTCCACTATCGCAGCTATTATCAAGACCATCTTAATATTATTTCATCATATTCACTATAACTATATCAACCAGTATCTTCAACACTACTATATATAATCTGGAACTCTCTCCTTCAACCAATCCTTCCTTCATCTTAGGACTTACACTGCTTTAAACTTCGTGTGTCCAAGCATTTTGTCCCCAATGTACACTCGGATACCATAGTCTCTAGCCCACTCCTCTCTGGCAAGAGGTGAGGCCAGGACCCTTACTGGACGGCGGCCCACAGTGATAGTTAGGGGTGGGGTTGAGGGGAGAGGGCCACGCACACACGAACACACGAACACACAGTGAAGCATTTGAGGTCTTTGAATCCTGCCTTAGCCTCACAAATAAGTATGACATTTATCTAAGATTATTATTGCAATTATCATTATTAATATTATTATTATTATTATTATTATTATTACTACTGCTTAGATGCAAGTGCCATAGCCAAGATTTAACTGCATATACTTATTTTTCCAGGCATCTCTCTCACTTTCTCTCTGAGTTCATATTAACGTCTTACTATTTATTTTCATATAAATGTATGTTAATATATATTGTTTTGGTATTTATTACTTTACTTTTTCATCTCACAATTATGTTAACATTATTATGTATAGAGGAAACATATGCTTCTATCAAGAAAACAATCCATGCGCGTACTGTAGGTTTAAAGTGAACCCTACGAATCACAACATGCTTCAGACTGAAGTTGTATTCATGGGTATTGCTTTACCTGCGTAGGAATGAAACTTCTCTAACAGTAAGGATTATGAAAATCTTTAAATTGTTATACTTATTACCCTATATGAAAGATATAATTGTTATACTTATTACCCTATATGAAAGATATAATTGTTATACTTATTACCCTATATGAAAGATATAATTGTTATACTTATTACCCTATATGAAAGATATAATTGTTATACTTATTACCCTATATGAAAGATATAATTGTTATACTTATTACCCTATATGAAAGATATAATTGTTATACTTATTACCCTATATGAAAGATATAATTCAGAAAGTTACCAATGACATAATTATATGACTATGATTAGTAATTCACACACACACACACACACACACACATATAATATGTTAAGTATATAGGGGATTATAGGTAATAACACAACATATTAATTATTGGATAAGTGATAATAAGTATAAACGTACAGGTATATAAGTACAGATATATGATAAGGCTTGTAATAAAAGCCTGAGGAGCAAGGTGATATATGACTTGTGTGGTCTAATATATCTAGGGGATATAGGAGCTTGGCTATAGAGGGTGAGTCTGAGTCTAGAGTCTAGAGGGAGTAAATAGCTCTGTCTCTCTCTGGCTGAGGTCTGTTGAAGTGTGTCTTGAAGATGCCTGAGTAAGAAGGCATCGCCTGGGTTCAAGGATGTTGAAGCAACACAGCATTAACTCAGCATTCTGGTATGACCTATGACCGGATAAATACATTATACAGTTTACATTTACAGAGGAAATGGGTGTTGATTTAAGTGGAAGTATCAACAAATATATTATATGTTAATGAGATAGATAAAGTTATAGGGAGTTCAATGAATCAAGATTGTTTAATATGAATGTTAAGAGTTTAGAAGTTACAGGGATAAAGGCATATAAGCAGAGATATATGTATAGCAATATATATGCAGGGCATATAATGTCATACTACATTCGCCGGGGGGTAAAATAATTGATCTCACCATGATCAACTATAGTAAAAAAAAAAAAAAGGACTAGTCTGTTGACACATCACACCGTATCAAAATTGTCCATTAGACCTAGATCAAGGGTGTGAGCTACCAACAAATTAGAATAAAGGTTTATGCTAAATAATACAAATATATAGTTGAGTATAAGGAGAAGATTACAACTGCTATATATTACACATGGCAGGTGTAAACTTATATAGTAATACAATTTAACATCTGACAGTGGAAAGAAATAATACCCTAAGTTGTTCCACTGACGATATTAATATACATACATATAAAGAAATATATCCAAACAAAAAATAAAGAAAGAACTTAAAGTGCTCTATTCCTCGCGTGGGCTTCAAGAGCAGCAATGCGAAGATTCAGGCGAGAAAGAGCAAACCAAGAGACACCTAGGATGATGATGATAATGAGCATAGGAGTACCAATCGCTGGGATGGCAATGTAAGGGTGATAGTATTTAAAAAAAATATAGGTAGAATTGACTTGTTGATCAATTGAAGGGTTTTTAGATCAGGTGAGTTGATGTGAAGTTTAGATATATTAGCTGAGATATTTGGGAGAGTGAGAAACATATCGTTCACATTGTATAGTTGATTGAGTTCAGTAAGGTGGTAATTTGTCGGGTAAATGGTTACCTTGGAAGAGGTGATAGAGCAAGAGTCAGGGATAATGATGAGACCAGAAATTGCCTGATCAGAAGATGGAATATCATTCTGACAAGAGATGGAGATGGTGGTGTCAGAAGGGAAATAAAGGTGATGAGAGTGAGACACATGAGCATGATAGAAGGGTTTCCTAGCAACTTCCTTGAACTGGCAATGTTCTATAATGGAATTATTGTGAATTAAGGCACTAGCACAGCCGTCAGCATGGAAGGGGATTAATTTGAGAGCAAAGGCTGGGCAAATGGCCTGGGATATAATAGGGGAGTGACAGAGAGTAGAGAATGAAAAATCATCCAACCAGGCGTGGTGATTCTCGGAAGTGGAGATGAACAAGTTGCTGAAGGAGTTGTCCAAAGAAACTAATTGATTGTTGAGGAAAAAGGGGAAAGGAGTGATCTTGTAATGGGCGAAAGAAATGGATGATGCAAATGGGATAATAAGCATATATTCATAGTTATACATGTGGACATCTATATATCCATATAAGAGTTCAATTTGGTCAAGCGGGAACACTGGTAAGAGGAGGAAGTCATTGCCAGCCTGAGTGATGATTTTCCTCAGACTACTCAAGGGAAGAAGATCTGAGCTCACTATACTGTGTTCAGCATCATTGAGGGCGTTTAAGAGTCTACTAAAGTCTGACACTAAAGTCTGACTCTAAATTCATAGAGATAAAATAATGTTGTCAAGTTGGTTAGAGATTTCTAGAATGTTTTCAAGAAATGAGGTAATATCAGAGAGTTCATTAATGGTAGATTCCGCTTTACTCATGAGAGATTGTAAGTCGTTAACATGAGTAGAGATTTCATTAATAGTGTCTATTTGGATCTCCACTAATTTTTCTTGACTTCTGAGGGTATTTTCTACTTCACCGATTTTATCAGCGATGGCGTTCACTTGGTCTTCAGTAGCTGTCCCGAAGAGAGAAGACAACAGGTAACCTCCTGCATCAATAAGTCCTCTCTTGTTCCTAAGTCTAGCTCGTTTGGATTCTGACCTTGGTTTGACCGGAATTTTAGAGCCTATTTGAATGAACAAGTAATCTAAGGTGTTTTTCACCACATTAGTTCTCCAAAGTAACTGAGTTAGAGTTGCGTAGTGATTGCTATGTTTGATGTTTGAGTGATTCAGAAACTCTGTCAAAATAGAATCTGATCTTCTTATGGCATTGATAGCTTTCGCCAAGGTCGGGGCCATACCACTCATGTCGACGTTGGTGAATTTTACTGCCATAACATCCGAAACCAAGGTCATCCTACCTGTAGGACTAACTACCGCGCCATTCGAATGGATGGCAAAGGTGCCCATCAGGTGGACAATCAAAATGATCAAAAGAATCAGCCCACACTTTCCCTTGGTCTTCCTGGGGGTTTAAAAGGAGTATAAAAATAATAGTAAATATTATAGAGGAGTAAAACAAACTATATAACTTGGGAGTGTAAATAATATTTGGAGTTGGAGATTGAAAGGAGTAAAATTTGAGTAAAAATTGAGATAAATGTGAACGCTATGAATAATGCGGACACAAGGAGTAATGTGAACACAGGGAGTAAAGTGAACACAAGGAGCAATGCGAACGCTTTTAGATAATGCGAACGCTGGGAGTAGCCACGTCTAAACATGAAATATGAGATATCTATGCAAAAATAAATAATGGACAACAATTTGGCCAAGAGTACACTAAATATATTCACAAGATAAATACATAGTTAAATAGATATATAGGCAGACTTGGTGTATTAACACCTTACGAGCGGCCTATGCGGTTTATTTATGTGTACCGCACAGCGGGGTGTTTTTAGCCAAAATAGGGCTGTTTACGTGATCATTTTCATGCCTAAATAAGACCCAGAACGTAAAACAAGTACCTATCCCTGAAAGGGCATAAACAGAGCTTTCGAATGACACCATAACGATCCTTGTACGATGGATAGTTTTCTTGCAATAACCGTGCAACGCGAGTGCAAAAAGCAGGTAATTCGGTACTTTCAGTACATAATTGAGTATGTAGCGAGTGAGAGAGGGAGGAGGGAGCTGAGATTTGTGTCAGTAGGTTCGCCGCGGTGGTCTGGAGCAGTCATACGCTCGCTAGTCTCCTGCCACCACTTGTCTCTCTCTCTCAGCCACATTACGTGCTGAAATTGCCACTCGAGTTATGTCGAGCGCCGCCACATAGTCCAGCTTTTTTTAACTCGACTTATGTTGCTCGCCGCTAATTAAGGGTTAAGAGTAGAAGATATTAGGTTTAATAATATTCTGAAACAGAAGTTGAGTTATAGAAGTATTATCCACTAGAACATTGTTTACACTCCTAGTTCTAAGATTATAATCATGGGTCGGGGCTTGTAGGATTTTATCAGGGGATTGGTTGATGGGTATGATATCTTTGTCCATATTTTCTTGGACACAGTTTAAGTTTCTGTGCACTAATTTGAGGTGGTTAATGCTACTCCTGGATTCTTTACCTTTCTCCAGATGGCTAATGACTGCAATGTTGTGGCGAATACTGATCATACGATAGGGGCCTTCGAACAGAGGGTCCAGTTTATCAGCCCTGTCATGAATTCTTGAGAACACAATGTCTCCTGGTTTCAGTTTTTGTTGTTTATTAGATTTGTGATTGCTTTTTATCATTTGTTCTTTGGTTAAGGTTAGTTTATTCATGACTTGTTTATGAATTTTGTTAAAGGTGTTTATATGATGAGTTATGAAATCCTGAGTATATATGGGTATAATTTGTTCATTGAGCATGTGAGGTAGGTGTTTGTCTTCTCCAAAGACGATGAAATGAGGGGATTCACCTGTGGAGATATTAGGCAGAGAATTCATAGTGCATTCCACGAAGGGGATAAATTCGTCCCAAATTTCATGATCCCTGTCAAGACAAATGTTTTTCAATTCATGGAGTATTTTACGGTTAGCTCTCTCAACTAGGCCATTACTCTGTGGTGAGTAAGGGGCAACCCTAATGTGCTCTATCCCGTACTCATCACACATCTTAGACATAGTCTCGTTCACAAACTCTCCGCCATTATCTGAAAGAATAAATTTAGGTGAGGGGTGTTTGCAAATCACGTTATTTACAAGAGTTTTAACGATAGTATTGGCTTCCTTATCAGGTAGATTATTGTTGTCAAACAGATCAACTAGAGGCTTGTGATCCGTCCACACTTCAATGTCATAGTTAAGGATTTTGTATTTGAATGTCTGTAGAGCCCAGATTAGACCGGCTCCTTCAATGTCATCCTGGCAAGGTCGCCATATAATATGTTAAGTATATAGGGGATTATAGGTAATAACACATTAATTATTGGATAAGTGATAATAAGTATAAACGTACAGGTATAATTATAAGTACAGATATATGATATGGCTTGTAATAAAAGCCTGAGGAGCAAGGTGATAAATGACTTGTGTGGTCTAATATATCTAGGGGATTATGGAGCTTGGCTATAGAGGGTGAGCCTGAGTCTAGAGTCTAGAGGGAGTAAAGAGCTCTGTCTCTCTCTGGCTGAGGTCTGTTGAAGTGTGTCTTGAAGATGCCTGAGTAAGAAGGCATCGCCTGGGTTCAAGGATGTTGAAGCAACACAGCATTAACTCAGCATTCTGGTATGACCTATGACCGGATAAATACATTATACAGTTTACATTTACAGAGGAAATGGGTGTTGATTTAAGTGGAAGTATCAACAAATATATTATATGTTAATGAGATAGATAAAGTTATAGGGAGTTCAATTAATCAAGATTGTTTAATATGAATGTTAAGAGTTTAGAAGTTACAGGGATAAAGGCATATAAGCAGTGAGATATATGTATAGCAATATTTATGCAGGGCTTATAATGTCATACTACACACACAAATGTTTCTAATGAAGTTCTATGAAGTTCTATCATATTCCTATTCCATATTTCCTTTCCAACACCCCCCTTTCACTCTATCTCACTTCCTCGTTGCCTCTCACCACCACAACCACATCTCACCCTCTCCCTGTTTCTCTGCCTCCCAGTCTGTTACCCCCCCCCCTCCCACACACACACTCACACACACTATCATTCTCTCTCTCTATCTCTCTCTGTGCGTGTGTGTGTGTGTGTGTTTCAGTCTGCCATATCTATATTGATCTATTTTGAAGCCTTCCCTGAACTTCAATTTTGCTAATAATAGGAGCTGCACTACATAATATATAATGGTTCACACCGGTAGTTATACTTACGCATGCTAAAGAAAATATTGCATATGTTTGTTCTCAATAGTATGGAATAAAGGATTTTAAATAATGCAAAATTATGCGAACAAATATCAAATAATTACAAGAAAGTAACCAACAAAGATAGCTTCCTGGATTGCTTAACACAAATGCTTCACAGTGTGTTCGTGTGTGCGTTGCCCTCTCCTCCCAACCCCACCCCTAACCATCACTGTGGGCCGCTGTCCAGTAAGAGTCCTGGCCTCGCCTCTTGCCAGAGAGGAGTGGGCTAGAGACTATGGTATCCGAGTGTACCTTGCATTCGGCTCTCTGTCCTTCTGTAGGTATTTAGGGAGACACTACTTACAAGCAGCCTGCCTTTTGTCTACTTCATACATTAACCCCTTCAGACTCATATGACGCAGAGGTTGCCAGATTAGCAATAAGAAATAGAGTTCTCTCACTCGTATAATTACCTCTCCAAAATTAGTTTTCTGCCCACAGCGAACTCAGAGACAACTGCAGAGGTTGAAGTAACTAAACTAAAGGTTTGTAAATACCCCTGATGGTAATAAAGGCTTTAAAGTATCCCTAATAGGCTCAAAATTGCGTCATATGTCGGAGAGGGTTAAACAGATACGATCGATTTTCCATGTACAGTCTACGACAGAACTTGTTGTCATGGCCTGAGGCAATGTGTTAGTTCACTTATCTTTTAATAGATGGCCCTTTAATCGCTTCTAATAAAAGGGGGCGGGGTTAATATAGAGGTTGGAAGGAGGAGGAGTCAAACGTGTGTGTGTGTGTGTGTTCTAGAACGGCACGCAGAATAAGTTTATTTTAACATAACACATGGGCTATATTATGAGATTAGCTCATGCTGGATCACAAATAAATAACACACATCAGGTGTTGCGTTATTTATGGAATTTAATATACAGACAATCAAGTTTCTATCCTACGAACTTCCCATTCCCCCCTCCTCCCCTTCTCTCTGCTGCCTTCCCTTATCTCCCCCCTTCTCTCTTTTTCTCTCCCTCTTCTCTCTCCTAACCGAATATATAATTTTTCTCATCATCGTGTTCAAAGCTGTCCATAAAAATGATTATGGTGTTTTAATAATACTGTTCTGTTTACCTTTACTGATTCTCAATTATTAACTCGTATTCTATTCAATGTGTTAAAGAAAATAAATAGATATGCTCCGTTGCAAAACACTCAAAGTTGCCAACCTTGGCGTCCTGGTTAGTGTGAACAATCGTATAAATACATAAGTAATTGAAACGATGTTATAATCCACGCATCAAGACAAGTTGGATCACATTGTAATCTAGCTGGGACCAAATTATAACCAAATATATATATCATAAAGACAAGATAATATCGGCTCAGTTAGAGAAAACACTTTAGATGAGCCGAAACGTGTTTCTTTGTAATAAAAACACATTTTTATATTAGAGTAAATATTTGTTTCTTCCATACCACTATTCACAGCACTATGGTTGACCAATTCATAATCTACCTTAACATGTAATATGACACGCTATGATTATTGCATTATACTTTTCTCAGTGGATTCTTAATTACTAGCTTAATTACTGTGGCTTCCCATTATCAGTAAACAGTTCGGCGCTACCCATTGTAATGATTTACTATTAAGTAAGTCATCGAATTGAACAATTAACGATAATCCAAACAATCTGGTTGTGTTGTTTTAAAGTTGATATCAATTGTTTAGGCTTTTATGTTTTTACTTCGAATTGTTTAATTTATCCTCCAAACATAATTAAAAGAATACTATAGCTCTGTGTATGTTACCTTGAATTTAATTTAATATGTATTATTTCACCATCATTATGTTACGGTGAACATTGGAAACACATCCACATTATATAATACATATAAAGGGTTCTTAAATGTAAACATTTACAATTTATATTTATTTAATCAATATGATCTCCACCCACAAGCTGCATCAACTACCTCCTGTATTCTCGTTGGAGCTGATTTAAAAAAAATCCAACTTATATTAGAGCGGCGACGGATTCCCCCCCCCCCCCCACCTCCCCCCTGCCCCCCGATCCCACTCCTCCCGCAATTTCCACTCCTAACCTGGACCACATTCCACTCCATGACATGATGGCCCACAAATTCTCTATTGGGTTCATGTCATGTCATCCCTTGTGGACCAGCTAAACCCCGGATGGGGTCAGGTCAGGTGAAGAATAAGCCTTTACAACGGCACGTCGTAGCTACTTTCTACTTTTCACATTTTCTGAAGAGTGTAGAGAGGGGAGAAGGGGTGTTGGAGAGAGACGAAGTTGTTGTAGTGGCTTTGTTATGTGTGTTATTAGTCTGTATACGTCGTAAGGCTCAGGATGGCCATGGCACGCACTGAAGACAGCAGCATTTCCTCAATAATGCTAATACCTTTTCTAGTTTGCCTGGACCAGTGTGTGTGTGTGTGTGTTATGTGTTTCATGTTATCATGTGTGAGTGATTAGTGCCCATTACGTTGTATGTGATCATGTGTGTGATGTGCGTTTTATGTTATCGGGTGTGAGTGTGTGTGTGTGTTTTGTATGCTGTGTGAGTGTGGGTGTGGGTGTGGGTGGGTTGGTGCTTGCATGTGATGGACAGAGGAGAGAGGTTGAAGCTCCGTCTCCCCAAACATTACAAATTGTGGAGGTCACAAGTATATGTATTATTCAACTTATTCCTTAAGCCAACACAAATAACTTGAATCCTAAGTGTTATTGTTACACTAACTTAATATATATACAAACAAATATAGACGTGTTCTTCGGGAATCGTAGCTTAAATGGAATAGGATAACTAGCGAGGCAGCGGGCAATAGGTCTTGTTCGCTGCCTCGCTAGTTATCCTATTCCTAATCAATATATGTTTGTTATTTTAGTCATCCCTAACATTTATTATGTATATGTAAATTCAAAACAATCGCATAGTATTAATCTGCGTATTTTAGAGGGTATCATTAGAGAGAGAGAGAGAGGGGAGAGAAAGGGGGTGAAGGGTGAAAGGAAGAGGGGGAATGGGAAGTGCGAAGGATATAAACTTGATTGTCTGTATATTAAATTCCATAAATAACGCAACACCTGATGTGTGTTACTTATTTGTGATCCAGCATGAGCTAATCTCATAATATAGCCTGTGTGTTATGTTAAAATAAACTCATTCTGCGTGCTGTTCTAGAACACACACACACACACACACACACGTTTGACTCCTCCTCCTTCCAACCTCTATACTAACCCCGCCCCCTTTTATTAGAAGCGATTAAAGGGCCATCTATTAATAGGTAAGTGAACTAATACATTGCCTCAGGCCATGACAGCAGTTCTGTCGTAGACTGTACAAGCTTTACAAACGTCCATGTACAGTAAAACATCATAGTCTCCAGCCCATGTGTAAGAATTCGTGGACCTTAGTTGTGCAATTATAAGTATATGGATTGATTTTTAGGATGGAACTTGCTTTTCAATTAATACTATATATAGTTTCGTAGTTGATGTGTAGACCATTGTATCAATAAGTGCGTTTCCAGAGATATACTTGCATTATTAGAAAACAAAGTGAAGTCCACAAATATTTATGTGTGGGCTAGATACTATAACATCCGAGTATATCACCACCACCACCACCACCAACAAAATAAATAAAAATATATAAATAAAATCCCATTCTTATTCAGCATTACATACTGTATTCGAAACTCCCTCCACTCCCAAACCTGCTACCATTGGTAGACATAATCCCATTACATACAATCCCCCTCCACTTCCAAACCTGCCATCATTGTCTGACTAAAACTCTTACCCCCTCACCATCCCTGCAAACATCACACCAATAGCCACACTGCTACCACCACCATCAACACCACCCTATAACTCTTACCCCCTCACCATCCCTGCAAACATCACACCAATAGCCACACTGCTACCACCACCATCAACACCACCCTATAACTCTTACCCCCTCACCATCCCTGCAAACATCACACCAATAGCCACACTGCTACCACCACCATCAACACCAATAGCCACACTGCTACCACCACCATCAACACCACCCTATAACGATAACTCATGTACTATATTTGTACCATCGAATTGTAATAATAAGAGGACATTAAATCCTCTTGAAGTATTTTTTTCTGGACCCCTTTCTTCCTCATGTTTAGCCCCATTGATTTTTTTATTTTAGGACGTTCGCCCCATTAGTTTGGCGATTTAAATAACCTTCGACCCATTTTAATCAATTTTAGGACCTTTTGTGTCATTTAGGTGTCGATTGTCTCCTGGCGAGCGATAGCGAGCTTGTAATTTAAGAAGAATCCGACCTTCGGCCGGGACATTTTCTACCGAAAAATTTACATATTCATCTAGAAAGGGGGGCTAGGGGGTGAACATGTTCAGCTTGATGGAGGTCTAGGGAACAAACTAAAAACCTCCCCTTAATGTATTGTGAATTATACTTAATCATAATTCTGTGCCTAATAAATATATTGTAATTAGTATTATATCATTATAAATCATTATTACCACCACCTCTACAAACAACATAACCTTGGTCATCACCCTTACCTCCAACAGCCAACTCATTAGCACCTCAGTATTGACCCTGGTATTAATCACCAACACATCAACATATATTTATGATGACCCAGTTATAATTTATCAGGTAGGGTAATTGGCATTATCCGTTCATACGATGTACAATTGGCATTATCCGTTCATACGATGTACAATTGGCATTATCCGTTCATACGATGTACAATTGGCATTATCCGTTCATACGATGTACAATTGGCATTATCCGTTCATACGATGTACAATTGGCATTATCCGTTCATACGATGTACAATTGGCATTATCTGTTCATACGATGTACAATTGGCATTATCCGTTCATACGATGTACAATTGGCATTATCCGTTCATACGATGTACAATTGGCATTATCCGTTCATACGATGTACAATTGGCATTATCCGTTCATACGATGTACAATTGGCATTATCCGTTTCATACGATGTACAATTGGCATTATCCGTTCATACGATGTACAATTGGCATTATCCGTTCATACGATGTACAATTGGCATTATCCGTTCATACGATGTACAATTGGCATTATCCGTTCATACGATGTACAATTGGCATTATCCGTTCATACGATGTACAATTGGCATTATCCGTTCATACGATGTACAATTGGCATTATCCGTTCATACGATGTACAATTGGCATTATCCGTTCATACGATGTACAATTGGCATTATCCGTTCATACGATGTACAATTTATTAAAATGTTATTTAGTATGTTTTTATATTTTCCCTCACTCCCTCTCTCTCTCTGATACATATATATATATATATATATATATATATATATATATATATAAACACTTCTACAATGGGGTACCCGTTTTGCAACACAATCCCACCCCTACTCTGTGCAACTCTCCAACGCAAGAGTGAAACGTTACTCTCAGTCTTTCTTTTATTCAACAGCTGAGGTCTGGAACTCTCTCCCAAAATCAGTCTTTCCCTCTTGTTTATAACTTAAATTGCTTCAAACTTCGTGTGTCCAGGCATTTTGGCTCGAACGTCCCTTGGTTTTGGCTCTATCACTCTTTCAAGTATGGGGGAGGCACTCGCTACAGGCAGTTCTGCCTTGTGTGTCCCTCACTCACATAGAATACAAAAAATACAAAATATAATACAGTACAGGAATTGTGTATGGGTCATAAATATTGCCTAGGACCAAACATTGTGGAGGTGGCTCAATAATAGGATAAAAGTAACCTTGCCCAATAGTATGATAATCTATCTTGTACACTATATATAGACTTTAATTTTAGATATCCTTGATAGAATTACATAATTTAGGATCGATATACTGTAAGCGTCAAAAGGCCCTTCCTATGCTGAATATTTCCCCCTTGCAAAAAGTGGTCACAAATCCTGATAAGTGTTATCGACCATATCACTTCACACAAATTGTGGGTAAATATGGCATAAATGTTCTAAATATCCTTAATCTAATCAAACACAACCTAGTATTATTGGTAGGAACTGTCGCCCCCAACACCCCTGCTGAATAGTCCATTTGGTCATTTAGGGTTATTTAGAGGATTTATAATGTAACTTACCCATGATTTGTTCCCCCCTCCCAAAACTCCGGCAAGTGCGTGTGGAGTATTACGGTCGATATTACAACGCTTAACAAAATCATCTCTTCAAAGTTAAATAAGGTGTAAATGGGAGTATATTTAATTTACTAATGTCTATGTTCTCTTCCTTAAAGGTAGGGAGGTTAATACCGTGCCATGATTAAGATTGTTTTTTGTTTTTTATTTCCCATTCAAATGTTTAAGTTTGAACTTATTCTGAAAGATCTTTCCCAGTAGCCACACCATTTTAGTTTTAACCCGCTGAGTACCAGCGACGTGTGTTATACTCTATTCTAGCTGTATTTAGACGATACTATATACAGCTTAAGAAGGATCTGTGTTAGTTAAAAAGGTTTGTTGAGATAGTTTGAAGCCATAATATTGCTAAAGATCCTTCCTAAGCTGAATCAAATCTATATATTACTAGAATATAGTTAAAAGTATGTCACTGGTATTGAATGGGTTAAGGTTTTGTATTGTGTGGTAATTATGTATTTGCGTACAGAGATGTCTTGACCGAATTATTTTCCGATCTATCGAAATGGAGTATCGAAATTGCGTATTAAAATGGCTTATTGAAAATGTGAAAATTGGCAATGTGAAAACTCGAACTGTCTTAATACTGTGTAATTGTCTAAGGATCATTCAAATGATTACATAATCACTTGACTGTTCTTGCCTTCATGATATATAGCGTCTGTTGGGGAATTCATTTTCAGAAAACCTAAGTTTAAAGCATGGTGGATTAACCCTTAAGCAGCGGGGCCCGACATATGTCAGGCTAGAGAACCATTGCCACGCCTGCGGGGCCCGACAATATTCAGGCGGAATGTTGAGCACATCATCGGCTCTGAGAGAGAGTCCACGCATTGGGAGGACGATAGGCGGGCTCTGACCGCTCGGCACGGACCGAGTGCCGGGACTGAGGTCCCCACCACAACATTACACATCCACTGCCTCGCGAGACAAGGAAAAAAACTAGGGAAATTACCTTATTTTAGGGTTTTTGCACTCGTGTTGCACGATCGTTGCAAGAGAACCCGTGGTCGTACAAGGGTGATTCAGGTGTCATTGGAAAGCTCTATTATCACCCTTTCACGGATACATAATTGTATTACGCTCTGGCTCTTGTTTATGAATGAAAAGAGCATGGAATGAAGCTCGTTTAGGGTAAATATGCCCGCCAGGCAGGTAGAAGTTACAAATATCCCGGTTTGACAGGGGTTAAGTCTTGTGAAAACCTCAAACCATAAGTCACTGAGGGATCTACACCAGCCAAGAAACAGCTCACACCATCACTATAGTCTATTCATCATAAGTAGGATAACAATCTTGATCACCTGTCTCTATAACTCAAAGAAGACTAGAGGAATGGAGCTAACATTTCTACTGTTTAGGGAGAGTCAGCCTGGTAATAGGTTTGGACATTTACAGCCCATTTGCTCTAACCCTTTACGAGATGCAGAGGTTAGGGGTCACGATTGTTTGCCTACTGATAATTTATGAACTATAGCAGCCCACAACCAGGAGTGCGTTCAGTATACCCAAACATGCACACAGAATAGCTCTACTGAACGTGATCGCCTCTGATTCGACGAATCACGTTTGTGATTGTTTGCAATCAGACGGCGATCACACTATCACTCCGTGGAGGTGACTAGCGAAGCTATCATGACAGAAGGCCTAAATCTCACCTCGACATTATATTATCATAATTAAGCTTAATTAGCCTCCCTCCATGTTATTTATGTGTCGCAATCTCAATTATAAGGTGGCACACCTATGAAAATCATAGTTATCATGACAATTTTGCTATATATAACACAAAACAAGCAACTTGGAGTGCAACTCTCACAGCTACTTCGTCTGAACTACAGTGCAGTAAGCATAGCCTAGCCGGTAACAACTTCGCTTTTAAATCCGTAATCCTACTCGCAAAGGTTCGAAGCTCAATTTTGTTTTCCCGTTTTTATATAATTTGTATCGTGTATATTGGTAATGTTACTATGCCAATGATATATTTTCACGGGTTATAATTTGCTGTGCAGGTTTTTGAGCATTTGTCTATATTATTGATTGATTATTATGTATTTTTCTATGCGGTTTGTATTTCATTTTTATCGTTATACAGTATATTGGTAATGTTACTATGCCAATGATATATTTTAACAGGTTATAACTTGCTGTACAGGTTTTTGAGCGTTTGTCTATATTATTGATTGATTAGCCTACTCTATTGACATTTCTTAAACACAATTTATGAGGCCTAATTGCATTGAATAATATGTTAAGTCAGTTAAGCTATGTCTAGTATGGTAGCCTACCCAAGCTATAGTTCAATTTTCAAATGTAATCTAATGGTTAGCAAATAATAGCAATGAACCTTCCATTAATATAGGCTTACAAATAGCCTATGTACACATAGATCGTCAGGAAAAGAAAACATGCCTACACATACATCGCCAGGAAGAGATAATAACTATTTAATTCAGCCTCCGCATACATCGCCAAGGAAAGAACAATATGTATAAGCTATTTAATGCAGCCTATTCATGCATCGCCAGGAAAAAAAAATATGTTTGTATATTCCCAATAGGCTAACGGAGAATTGTTTGCAAATTACACGGGGAATAAAGAGCTACCTTAGCCAGATAACGACCATAATAGCTTTGTCAAACTTTCCTGATAAGATTATAAGATAATAATAGCCTGATGGTAGCCTACCGTCTGTCTTGAGCTTGAACAAGGACGTTTACAGTTGCTGACAGTGTGACTACCTTAGCCAATAGCCTATATTGATGGATATTATTTATTAAAATGTATTGATTGAAATGAATTGACAGATAAACCACATGTTAAAGGGCCTAAAACCTTTGTGAATATCGCCAACAAAAATTGAATTTGGCGCTCACAACCACTGATCAATCAATGTTTGGCTAACATGTCGTTCACCCTGCTCAATCATAATCATGATTGCTCAAACGGAAACATTATTGCCTTGATAGGATGTACTGAACGCACTCCAGAACGGAACCATTACCCCTCGTCGTCATCGCTACACCTGCACAATGAGAATAAAAAGTTAAATCATGAGTGTTGGCCTTTGACCCATCTCTCCCTCCTACAACCCTTCTTCTTTCCAACTGATTGCATTGTCTGACTCTTTCTACTTCTGTCCCTTTGGTTAGCTAGGTACACTGGTTAGGCACACACTGTAAAATATTAGTTCTGCTCGATACTAATTTTAGTTTCTTTCCCAGGTCACCAGAGCATCGATTTAACGTGGATAGTTCCGGATTGTCCTTCACTATGTATGGGTGGAATGTGGAGTTGGGGGGGAAGGGGGATGCGAGAGGGATAATAATAATAATAATAATAATAATAATAATAATAATAATAATAATTATATTTATTCAGTTGGAATTTTACAGTGTTGGTACCACATAATATGTTACAAATATGAATGTACCAGCCTTGCATAATTCCAACTAAGGATAGCCTAATAAGGCCGTTATAGACCAGTAAATCTAGCGCCAAAAAGGGCTGAACCCAGGGGAAATTGCAATATTAACTAAACATGGATTTTTTGGTGCGCTAGGGTCATCTTTACAACGTATTAAAAATCTAATCCTGTAGTTTTGGTGGAACATGGTTTCCCAAGCCTCTTTTTACACAAACCCCGGCATTTTTCACAGCTTCACTACGATTATAAAAAGTCATAAATTATATCAGGTACAAAATATGTTACATCAAGTTTTTGGTGTCAAATCCTATGTTGTCTAACCTTGCCTTTCAGATGGAACTGGTTTCAAAATGCTATAATTTCTCCTTATACCCAATCTAGGGGCACACCTACCCCAAAATTATGTTTTTCATGTATTTCAACTGTATATTTCAACTGTATATTTCTAAGCACTTACTTGAACTGTTTCTATTTTTCAGTGCCAAGATGGAAAATTGTGTTTTCTGTCAGCAGCAACTGGGTGAATCGGGCACTACCACTCTGGGCCAGAAAGGTTGTGACGGCATTAAAAAAGCAAGTGAGGAACGTGGTGAAGACATACTCGTAACCGTTGGTCAACGCGTGCATACTGAGTGCCGACGAAAGTATTGCAATCCCCATGAAGTTGCACACTTCAACCGTCAGAAACGATCTTTCGAGGCAATGGAAGCAGAAAGTGTTGGATGCCGAAGAAGGTCCGTAGATCCAGCATTTTCTACCGGGACAAGTGCTTGTTTTGTGGGATGCCAGATAAATACGATGGAAAGAAAAATAATTTCAAATTGATACCTGTTAGAACATTCAATTTTCAGAAACGGTTACTTGAGCTTTGCCGAATTCGTTCAGATGATTGGTCTAAAGAAGTACAGGGCAGAATAGCATTCGTCAATGATCTCCATGCTGCTGATGCAGTATATCACAAAGTGTGCAATGGAAATTTTCGATCTGGGAAGTCTATCCCAAAATACTTCATTAAAGAAATGTGTACAGTGTACTGATGATTCATCGAAACACAAAAAGTAAGAGCTGGTAGGCCAAAAGAACTGTCTCGAGTTGAATCACTTGAAAAAGTAATTGATGATCTTCGACGAAACGATGATGAGCAGACAACCATAGGTGACCTTGTGAACAATATGAAACAGTACCTAGATGAGGAGGAACCGTATAGTTTTCGTCACATGAAGGAACAGCTACTTCAACGGTTTGGTGACGAGATCTTCATTAGTGAAGTTATTGGAAGACAGAATGTTGTTACGTTTAGGGCAAATGCCAACAAAATTCTCCATGACTTTTTCCAGCGGGAACGTTCCGATGAGATGGACAAAGGGAGAGTAATCAGTGCAGCTGCTGAACTCATTATTTAAGCAGACATTAAGCGCATTGAACAGTCAAAGACGACTTATCCCTCAAGCCTAGAGATGTCCACTTTAGAACAGGTCATGTCATTTATCCCAGCATCTTTGCAACTGTTCCTACGCACTTTATTTGTCGGTGCAGAAAAGGAAACAAAGATAAGGTCTATAGGACAAGCTATTATGCAAGCGACGAGACCAAAAGCACTGCTTTGTCCTGTTCAAATTGGACTTGGTGTCCAGATGCACCGTCACTTTGCGTCCAGGTTTCTCATTGACAGCCTTGGCTGTCAATGGCTTCTGCTCTTCTTACTCAGAGGTGCACAAGTTTGAGAAGTGCTCTGCTGCAACAAGAGGGACCGATATTCCAGGACTCACAGAAGGACATTTTGTACAATATGTGGCTGACAATGTCGACCATAACCTATGCACCATCGATGGTAAAGGGACTTTCCACGGGATGAGGATAATTGCCTGCATCACCCCATCAGTCACGTCAGCTACAAAAGTACCGCGGATAAATGTGACAATGAAAGATTTGGAGGAAGTTGGGCAGATCAACATCAGACACTACGTTCAGAAATCCAATCATGTGAAGGATCTTACTTTTGTTGAAATAGAAGAGAGTGACGAGGCACGAGTTTCAGCTTCTGATACTTTGTGGAAAACCTCCTTGTCGCTTGGGAAGAATCCAAGACCTAGCTGGTCTGGTATGATGAGGATGGTCCATGATGAAGCAGACTTCCCGGGCCAGTCTTCTGTGATGTTCATGCCCATGATTGACATGGACCCTAATGATCTGACCTGTCTGAACTCAACATTGCTCTTTGTTACTGAACATGAAGTTCGTTATTGCTATACACCAGTGCTCACGTTCGACCAGCCGCTGTACTGGAAGGCAATGACGATCATAGAAAATGAACCAGAGGGGAGCCAACTGAAGTCAGTTGTTCTTCGACTTGGCAGTTTCCATATCCTCATGAGCTTCCTCGGCTTTATAGGGCATCTGATGTCTGGATCAGGCCTTGAAGAGTTGCTTCAGCTAGTTTACGCTGAGAATGCTGCACCAAAGATGTTGAATGGAAAAGCGGTTGCACGTGCTGTTCAAGGACATTTCATAGTTGATGGGGCCCTTAACACACTAATAACATCAACAAAAATTGACATAAAACTACCATCAAAGGATACAGAGCTTGATGGAATTGACAGTGAACATGCAGATAGTTGTTCTAGTACTAGTTCTGAAATGCCAGACGTACTGATGGAGCCAGCGGAGTTGTATGACAGTGTTGTATCAGGAGCTGCTGTGGAGCTGGAGGAGTCCGAGTGTCTAAAATTGATAGCTGAATGCATTGAAAAGGAGAAATTACAACTGAAGGGTGACCGAACTGCATAGCTGTGGCTACAATATATGGAGATGGTGGACCTTGTCCGGAATCTATTACGATCTGAAAGAACGGGAAGTTGGTTGCTTCATCTTGATACACTGAGGAAAATTATGCCATTTCTCGCTTCTGCTGGCCACAACCTGTACGTCAAATCCTTGAATGTCTACCTGCAGAAAATGGATCGGTTGATGAAGAATCACCCAGGAATTCATAAGTGTTTCATTGAAGAAGGCCTCCAGGTTGTCCGCAGGTCTGATGAATTCTGGGCAGGACTCCCACCTGTTCTCGTAATCGAACAAACATTGATGCATAACATCAAAACTACAGGTGGCCTCACCCGAGGACGAGGGATGAGCGAGGCTCAGCGCCTAGTGTGGGTGATGTCGAATCATGTTACATCTGAAGTCAACCTTGCGATGCAACAGCTGACAAAAGTGAACTATGAGACCAGTGAACAACACAAAGACCTACAACCCGCACGTCTGAAAAGGGATGTGTCTGACACGTTGGAAATTCTGAGCCTACTAGAACTGAGGAGCCCATTCTCAGGAAGTTGGTTAACATAGTTAATGGTGTTACAGCCAACGCATCCGCAAATGTTGACAATGCAAAGGAAGTAGGTCGTAGTATTCTGAAGAAGATGGAAGGAGAAAAGGTGATTGGATTTTCCTTCAAGAAGAAATCTCAGGCAGTTCTCATGGATTCAAAATCGACTGTCAAGCTAAACGATGAGGAAACCGTTAAAATAGACCCTCAGTTACTCTTTCAGAGGTTAGTGATTGCAGGAACACAGGCTGAACAACTACCTGAGGCTCTAGAGTATGAACTTTGTGGATATCCAGCCGCACTGTTTGAAACAAGAAATGTGTTTCTACCTGCAAACAAGCCACAGTTAGCTAAGGCGATATGGGATGTAGTGACTGCAGTTGATGGTCCCAAGGACTGTGTGTTTGTTATAGATGGAGGTGCCTTGCTACAGAGAATACCCTGGGACACTAGCAAGCCATACAATGCAATTGCACAGAGCTACTCTGACTACATTAGGGACAAGTATAGCCCATTTGCAATAGTTGTATTTGACGGATACAGCAACACTCCATCAACCAAAGATAGTACGCATACATGAAGGAATGGCCGACCTGGAAGAAAGGTGACTTTCACTGGGGGCATGGTCCTTAAAGTGAAGAAGCACGAGTTCTTATCGAATTCGGAAAACAAGCAGCGATTCATCAACCTCCTCACTGAGAAACTACAGGCAGATGGAGTCGAGGTTCACAATACACAAAGCGGTGCAGATCTGTTGATTGTCCAAACGGCTGTTGCTACATCACCAAAGGTTCCTACTGTACTTGTTGGGGATGACACAGACTTGATTGTACTTCTTTGCTACCATGCAAAAGATGCTGATCTGTACTTCATGCCAGTACCAAAAGGGGCGTCATCAAGTTGCCGCAAGTACTTGGATGTGAGAAAGGCTAGGCAGGTTCTTGGAGATAGTGTAACACGCAATATTCTCTTTCTTCATGCCATTTTGGGATGTGACACTACTTCAAGGATATTTGGGATGGGCAAAGCTGTCGCACTGACGTTGATGAAGGAGGACTCAAATTTCCGAGAGCAAGCAGAGGTGTTCTACAACTCGAACTCTACAAAAGACGCTGTTGTACAAGCCGGCGAAAAGGCTTTGGTTTGCATCTTCAAGGGGGGTGGAGACGATACTTTGAATGCTATTAGATTACGCAAGTTTCAGATACTTGTTGCACGAAGCAAGACCTCTGTGCATCCTCAGAAGCTCCCACCAACATCAGCAGCTGCAAAGTTCCACAGCCTCCGAGTGTACCACCAGGTCCAAGAGTGGAAGGGCAATTCCCTTAATCCAGAGGAGTGGGGCTGGAAGGTTTGCGACGGAAGACTTGTTCCAATTCAGACTGAAAAGGACACTGCTCCCAAATCGCTGCTGGAAGTTATCAGGTGTCAGTGTAAGACTGATTGCAGCACATTAAGGTGCAAGTGCCGTCGTCAAGGTCTTGACTGCTCCATGGCGTGCTCAGAGTGCAGGGAAAACTGTTCAAATACATTATGAGATGAAGAGGATGAGAAATCGGACACAGAATAGGTTTCATTGGTCACGAGACTCTAGAGTAATTAGTCGTATTAGAAGTCTTGGTAGTTTCAGTCTTTATACAGGAGTAATAAACAATTGATAAACTATTTTTTGTCTTTCATAGTCTTATAATGAGGACATGTAATGCCAAAGATACATAGGGTTCATGAAAAAAAAAATAAAATAAATGCCAAGAGGAATAAAACTGGCAGAGCGCCTTATTTTGGTGCAATTATTGTGGGTTTGGGGTAGGAGTACATTGGTTTAGGGTATAAGGAGCAGTGCTATCATAAAGTGTGCTATTATATCGGAAAGAGCAACCCCAAAAACCCAGGAATACATATAAAATTTGTTAATATACCATGAAAACTGCCAAAGATATCTAAATTCATGGTTTTGCCTTCGAGATAAGAGGGCTTGTTTTTGCTCCCTCTCAAAAACTATGTTCCACCAATTATATTAAATTCGATTTTTAATATGATGTTTTTGTTGCAAAAAGGAAACAAAAAAAACATGGTTCATTAATATTGTAATTTCCCCTGGGTCAAACCATACCTTTACTGGACTATTAGGCGTGTTTCCATTGGGGTCTTTGTGGGATTAGGTTAGCTGGGGAAAGATGGGAGGATAAAAGAAGTAGATACTTTAGAGAAAGTATTTCTTGGGGGTTATTTTAAGATTCCTTACATCCTATAGTAAATATCAGTAATCCGTAATCAATAATCATTTCAGTTTGTTTTGCCTGTCTCTTATGTCGTATTTAGTAGTAGACATAAGCTTGGTGCTCCCTTCTCGCAGCTGTCCGGTTCAGGTGCTCCTTCAGACTATGTCTGAAGGAATACAGTGTTCTTTTTTCACGGACTGACTGGGGTAGGTCATTCCAGTCTTTGATGGCAGTGAAGAAGAATGTTAGCTTTCCCTGTCCTTGGATTCTCGGGACCGTAAAATTAAACATCCTATTTCTTGTATTATGTCCACTCCTCTCATTTGGTTTAACAAAATTACTCTTTAGATACTCTGGAGCTCTGTCATAGAATATCTTGAAGGCATTAGTGAGCCTGATGTGTTGGGCCCTGTCAGAGACATTGAGCATACCTAGTGACTGAAGTTGTTCCTGGCCAACATGCGATCTGGGTCCTTGGTTCAGCATGAACCTAACCATTTAATTTTGAGTGACCTGAAGTTTGTGCTGTGCCGATTTAGATGATGCAGAGTACCAGGATGACGCAGAATAGTCAAAATGACAATGAACAAGCGCTTGGCATAGGGTCTTTTTGGTCGCCGCTGGCAAGCATCTCACCTGTCAATACAAGTATTTTATAGATGCTCTACATATACTCAGGATAGATTCCAAAATGGTTTCACCTGACAGAGTCGAGTCCAGTTTTGTCCGAGATATTTAACTTGTGACACTGTTGTTATAGGAATATCATTACAGTTGACCAAGAAGCCCACAATGTCTTTCAGTTTGCGTTTTGTTCCACATAAGATGGCTTCCGTCTTGCCCAGGTGAAGAGATAGTCTATTGTCCACTAGCCAATCACTACACGATTCTAGTTCTTTGGAAAGTGAATCGGCAATACTTATTGGGTCTTTTCCTGAAACCAGCAGCACGCTGTCGTCAGCATACAGTAATAATTTACACTAGACGCTCAGTTCCATGTCGTTCACATAACAGAGAAAGAGTAAGAGACCAAGGATGCTTCCCTGCGGGACCCCACAGGTAATTGGCATAGGATCAGATATATTATCATCAATTTTGACTCTTTGTGTTCTACCGCTAAGATAAGATTTAAACCAGTTCACTGACCCAATGCCCATTGCTTGTAGTTTATTACAGAGGATATCATGGTCTACTGTATCAAAAGCTTTTGGTAGATCAAGAAGAACCATACCTGTGTAGTTACCTTTAGACATTTCTTTACGAATGTGATCTGTTAAGTGGATGAGCCAGGAGTCTGTCGAGTACATGCATCTGAAACCTGATTGAAACTTATAGAATAGATAATTTTCTTTGAGGTAGTGTTCAATTTGGGTGTATACAGCTCTTTCAAGGATTTTAGATAAAATACATAATATGCTAACTGGTCTGTAGTTGCCAACATCTAGTTTATTTCCTTTATTGAATAGAGGGGTTACAATAGCTTCCTTCAGTTCAGCAGGTACAGTGTTGGTGTTAATTGACAGGTTGATTATGTGGGTTATATGCTATACCAATGGCACCATCTCCTAGAAATTTGGCAGGAATTTTGTCTGGCCCTGTGCTTTTATGTACATTCAGGTTACAGAGCTCGTCAAATGTGTATTTTGGTGTAACATTGTGCAATCCAAATGTGTTCGGATATTATGCCTTTATCCCTGTAGAAATTTCGAAAGGTAGCCATTGTTGTCGTGTATTTATTGAGAGGTAGTGGTAGGTTCTGTGCAAGTGTGTTTGCTATGGAGGTGAAGGAGTTGAAGTAGGTTGAAATTTGTCGTTTATCGTGGCAAACCTGATAATTAATGTTGAGAGTAATATTAGTGTTAGACGAATCCCTTACCTTGTTGCTGTAGCCTGTTGTTTTTAAGTGCCTCCATTGTTTTTTGGAGTTATTCTGATATTCCTCTGCCTTACTGTGGAAATAATTATATTTCGCTGATTTAATTTTCCTACTTAGTTTATTCCTTTGTTGGTGAACACTCTGTATTCATCTTTGAATTTGTCCTGGCTGGATTCTGAGTTGGTTACTTGGTTCATTTACATTAACATTCGGTAATAAATGCAAGGCACACTTATTGCATAGGTATTCACGTTCTTCACTGTTGGTCTTCTTAGAGATGCACTTCATGTGAGCTACAGTTTTACACTTAACACAGTTTAGGATCCTTTGTTTTCTTGTTATGAGTGATTCACATATTTCACAAATGATTTTAGGACCTTTAATAGCTAATTCCCTACATTTATCGCATTCCACTTCTTTTCTGCTAGTAACGTAAGTACATCGATCGTGTACAGTTTCATTACAACTACTACATTGTGAAATTGTACTCCTTTTGTTGAATCCAATATCGCACACTATACATATTTTCCTGTTACTGTTCATCGTACGGCTGGCGATCAGCTGAGCGCCGTGAGCGGCTGGGGTGTGAGCACGTGAGGTGGGGACAGGTTGTGGCTCCCCCTTGCCCCCCTCCCACCCCTACCTGTATTAGTTGTTTGATGTTGTTCTTGTTCTTGGCCGTTGTTGCTGCTTTATTATTGATGTTGTTGCGACTGATCCCTTCTTTTATAGCTGTTCTGTTTTTTTTTTTTTTTTTTTTTTTTTTAAGAGACAATGAACGGAGGAAGGAAAAACACAGATAAAACAAAAAGGTCCATGTGCCTAAAGGCATCCTCCATTCATAAAATGTTTGTAACAACTGGATTTAAACATTTGTGGATTGTAAGTTTGTGGAAAGCAATTCGAGGGAAGTGAATTCCAAAGAGTAGTAGCTCTGGGGATAAATGAATTCTGATAAGCAGAAGTTCTGCATTGTGGAGGAGAAAGTGTAAATTCATGGGCGCTCTCAGCTGCCCTAGTTCTACGGGGAAAGATGTGGAGAGGCGGCACAATTGCAAGTTAGGAAGGTCCTGTGTGATTGCAGGGTTATTGATTAATCTAATAGCT
The DNA here is from genome assembly GCA_032716605.1 of Paralithodes platypus. Classification (NCBI taxonomy): domain Eukaryota; kingdom Metazoa; phylum Arthropoda; class Malacostraca; order Decapoda; family Lithodidae; genus Paralithodes; species Paralithodes platypus. The sequence goes on along the minus strand of CM064487.1, from coordinate 63,242,744 downwards.
TTATTTTGAATTTTGTCCAACTGCCTCAATGCAACCACCCCACTTCCACCCCACAGAGGTGAACAGTAATCCATCTGAGAACGCACATGACTTTTATATATCACGGCCAACTGCTCGTCAGTGAAGAATTCTCGAACTCTGTACAGGAGTCCCAGTTTTTTAGAGGCATTCTTAGCAATGCTTCTAACATAATGTGTCCAGCTCAAGTTAGTAGAATGTCAATACTAGGGGAAGTGGGAATATTTACATCATTAAAAAATATATGGGAGTCAGTGAGATTCTGTCTGTTAGAAAATTGAATGTATTTGGTTTTCTATGCATTAAAGGAAACTAGATTCTTTTGTCCCCATCCATTATGGTTCAGAGAAATTGCAGTGTATTTATAAGATCGGGTTGGGTGAAAGAATTGGTAAATGTGAAGGAACTGTGGAGTGTTGAGTCATCTGCGTAGGAATGTATTGGATTATGAGTGGTAGATATGAGATCATTGATATGAATGAGGAACACAATTGGGGCCAACTGTTATGAAGATAAGAAGAAATTAGTGGAACTAATGATGCAAGGCCGTAGTGTGACATCTTGGACAATAAGGATTGATGCCAGACTCTATCAAATGCCTTTGATATATCCAGTGCTATTGTATGTGTTTCACCATGTTGGTCTGTAGCTTGGTTGATTTGATGCGTAAGAAGGCAAAGCATGTCTGCAGTTGATCGACATCGTCTAAAACCATATTGCCTATCACTGATTAATTTATTATTCTCAAGATGCTTAATTATGTGATTATTTAATATAATTTCAAAGACTTTACCAAGAGTGGAAGTTATAGCTATTGGTCTGTAGTTTGATGGATCTGAAGAGGCACCTTTTTTAGGAACTGGATGGATGTTTGCTTCTTTCCAGGGTACTGGGAAGCATGAGGTATGAGTACACAGACGGAAAAATTTTGCCAATACAGGAGCGAGCACACTATTGGAGGCTATCTACTGAGAGATGTGTGGATTAAGTGAGGGAATTACAGGTGAATTAAAGCAAGAAGGTTAGCTTTACCGATTTTAATGGTGGAATGGATGAAGCAGTAGTGAAGTTGGATTTAAATGAGTTAAGAGTAGACCAAAATATTTTGTTATCATTTGGATTATTTAGAAGTTTATTTGCCTGCTTGTGGAGAAAGTTTGATTTAGTTAGGTTTAATACAGTTTTGGCATGATTTCTGATGTTTCTAAAGTAATTAAAGGCTTCATGAGTTTTTGATCTTGTGTATGCATTGTAGGCTATTGCTTTTTGTTCAGTTACTCTAGCACAATTATGGTCAAACCATTTAGGTGAATTAGATCTTTTACTGTACTTTTGATGAGGAATAAAAGTTTCCATTCCAATTTTTATAAAATCTTGTATGTGGCTCAAGGTGGAGTGTGCATCATTAGAAAAGAAAGAGGTCCAGGGAATATCAATAAAGAAACCTTGAAGACCCTCCCAGTCTGCCCTATCGTAATGCCATTTAGTCACCAGGTTCAGAGTGGGAAGGTGTGGGTATCAGACAGTGATCAGAAGATAAAATAAGTCCAGTAGGTGGGAATTATGATTAGGATTATCTGGTACACGGGTTGGTTGGTTGCATGTTGAGCTACCTGGGTCGCCGATAGTGTTGGGTTGTGTTGTAGTAGGTTTGGTTGATTTGTTGGGTAGTGGCATCGTGTTGTGGGGGGTGGGGGGTTTCTCTTGTTGTCTTTCTTGTTCGTTGCTGTTACTTCATTGTCGATGTGTTTGCTAGAGCTTCCTGCTTTTTTGGGTGTTCTGGTTGCATGTTGTGTTACTTGGGTCACCGATATCTGCGGTAGTGATGATACAGTTGAGTGTAATGTTGAGTAGGTAGAGTGTTGGCACTGTGCTGGCAGTTGCCCTGCGGTCTTGGTTGTGAGTTGGAGCGTGATGGGAGACTGGGGTGGCTGCTTGCCCAGTTTGTTATAACAAATTTTACTGCTAGGGACTGTTGAAATGTCGGTGTCTGCCTTACTTGTTTGGTGGTGAGGTTTTTTCAACGTTGAACTAGGGCCGGGGTTGGTCTTTACATCTCCGCAGCTAATTTGAGTGTAGCACAATAGGTGTTGTAGCGAGGTTGTGCCAGAGTACTTGCCTTCCCGATATATGAAATAGACCAGGCAGGAATGGTGACAGAAATTTCACTTGTGTGTGATTTCTGTGTGATGAGGTCCCTCAATACTTGTTTAGTGTTGACCTGGTACACACTATCGGTCCCCTCTGCACCTGTATATCAGCACAGCCCCTCTGGATGTTGAGAAGGATGATACATAGAGAGAGGGCTACGCCCGCACCCTTCATCCCTCCCGCCATCTTGGAAGAATGAACTTAGGGATTTTCATTATTAGTACAGAGCTCTGGCTTTGGGGGTTGCCAAGTATTGCCACAGTTCGGCAACATCATAAGGTATATCCCATAAAAATTAGAATCCTCTAGCTACCATAGGACAAGAGTAAATAGGGTCGACTGTCATTTTAACTCATAAGCTGCGAAGCTATGGTATTTGAAAGTGCCCGCCATGCGAAGGTATTTTGGTTTATTCCTAAGAAAATTGTCATATTTAACATATATATAATATTTAGTTATCCATGTGCGCCTATTTAAATTCAATATGAACAAATGAACATGGAAAAGCAATAAAACAAGTGGTAACAGCAATTGGCTGGTGAAAATTGTATACTTTTGCCCTGAGGTCATAATCTGACCCTCCATTACTTGCTACCACTCCTACATATGTGTCCCAACCCACCCACCCCCCTCCCCTACTTCTTCAATTATCAGCTATTTTTCCTCTTATTCCCCCTTTTATCGAGTAATTTTCAGCGCAGACTTCCCTTACTCGGTCTCTTTAACACGGGTGAGGCAGCTAGAGATACTTGCAACAGATTGACCTCTAGTGTAAGGCCTCAGTGTCGCTTGAAAGATGGGAGAGGGAGGATATACTTCCCCCCAGCTCTCGCCTCATGATACGAACTTGCGGCAATAATGTGTCTTTTTCACCCGCCAAATGCTATTTCCACTTCTTTTATTGCTCTTAAATGTTCATATGTTCATAATAAAAGCAAAATGGGCGCATATGGATAAGTAATAACTATATATATGGTACTATGATGTTTTTCGTCAGAATAGAACCATACTACCAAAGCTTCGCAGTTTATGAGTTAAGAACAATAAAACAAGTGGGAATAGTATTTGGGGGGTGAAAGAGACATTATTGACGACCGGTCCATTCATGGGTGGAGAGCCGCGGTGGCATATATCTTCTCCCATGTTCTCAAGCGACACTGACATCTCTAAGTGGAAGTCTCTTTGTTGCAAGGATATCTAGATGCCTCGCCCTTGCTATAGAGAGGGCGGGAAGGAAATCTGCGCCGAAAATTACCCGATAAAAGGGGATTTAAGAGGAAAAATAGGTGATAATTGAGGAGGAGGGAGAAGAGGGGGGGGGGGGGGGAAGGGGACACATATGTAAAAATGGTACCAAGTAATGGAAGGGAACTATCTCACCTAATCACATATTGCTTTACTTTGAGTGCCACTGGGGTGTTTTAAAAGGTTTTTTTTAGGCCTTGGTTCTTATAAGGATCTTCACCTTCCACCACCAAAACCTCTTATGAGGAAGCTCGCCTTTCCCGGGTTAATTAATAAGTTACCATCACCACTATGTCAGAATGTAAAGAGAGCCATGAAATCTAAGTCCTTGATTTACAGAGTATTCTAGATAATTACCATGCATAAGTATTTAATATAGAGGGAGTTATTAGTCATTCAGCACCCTTTTATCCCTTAACGACGGGGATGTTTGTAACTTCTACTACCTGCTTGGCGGGCATATTTACCCTAAACGAGCTTCATTCCATGCTCTTTTTCATGCACAAACAAGAGCCAGAGCGTAATAAATTATGTATCCGTGAAAGGCCGATAATAGAGCTTTCCAAAGACACCTGAATCATCCTTGTACGACCACGGGTTATCCTGTAGCAATTGCGTAACCGGAGGTGAAAAATCCCTAAATAAGGTAATTCCCTTGTTCTTTTCCTGGTCTCGCGAGACAGTGGTTATGGAATGTTGCAGTGGGGCTGTCAGTTGCGGCTCTGTGGTCGGGCCGGACGGTCAGAGCCCGCCTATCGTCCTCCCAACGCGTGGACTCTCTCTCAGAGCCGATAATGTGCTCAAAATCCCGCCCGACTATTGTCGAGCACCGGACAATAGTCCATTGTTCTCTTGCCCGACATATGTCGGGCGCCACGGCTTGAGTGTTAATGCCACAGTTGCTGCATTTGCCACCAATAATTAAAGTACTGGCAGAGTCGAGAAACAGGCAGAGCTCGACAAATTTGCCTGCTATCTATTTAACGACCCCAACAAATACATTAGAGCCACAGGAGTTGATGGGAGCTCAACACAAACAGGTGTATGAGGTAGTCACCCTGCAGTACAAGGATAGGGGTAGAACTTTATTCTTAACACCTTACGAGCGGCCTAGGCGGTAATTTATATGTACCGCCCAGCGGGGGGTTTTGGCCATAAATGGGGTTGTTTCCGTGCTCTTTTTCATTCATAAACAAGACTCAGAGCGTAATACAAGTATGTATCCCTGAAAGGGCATAAATTGAGCTTTCCAATGACACCCGAACCATCCTGCTACGATCACTGGTTGTCTTGCAACGATCGTGCAACCGAAGGGCAAAATGGCTAAAATACGGTCATTTTCTTACATTATTACATGTGTAGCGAGTGAGTGAGGGTGGAGGAGGGTGCAATAAATCTCAGTTGGTCCACGGCGGCCGTGGCGAGCGGTCAGGCGGTAACCTATGCTCCTCCCATAGCTCCGCTCTCTCTCAGAGCATATTACGTGCTCAAAATTGCACTCGACAATAGCCGGGTGCCGCCACATAGGCCATATTTATTTCACTCGACTATAGCCGGGCGCCGTCAGTTAAGGGTTAAAGGCAGTAGTGGTATACATCTTACCGGAATACAAAAGTTTCCCAGAGTATCAAACTTGGGGTTAATAGTTTGCTAGGATCAAGATATCAGCTAGTCAATTAATTTGTGGGATGTAATGTGAAACTAGAAATGTTGATCGGCGCTGATTATTACTATTACCTTATGCAACCAGGATATAGAGAGAAGTGTAGATTTAGTTGTGTGATTAGTTGGTCATATAAAGAGTAGCCTATATACAGATAGAGCATGAACAATGTAGTAATGAGGTAAAACAAATTGTGAACATGGACAACCTAGGTATACTGCCCGGTGGGATCGATTGGAAGCTAGAAATACTTTGAGAGTGTATAACGAAGCAGTAACCTATGTACCCAAAGATAATCATTACTGTGTCTCATTGCCATGGTTCATGAATGAGGGCAACTTGACATGTAATTTTGTTCTTTTAGTGAGTATAATTAGTGGCTTGCTGAAAATATTTAGAGCGCATCCAGAGAATTGTCAACAATATGCCAGAGTTATGAAAGACCAGCTATATTGCAGGTTCATGGAGACAAATTATGAGGAATAAATCACAGAATCGCCTACCATTATTTTGCGCATCGTAATGGTCGAACGGCGCTGTAAAACTAATTTTATTAGGGTTGTGTTTGGTTGTTTGGCCAAAAAATCATCTTCTTCCCTAAGTCTGGATGATTGCTTGTATACAGGACCTTCTTTGGTACCTGATCTGGCAAAGATGTGGCAAGCCGTGCTCCGATCATAGCGCCTTTGGGTTCATAGGATATGTCAGGTGGTAAAACAATGTCAGCAGGGCACTTGACAACCCTACTGAAGTATCCATTAGCAGTGAGGCTGGTAGGCCCCATGATGTGTCTTTTGGCAGGGAGGCTAAGGCACAGTCAGGTGTGAGGCTTGGCACTGTGGCTAGGAGATTGTCCGACAGACTGTCTGGTGCCCGTCAGGTGGCTGCTGTTTGAGGCCTTTTGGCAGTGAGCGCCTCTTTGAGCTTGAGAGGGGACTAATCAGGTAAAGGTGTGGTTGAGGTGATGGTGCCTTCGACTACAGGACGACTTAACTGCGCTTGAAGAGTGGGAAGCCAAGTGGCAGATGACTTTTAGATCGAACAAATGTCACCATATCCGTTTCACCCGTTCAAACAAAATAATTCCATTCTCCTAGAAACTCCATAGCACTTTTCTGGATACTGTTCCCTCCCACAAATATTTGGGGGTCCACATCTCAGCGGACATGAGGTGGACCACTCACGTTAGCAGCGTCAGAGCAAAGAATAATAAGGCCCTGGGCTTCCTGCGTAGGAATCTCACCAAGTGCAACGCAAACATCAAAATTCTAGCATTTAAAACACTTGTTCGGACACACTTGGAATACTGCGACACCGTCTGGGATCCACACACTCACAACAATATAAATAAACTAGAGGCCATACAAAACAAAGCTGCAAGATGGATCAGACGTAATTACAGACACACTACATCTGTCACTTTGCTCAAACAAGACATTAAACTCGACCCACTTGCAACAAGAAGACAAATGCACAGACAACAGATGTTATATAAAATTACTAACAACTTAGTAGACATAGACAAAGATATATATTTAAACCCTACAAGTATACGATTTACAAGACGCAGCCACAACCTAAAATACCATATCAGGCAAGCACGGACATATTTAGACAATCATTTTTTCCCCGCAGCATCCAAGAGTGGAATCACCTCCCATCTCATGTAGTTAATAGCCCCACCCTTGATTCATTTAGAACTAGGATCACCAATCATTACATCCCTAATCCTGATTCTGTCCCCAACCATTAGCCCTAAAAGCACAACCCCCGCACATCATGCCGCCCGAGAGCGGCCCTCTGCGGGTCCCTCAATGTAAACGTAACCGTGTTTTGAGATATGGAAAACCATAAAAGGACATAGCGGTTTTGAGGTGCACCTCGATGAGCCAACTACTGACAAGAGTTTTTCAGAATATTTGAGTGAATGATAATGGATAACACTGATAGTTTGTCAGTGTATTTCACGAACACCCTCTAAATATAATTAATATATATAAATAATTAAAACCGATCCCTACCATTTGCCAATTATCCCACTACTTACAATCCATCCATTTACTATATCACTATTATTTTGGCTTTACATGTCACTCCCAACTGAGTTTTGTAACCTATGTCAGTTGTGAGTGAGTTATAATTTGCATACCCTTTGTTATATTGGGGGAGAGCCATGTTTTCTCTCTCTCTATCTCCCTTGTATCTTTCGTGTCAGGGTGGCGACGTCATGATTGCATCATGTTTTGTAACACATTGTCTTTGCTGCCACAAGTATAATTCTTTAGTTTATTTAGCCCTTGTGGGATTATATTAGTTTATCATAAGTTCACACAAAGATGTCTTATATATATTTGATTACTTTTGTACTGTTAATGAGAGCCCAAGTGATTGGTTTAGTTATATAGTCTAGCAGCATTTGGCGCTCCCTCCTCCCTTCCCTGCGAGGGTTTGTGTACCCTGCCGCCTCAGGATTCACTTCAGTTCTGTCCCTCGCACTGATAACACCCACTGCTTCGGTGTTGTTAGGCTTGCTTTCCTTGTTTCCCTTAAATACCCATCAATATCTTTTGTTCCTTATTGGATAGTAGCAGGGAGGGGCTGGAGTCACCTTGAACATAAAAGTTTTGTTTTAATATTAATATTCTGCATGCTAGAGTTTTTTTTCGTTTGTCTTAGATTATAATTACTGCATCCCTTTCTCTGGCACTCTCAAGTATAAGCTTCATACCTTGTTCGTTCCATTTTTTTCCTGCATTGTTATTTATTATATTATGTATATTTTATGCATCATTGAGGTTGGCATCTACAGTGGTTTGTTTGGTGACTCTTAGAAGCCAACTGCAACCTACTGATATGCCAACCCCTGTGCTGATCTTGGTGTCTAAATATACATTTTCAAGGGCGAGGAATATAATGGAACAGTGTTTTTGCAATAAATCATTATACTTATGCTCGTAATCGTAGTCACATACCATGATTGCTCGTGGTAATTGCTATGATTTTGTTCCATTTCTACTCAGTCAAAAATATTCACTTGATCTTGTAGCTGCCATGGAAAGTACTAGAGCAATCATACAGTACTTCTATTGCAATCACAACAGAGCTGGCATGACATATTGATTTAATTAAGACAAGACAAAAAGTGAACAATGACCACGTACAATGATGGTATGTGACTACGAATACGGGAATTAACCATGAAAATGTTCAAAAAGTATTCTCGGTACAGTAATAGTACACATTTAATTAATTGTCACTGTCAATCTCATCAGCATGGACCTCATCATTCTGTTTACCTGTTCACAAGCATGGTCGGCACCAAGAGACACGAACGGGATCCTACTCTTCGTGACAGAGATGTTGCCTTCTTCCAGTTCTTTCCACGTCTCCGGGTGTTCTGTCTTCAGTGTATGCATGTCTGCTATGTAGTGTGGCCAAAGTCGCTTGTACCTGATTCTGTCCATTGCGAAGAACAACTTGCTTCTCCTGCTCCGAGGTGGAGACGAAGATCAGCATTTCGAGAAGCAGCCACAAAGTGCAGAATCACCTCCACTCGGTGCAAGTAGTTCATCATGGACTGGAACATCGCATTCTTGGCCTTCTGTTCTTCCCAGTCAAGCAGCCTCTTCACCACATTCCCCTCGCTCAATGTTTGCAGCAGGTTGAAATTTGAAATTGGCTTGCTTCACAGATTCAGGTTTTGTTTTCATGTCGATCTCAGAGCACGCCGCTTCTACCTCAACTGAAGCTTCCAAGCATACTTCTTTCAGGTCTGGGTTGTCCTCGAAGAATTGCTCTATTGCCAGTTCATACAAGGCAACGTATGAGTAGATGTGGGCACGCAGGGAACGCTTGTAGTGAGTACATTTGAGGATCTGTCTGACGGTGGCAGAACCATACACATCTGCTTCCAACCAGGCATCATCTATGCCAGAGTTCTCGATTGATGATCCTAGGGCTCTTAAAGCAACCATGACTACGTGCAGCTCTCCAAGTCGTGGCAGCACTTTTCCTTTCAGGTCATGCCTAGCATCCACTAGCTGAACCGCTTTCTCATACAGGGCCATGTCCATTGAGATAACCGTGATATGTTCTTCCCAACTGCCAACTCCTTCAGCTTACAAGCCTGCTTCATTACTGTCAGCAGTGTTGCCCACTCATGTGCCACTTCTGGAAGGAGTGGCAAGGCACCTACTTCGGTCACTGGCTTGCTTGTTGACAGCAAGGAGTTGTAGGCGGCCCATCCTGGAATCTTGCTTGAACCTTCCTTCGTCCTAGAAAGGATGAACGCAATCAGCCATCCAAGGTGTTTGAGCTGATAGCTGGCCTCTACACCAGAGTTGATGATGGTGAGCTCATTCACCCTCTTGTGTGGTGTTGTTTTTGGCTTTTCGCATGGTAGTATTGGCGTGTGATAAGGCAGCACCGAGAGACTCCTTGACTTTGAATCACCAATCTCCAGAGGTGGGGCGATTGGCTCTCCAGGTGCATCAGCCCTCTGGTAAACAACAGTAACTGTCCCATGGGTGGTACCCTTGCCATCAAAAGTATCCTCAGCAAAGTCAGTGTTGTCAACATCAAAGAACACAAAGGTGCCTTTCTGCAGGAAAGATGGCACATAGAGCCCCAGGAACTGCTTTGTGTTCTCCACCACTGCATTGGCGAGGGCAGTTTCTATGATAAGGGCACGGCTGTACGACACACAGTAGCCCTGGGCATTCAGAAGGTCCAGCAGTGTCTTGTTTCTGGTGTCGTGGTGGACAGTTAAGGCCAGTCCCAGCACTTGTGGGTTTTCCCTGGTTTGTTGAGCCCGGAATCCATCACCGTCATCCCGTGGCTTCAGCATGACCTGCAGCTTTGTCCACAGCAATTGTCCAACCTTCTGTTTTCAGCTTGTCTCCAGGTCCTGCTATGATCCAGCGGAGCATGGTGTACAGTTCTACTGGTACATCTTCTAGTGTACTGGTCACCACTGTTGAACTTGAACCTGGCTTCTTCGCGGACCTAGTGAACTCTTCAATTCGATAACGAATGATCTGAGCAGCTTGGTAGAGGGTTTTCATGCTGTCCATGTCATCTTCAATTAAAGCAGCATGAACCATGTCAGCTTCGCATGCATCAGGACAGTACAAGACTGCTGGAACCCTCATGTTTTTCTGTTGTGCTGATTTTAATACTGGCAATTCAGACAGGATTTGTTCTTTCAGCCAACGCCTACTATAGGCAGGGGAATGATTTGCCAGGGCCTCTGAACCGCCAAGCAGTGTGACATAGGTGGTTTCAATGTCCTGCATCGACAGGTATGCACCATCCTTTGCCTCATTTTGTATGATGTTGATCAGTTCAATTAAGCTTGCAACTTGCGTTGGATCTTGTTCTGTTCTCTGAGCTTCCTTGCTGTGATCCCTCTGGGAATGAAAGACGTGCTTGGTCCAGCATGACTTATGGTACTGCACATCCATTGCATGCGCGTCACCATCAGCAATACAAGCGCTGTACCTAGTTCTGAGTTCAGGGTCTATGCAAGATTTCATTGCTCTTTTCAGGGCTTGTCCAGCATTTGCAGTTCTTACAGTGAACAGTTTCTCATCACCTCTCTGCTGGCAAAAGAAACACAGATCCTTGTCCAAGGGCCATGTTGAAGATCTAGTGAAAGGTGCGGAAGCAGTCTCCTTCATCGCGTCATCAGCGCTTCTTGACCTGCGCCCTCTCACTCTTGGTGTGTGTGTCCCGGTCAGTATGGAATGTTCATGTCGGTCTCTCGTGCGTCTGCTCTGGATCGGGTTGGTGATGCTGGCGTAGCACGCACGATGCCACACTGCTTGATCTTGTTGCAGTGTCTCTTGCGTGCAATCTGCAAGTTGCTTCTGTAGTGCAACACACTCAGCATCATGTAAGCTGGCCCGCTCCTTGACTGATTCAAGAAGGCGGTTGTAAGAGTTCACTCTTGGTTGCAGCACTAAAGTTTCAGCTTCTTTTTGGCATACAATGCAGATTTTGTAGTCTGTAGTTTTGGACGAGCGTCCTGGTCTAAGTTGGAGAACTTCACTCATGGTTCAGGTAGTCTTCACTTGCATAGGAACCTGAAAGCAGAGAGAACCATGTATTAGAAGCGGACAATTTTGGCATTATTTTTTCTTATTTTGTCTTAAAAAAATAGATTAATCCTATCCTATCATAAGTCTATGAACATTTGGAGGGAGAGCAAAACCAGGAAACAGTTAACTTCGGTAATAAAAATCATTCAAAATTAATTATAAAAGCTAGATAATAATAAAATAATGTAGCAGGAAGAATGCGAATAGAATGAAACAGAAATATAATAAAATTAATTCCGGATCAGGAAGTAGGAAGGAAAACAGGAAATAGTTAACTTGGGAATCATATGGGAAGGTAAACTGGGTCCGTATATAATAAGATATAAATTAATCACACTCATTATTCTTAACTGTAATATCCACCATAAAAATTAATGAATGTGAGAGATAGAAAGTGATAAAACTCATTATTCTTAATCTTCATACTCACCAGTAAATATTGATGAATGTGAGGACGAAACTGCCTGGTATCGAACCCGCGTCCACCTACACGGGCGATGCCACACTGCTTCGATCTCGTTGCAGAGTGTCTAGCATGCAATATGCAGGTTGCTTCTGTTGGGCAACACACTTCGCTCATGGATCAGGTACTCTTTACTAGTATACGAACCAGAAAGCAGAGAGAGCCATGTATTGGAAGTGGACAATTGTTTTTGTCTTAAAAATTATATTAATCCAATCCACAGTGGCAGAGGTTATGTGTAGCCCATTGTGGGTTGTTTCATTGGATTCCTTGCCCCTGAAAATGTATGGTTAGACACCAAATCCATAAGACTATGAGCATTAGAAGTGGAGATATTGTGAAATACATACAAAAAATGGCCGCCATTTTGAAAATCCAAGATGGCCGCCATATTGTAATTGAAAACAAATTTAAACATTGATTTCCTGGTTCAGAAGGTCCCAAAGTTTCTAAAAATTTATAGTTTTGCAAATCTCCAAATAATTCCAACGAAAGCCTTTTTTTTTGTACATTGGGAACTGGACTAATTATTCAGTTTACAAATATCCTTCAGCAGATAATAATGTTTTGAACTATGTCAATTAACCATTTTTACTACCACATATCCTTCTTAAACACCTCATAAAATATAACATATTATCAAATTAAGAAGACGTCGCCAGTACAGAAGGGGTTATACAGCCACAGTATCTCCCCTCCACTGATGACGTTAACAGTCTGGTCTGTTATTGGTCCCCTACTATATGCACACACCTCCATGTCAGTTATCATAATTTATGCATGAAATGTATCCCTTCATTACTGACCTGCTTCATTCTCACTCTTTCAGGATTTTGCTTCATTCTAATATATCGCTAACATCGCTTTGACCACAATTTTTGTTTTCAGTCTTCATGTACATCACAATCTGCAAAACAATAATGGTCTAATCGTTGAGTTACTGTTATTTCATTAAAGTATTTAACCACTCCTAATTATCTCTTCAAGATAGGATACATTTTGAGCAAAAACAAAATATACATCTAATATTAAAACCACATATTTATTGGTAGAATCCTAGTGCTAAGAACAACTATGCAGCATAAGTAATTCATTCGAGGAACGATCACCAAATTGTCCGTGTGAAAAGGAAAATATTATTCCAGCGCTGACTTCACCATTTTTTTTATCGGTGTGGTGAAAGTAAACACTGACGGTCCTCAAGGCTGGTCTTTGGTCGGGCAAGACGTGTTTCAACCCCTTCTGTACCGGTGACGTATATTGTATTTTAGTTCACCTACATTTAGACAATTGTATGAAACTTAGGAAGGATTTATGGTAGTTAAAAGGGTTGATTGAGATAGTCGTTGGCTTTTTTATTAGTATATATCCTGCCTAAGCTGAATACAATCGCTTAATAATTGTCAGAATATAATGAAAAGGATGTCACCAGTAATGAATGAGTTAAGGGGGAGGTAGTGGTATATTCTCGATTCTCTGCTCCCTCATGTTAAGCCCAATTATATTTTAGATATTAACAAGTTCATTCCACTAGTTTGGCGAATTTAAGAACTTCCCACATTTATGTCAGTTTTAAGACCGTTCGTGCCATTTAAGAGTCGATTTGTTTTCCTGGCAAACGATAGCGAGCCTATAATTTAAGAGGAACCAGCCTTCGGCCAGGACATTATTCTACAAAAAAAATGCACATTTATCTTGAAAAGGGGGTCTAATGGGTGTAATTTTAAGCTAGATGGAGGTATAGGGCACACACTAAAAAGCTGCCACACCACATAATATAATTCAACGTAGATGATGTTGTGAATGTAAATAATGATGGTCCCCAAGGATTTTGTTTTTTCTTTCGCCAAGCTCCTTTATTTTTGGCTCCATATTACGTATTGGTGTGACTCTCTGCCACCCTCCTGACCGACCAGCTTCCTTTCCTTGGCTTCCTTTACGGTGGCTTCATTGGCTTCTTCTCCATTCACAACCTCGCTTCTTTCAATATCCCTCTTATACCAGGCACACTTTGTTTTGTATTATGTGTTCCGTCCACGAATTATAAGGAAATATATGCTTACGCTGTTAAAAGGTATTTGTTATGTTTATGTTCACAAGGTTATATATAACTATATAATTATGTTAAGGGGAGATGCGTCTTTTTTATTTGTTAATTTATGTATCTTTTAATTATATGTTTTGTTCCCTCCCTAGTCCTCCATCAATCATAAAAAACCCGGCCAAGACCCTCCTTCAAGATATATGTGTACAGTTGGCCTAATAAGCCATGTCCCAGCTATTATTACGTTTGGCTCGCTCTGTGCTGCAGTAATGTCTGTCAGATGTTGAATAGGTTGGGTAAGTGTAGGAACATGTTAGTATATTTCACTCGATATGAAGAAATGAGGGTTTAGATATTGCTGATACCAATTATTGATCATAACATACTTGGTGCCGAGACATCACTTATTAGCGCGACTGTACATTGTTCGATAGAAAAATGTCCCTGGTTTATCTTAAATTACAGGCTCGTTATCGCTCACCAGAAAAAATCAACACCTAAATGACACGAAAAATCTTAATATTGACAAATAAACAGGTCGAAAGGATTAAAAATCACCAAACTAATGGGCCAACCTTAATAGTATTTAAAAAATAATGGGGATAAACATGAGGAAGAAAGGGGAAAAGAAAAAACAGCCCATCTCCCCTTAAGATTGAACTTGAATCAGGGTTATTTTATGTATATTATTTTTGTGTTCAACTTGACAAAGAAAGTACTAAGTGCTAGTCAGAATTGACATCAGGCTAGAACTATCTCCGGAAAAATACAACGAAAGAATAATTATCTACCTAACTCTCTCTCTCTCTATGTACGCGCGTGAATAATAAATATATATACTATATAATTATATATATATATATATATATTCTGACATACGGAGCCCTGTATGTTAATTTAAGAGTTAGAATTAGAGTTGAAGGAGCCCACTACCCAAACGGTGAAGCAGACTAGCGAACGAGCGAGTGGGCAAACCATCTCGCCCCATACCAGCATGCTAGCCTTCCCACCTCGATGACCGATGCTATGACGTATGATCGACGCCAGGAGCTGTGAGTGGACCACGCACCTGTTATGCGACTCGAGGAGCTATGATTGGAGCAGGCACGACCCGCCGCCTCCTGATTCGTTCCTACACCATCATTGTTTGGTATATAAGACCCGAGTTGTGGGCATTCAAATCAGTCTCATTTGGAGTTGGGGAAGGTGAACTTGCAGCTGGAGGAAGACGGGGTGAAGTATTATAATGGGATTGTGACTGTCATTCAGATTATATAAATGTGTGTTAAGTGTGTTCAGTGTAAACACTTATGTTATGTTGGTTAGTGAGATATGTGATTGGGAATTAACGTGAACGCTACTATTACGTGTTTAACGATTTAATTGCGAATTAACGTGAACACTACTATTATGTGTTTAACTATTTGATTGGGAATTAACGTGAACGCTACTATTATGTGTTTAACTATTTAATTGGGAATTAACGTGAACGCTACTATTATGTGTTTAACTATTTGATTGCGAATTAACGTTAACGCTACTATTTATGTACTTAACTATTTGATTGGGAATTAACGTTAACGCTATTATTATGTACTTAACTATTTTAGTTGACTAACTTGTGGACTAAAGCAACTCTTTAAGTAATTGGGTTATGATGAAAGTAATACTATTGTTTTATATTAATACTTACGAGTTCTTTCATTTTCTTTGAATTAAGCTTACAGTGCTTAATGGTGCTTAGTACGGTGATGCTATTGTCTCGTATTAGTAATATCGCCTTAGACTAACATGGCTGTGTTAATATTACTTCTAGTGATTTTCTAAGCTGAAGAAAATTCTTTTGCTTCAAAATATTATATTTTGCTTTTCATATTATTTGAGTGAGACCTGAATCGAATCTATGAAACGATCCTGTAACTTTATTTACTCATAATCAAACCTCAATGTTACGTGGTTAAGAAATAAATTTAACTAATTATTAAATATATATCTAACTTTTTATGTGACTTTGATATTACTCCTGATGATAATAATAATATAATACTATTAACGTAAGACAAGAACCAAGAATAATTACATTAAATATAAATAAAAGGACATAGAAGAAAACTATCTATTCATTTAAAAAAGGGTAAGAGACAGAAATATTCTTACTTTAATATTTATCTTTCAAGACTTTTTATAAAATGAATAGTCCTTCTTTAGCTATAACTTATTCGGTTCATAACCATAGCCTACTAAGCTTCGGTTAAATAATAATTCTTTATAAATACTACATGACTTTAATTAGTTTCAGTATTTTTCATAATTAAAGAGTATCAGTCAATAAAGGATACCAAGTCCTAAGATCCAAAAGGAAAGGAAGCAACAACAGGAATTTATGTTATTAGATTTTACTTTTGTTTTGCCTTCAGCTGACTGATACCTTAATATATATCTCTGTGCTATCTAGATTCATCAAGTTAACCACTTGAGGATCAAGATACGTAACAGAAGAGTGGCGACCTTGCCAGGATTCGTTTCATACAGTTTCACTCAGTTTCATTAACGTTTCACTACTTAACAATCAAATATTAATCATGCCTCAACTAATTAATAACGAAGATGCTCGAGTTTTCATAGAATCAGAACCCACATCCCCTGATATTGACTGTCTGTCAAAATCTGAACTGAAAGTGCTTGCCTCACATCTCCAATTATCTGTCTCAAACATGTCTAAAGTAGAGGTGGCTCAGACCATAAAAACCCACCTGTTCCCTGTAGAAGGCGGGGAGGGTGACGGAGCAGTTGGTGGGATCCCTAGTAAACTTAGCCAACTTGATGAACAAGTGCCACCTGGTTTGACCGGTGATCAAGTACTGGAACTAGCCAGACTAAAAATAGAAGAAGCCAGAATAAAAGCAACGACCGAACAAGCCAACGCAAGTATAGAACTAGCCAGAATAAAAGCAAATACCGAACAAGCCAACGCAAGTATAGAACTAGCCAGAATAAATGCCAGTGCAACGACCGAACAATGTGAATATCAATATCGTACGGCTCAACTAAATGTCAATACAAATGCTCCCGTAATTGCTCCCCCTCTGGGATTAACTATGACTAGTGTCATTCCACCTTTCACAGAGGATAATGTGCAGGATTTCTTTGTTTTGTTTGAGGAAGTTGCTGGAGGTATGAAGTGGACAAGAAATCAATGGCCTTTTATGTTACAAACTGTTTTGACAGGGCAGGCTCGAGCCACGTATTTGTCAGAAGTAGCAGAAGTTAGGCAGGATTATGACAATCTCAAAGAAGCTATCCTAAAAACCTATCAATTGCAGCCTGAGGCTTACAGGCAATCTTTCCGTAAAAACCAGAAGAAAGTAGAAGAAACCCATAAGGTATTTGCCAGGACCATGACTAAAACTTTCAATCATTGGGTCAAGAGTAAGAAAGTCACAAGCTACAACGATCTGAAGGAGTTGGTCCTGTTAGAAAATTTCCTATGGAAAATTGATTCTTCTGTATCCTATCATTTAAAAGGGAAAAAGGTAGATTGTCTTGCCGACGCTGCTGACATGGCTGACACATACGTGCTCAACAACAAATTTCGTGGAAAGAAGCCCTACGATAATTCTAGTTCTAATTTTAAGTATCCCAATCACAAATCTGACAGACCCAGTCACAAGCCTATAACGTCTTCCCCAGCTAGCCAAAATAGAAATGTTCCCCCAACTAAAAATGCGACTCAGGGCAATGGTAACAGAGGTGGGCCCCAAACTAATAGTAATGCTCAAAGAGGGAACGTTCCCGTATCCCCTAAAGTATGTACTTTTTGTGGCATGAGAGGCCACTTAGCTTATCAGTGCTGGGCCAAGGAAAAAACCGAGAGATCGGGGCAGACAGTTGCCGCCGTATCTCAAATTCCATGTGTGCCTTTAATGCAGGACTCCCGACAGAAGGAGTACCTAGCACCAAATGTTCCTTTAATGCAGGACTCCCGACAGAAGGAGTACCTAGCACCAAAAGTTCCTTTAATGCAGGACTCTCGACAGAAGGAGTACCTAGCAGCTAACGTAAATCATCTAGACAGGGGTGTAGTAGCATGTGTGGTGCAACCCACTAGGGTTAAGCCAATAATAATTTCACCATCAGTGCAGGACAGTTACCGTCCCTTTATTTCATCTGGCAACGTGAGATTAAATGGTTGCATGCATGAGGTAAAAATTCTGAGAGACACAGGTTCTACTAGCACCCTCATGGTGAATCCTTACACTGAGTGCCCACCTGGCGAACCAGTTGTAATGAGAGGTGCTGGAGGCCAGTTTTATGCATACTTGGTAAAAGGCGAAATTGAATGTGAGTTACTACAGGGTGAGGCCACCATAGCTTTGTGTAGGTCCCAAGATATCCCTGTGCCTGGGGTAACTCCTTTTGGGGAATGATGTAGCAGGTGAGAAGGTCCGACCAGACCCCATTTTGTCACTTTCCCCTGTTAACGAGCCACTAACCGGTGAGCTCGACAAGGAGTTGCCAACTGTTTTCCCTGTGTGTGCTGACAAACGTTCAATGTCTCAAGTAGCAGTTCCCTCAGACAGAAATGTACCGAATGTAAGAGTTGATGAAAGGGATGATGAGAGTGTGAATGATGCTCCAACTGTGCCTGATGATGTGACTGAGGTGGATTTATCTGACACCTTTATGGCTCATCTTGACCCTAAAGATGACCATGAAACCCCTCCAAATTGTCCTAGCGGCCTGGTAGAGCTACAGAGAGATGATAGTGAATGCAAGGAGTTAGCTGCCAGGTCCGTGAGTGAAGAGGAATGCGAGAAGGAGGGTGGTGAATGTTTCTACCTCAAAGGAGGAGTATTGTGGCGAAGATGGAGACCGCCACACAGACCAATCGATGACGGGGCTTGGGACGTCCATCAAGTAGTAGTCCCCAAACCTTGTCGTAAAGATATCATGGAAATGGCACATTGTATACCATTGGCAGGACACCTAGGTGTGAGAAAAACTCTAGACAGAATCAGATCCCACTTTTACTGGCCAGGAATGCGTGCAGATGTAGTGGAGTGTTGTAGAGTGTGTCACACTTGCCAGATGACAGGAAAACCCAATCAGAAGGTGCCTGTACATCCTCTGGTGCCCTTGCCCGTTTTCGAGAATCCTTTTACTCGGGTGGTAGTGGACATTGTAGGCCCATTGCCTAAGACTTCCCAAGGTAACATTTATTTATTAACTATCATGGACATGGCAACTCGCTACCCAGAGGCTATACCCTTAAGGACTACCTCTGCTCCAACTGTAATCAAGGAACTGCTCAAATTTTTCACCAGAATGGGTTTCCCCCATGAGGTGCAAAGTGATCAAGGAACTAATTTTACCTCTAACATTTTCCAGCAGTCCCTGAAGGAGTTGGGTATCGAGCATGTAAAGTCTAGCACCTACCACCCAGAGAGTCAAGGGGTTCTCGAACGATATCATCAGACATTAAAGGGAATGTTACGTAAGTATTGTACAGAGACCGGAGTTGAGTGGGATAAGTGGGTACCTTTTCTTTTATTTGCTACTCGTGAGGTTCCAACTGAATCCCTGGGTTTTTCCCCTAATGAGCTAGTTTTCGGTCACCAGGTAAGAGGTCCTTTGCAACTATTGCAGGATAGCCTAGTTGGCCAGGAGGGGAACCAAAACCTCCTCAAGTATGTTTCAGATTTCAAAACCCGGCTGAGATCCTCATGTGAGTTTGCCGCTCAAAACTTGACAGTGGCTAAAAGCTCCATGAAGAAATGGTATGACAGAAAAGCCTGTGAGAGGGAGTTTAAGCCCGGTGATGAGGTTTTGGTCCTGCTCCCCCTTTTTGGCCAACCTTTATCTGCCCAGTTCAGGGGCCCATATAAGATCATTCGGAGGGTGAGCATTACCGATTATCTAGTAACTACCCCAGACAGGAGAAAGCCCACGCAAGTATTCCATATAAATATGTTGAAGCCCTACCATAGGTCCCCTGATTCCTCTCCTCCAGATTCTCCCACTGTGGCAGTGAATGTCAGGACCTGTGAACAGCCTGGTGCGGACGAAGTCTTCAGTTCTCTTACTGACTCGCAACAGACTGTTCCAGAGCCTGAAGGTATCCATGCAGACTTTGACTTGTCATGTAACCTATCCAACTTTCAGTATAATTCAGTGGCTTTGAGGGAATTACCATCTAAACTATGTCATCTTCCCTCTGATCAAGCGAACCAACTAATCTCTGTTTTATCTCAGTCTCCCAGTGTGTTCCGTGATACTCCAGGGCTCACTTCTTTGGCCGTGCACGACATCGATGTAGGGGATGCAACTCCCATTAAACTATCCCCCTACCGTGTCTCGCCACAACGCAGGAGTATACTGCAGGTCGAGCTTGACTTAATTTTTTCAAACCAGCTGATCACAAGGGCCTTAAGCCAGTGGAGTAGTCCGGTCATACTTGTGCCAAAGCCAGACGGGAGCCATAGGTTTTGTTGGGTCTATAAGCAAGTCAATGCTGTCACAAAGAACGATACCTACCCACTGCCACGGATCAAAGATTGCATTTACCGGGTTGGCCTCATACAGCAGTAAGTTTCATTTAATGAGAGGATTTTGGCAATTAGCTCTCCCTTGTAGCGAGGTAAATATCATGCTTTTGTAGTGCGCTTTCAAGCCTTCAGCTGTGAGATGCCTTGCAGTTCGAATAACGCTCCAGCTACGTTCCGGCTATGTTCTGATGTGGTACCTGGAGACGTTGCCTACTTTGGGTGATATCCTTATCATATCCTCATTATAATCTTGCTGTTGCCAATCTGGTGGTGAATCTATTTATGTATTATGTTT
Organism: Paralithodes platypus; assembly: GCA_032716605.1. Classification (NCBI taxonomy): domain Eukaryota; kingdom Metazoa; phylum Arthropoda; class Malacostraca; order Decapoda; family Lithodidae; genus Paralithodes; species Paralithodes platypus. Next base: position 63,222,222 of record CM064487.1, on the reverse strand, counting down.
AATATTATGTACTATACTCCTTAAACTCTTTTCTAGGGGGAGGTCTGACATACGGAGCCCTGTATGTTAATTTAAGAGTTAGAATTAGAGTTGAAGGAGCCCACTACCCAAACGGTGAAGCAGACTAGCGAACGAGCGAGTGGGCAAACCATCTCGCCCCATACCAGCATGCTAGCCTTCCCACCTCGATGACCGATGCTATGACGTATGATCGACGCCAGGAGCTGTGAGTGGACCACGCACCTGTTATGCGACTCGAGGAGCTATGATTGGAGCAGGCACGACCCGCCGCCTCCTGATTCGTTCCTACACCATCATTGTTTGGTATATAAGACCCGAGTTGTGGGCATTCAAATCAGTCTCATTTGGAGTTGGGGAAGGTGAACTTGCAGCTGGAGGAAGACGGGGTGAAGTATTATAATGGGATTGTGACTGTCATTCAGATTATATAAATGTGTGTTAAGTGTGTTCAGTGTAAACACTTATGTTATGTTGGTTAGTGAGATATGTGATTGGGAATTAACGTGAACGCTACTATTACGTGTTTAACGATTTAATTGCGAATTAATGTGAACACTACTATTATGTGTTTAACTATTTGATTGGGAATTAACGTGAACGCTACTATTATGTGTTTAACTATTTAATTGGGAATTAACGTGAACGCTACTATTATGTGTTTAACTATTTGATTGCGAATTAACGTTAACGCTACTATTTATGTACTTAACTATTTGATTGGGAATTAACGTTAACGCTATTATTACGTACTTAACTATTTTAGTTGACTAACTTGTGGACTAAAGCAACTCTTTAAGTAATTGGGTTATGATGAAAGTAATACTATTGTTTTATATTAATACTTACGAGTTCTTTCATTTTCTTTGAATTAAGCTTACAGTGCTTAATGGTGCTTAGTACGGTGATGCTATTGTCTCGTATTAGTAATATCGCCTTAGACTAACATGGCTGTGTTAATATTACTTCTAGTGATTTCTAAGCTGAAGAAAATTCTTTTGCTTCAAAATATTATATTTTGCTTTTCATATTATTTGAGTGAGACCTGAATCGAATCTATGAAACGATCCTGTAACTTTATTTACTCATAATCAAACCTCAATGTTACGTGGTTAAGAAATAAATTTAACTAATTATTAAATATATATCTAACTTTTTATGTGACTTTGATATTACTCCTGATGATAATAATAATATAATACTATTAACGTAAGACAAGAACCAAGAATAATTACATTAAATATATATAAAAGGACATAAAAGAAAACTATCTATTCATTTAAAAAAGGGTAAGAGACAGAAATATTCTTACTTTAATATTTATCTTTCAAGACTTTTTATAAAATGAATAGTCCTTCTTTAGCTATAACTTATTCGGTTCATAACCATAGCCTACTAAGCTTCGGTTAAATAATAATTCTTTATAAATACTACATGACTTTAATTAGTTTCAGTATTTTTCATAATTAAAGAGTATCAGTCAATAAAGGATACCAAGTCCTAAGATCCAAAAGGAAAGGAAGCAACAACAGGAATTTATGTTATTAGATTTTACTTTTGTTTTGCCTTCAGCTGACTGATACCTTAATATATATCTCTGTGCTATCTAGATTCATCAAGTTAACCACTTGAGGATCAAGATACGTAACAATATATATATATATATATATATATATATATATATATATATATATATATACTGTACACTCGCTCCAAGAAGTATCTGCACCCCTACGCTGATCATCTAATGTGTACAGCTTGATAGGGTTGGCACCTCTGCCTGCAACTATATCCATGTGTCAAAGACGATCGTCTCTGACACATGGATATAGTTGCAGGCGGAGGTGCCAACCCTACAGAGCTGTACACACCAGATGATCAGTATAGGGGTGCAGATACTTCTTGGAGCGAGTGTACATATACTGTATATAATATATACATGCAAAAATACATGCAAAAATCTCCCAAAAAGTGAACCATCTCCCTTTAACCCATCCGGTGAACTCTGGTACACACACTCTTTCTGAAGCCATTTACCACCTTGTTAAAACGTTAAAATCTTTAACCCTTAAAAAGCGGCTCACCACATAAGTCGTTTTTAATAAAGCTGGACTATGTGGCGGCGCTCGACATAGGTCGAGTGGCAATTTCAGCACGTAATGTTGCTGAGAGAGAGAGACAAGTGGTGGCAGGAGACTAGCGAGCGTATGACTGCTCCAGACCACCGCGGAGAACCTACTGACACGAATCTCAGCTCCCTCCTCCCTCTCTCACTCGCTACATACTGAATTATATGGGGAAAGTACCGAATTACATGCTTTTTGCACTCGCGTTGCACGGTTATTGCAAGAAAACTATCCATCATACAAGGATCGTTATGGTGTCATTCGAAAGCTCTGTTTATGCCCTTTCAGGGATAGATACTTGTTTTACGTTCTGGGTCTTATTTAGGCATGAAAATGATCACGTAAACAGCCCTATTTTGGCTAAAAACACCCCGCTGGGCGGTACATATAAATAAACCGCATAGGCCGCTAAAGAAGGGTTAAGGGGACATGGGCCGCTTTTCTGGGCCCTCTTCTCCCTCATGTTTAGCCCAATTAGTATATATATTATATATACTGTATATATATAATGTATTCACGCAAAGAAAAACGCGTACAGTGAGATAGATAGATAGATATATATATATATATATATATATATATATAGAGAGAGAGAGAGAGAGCATAGCCACTTTGAAGGTACATTAGAGCGGGCACATGTTGACCCAGGGTGTTTTAAAAGTTTAATGTTCTAGCAAGATGGTTATTGACGTCTTCAGAGAGTGGGTGTACCAGAGTGTGTGTACCTAGACCTCAATCAAGCTTTCTTTTTGATAGAAATAATTCCCGGCCAAACGCTGGTTTCTATTAAATCACAGGCTCGCTTTCGCTCGCCAGGAACAAATCGACATCTAAATGGCACGAAAAATCTTAATATTGACAAAGAAATAGGGCATAAAGTCTTAAAATCGTCAAACTAATGGGCTGAACGTTTTAAAATCTGAACTAATTGGGCTAAACATGAGGGAGAAGAGGGCCCAGAAAAGCGACCCATCTCCCCTTAAAGATTTTAACGTTTTAACAAGGTGGTAAATGGCTTCAGAAAGAGTGTGTGTACCAGAGTTCACCGGATGGGTTAAAGGGAGATGGTTCACTTTTTGGGAGATTTTTGCATGTATTCATTATATTTCTAGTTTCCTCCCTAGACCCCCACCAAATTAAAAAAAAAATCATCCATTAGATCTCCCTTCTAGATCAATTTGTACATTTTTCGGTAGAAACATTTCCTGGCCGAAGGCCGGTTCTTCCAACATTACTGTCCATACTCGGTATACTCAATCTAGTATGAACAGTCTCGATGCTACGTAATCTGGGTTGATGTAGCGTTACGTATCTTTCCGTAGTCTTAAGTTGAACGTTTCCGTAACCTTATGTTGAAGGTTCCATAATTTTGGAAAGAATATATTATTCTGTAGTTGAATATGGGAAATTATTGTAGGAATATAATTCCAATATATATTTGTATTACGTATTAATATTGTTCATATGTATCTCATTGTATAAGGATGGGATACATTTTCCATATGCTATACGCCTGCGCGGATAGTCACGAGAGACACCAAGACGTTTCTCTCGTCTTCACTCTCCATCCAACCTCCGTTGGCTCCGTTCCAGCTACACGCAAATCCTTCTTCATTGTTTCATATTTAGGTGTTTTTGCTTCACTTTCGTCTCATATTTCATAGTCACTACATTATCATCTTTATTAGCTATCATTTAACTTAACGTAATTATCTAGCCTATCTTAGCCTATTCTAGCCTCTTTTCTTCAGCTTTCCTTATCCCACTAACCCACTCGAGAACAACTAGCCTATCTTCCGCCATCTTTCGATCACCAACTGAGTTCATCATCTAAGGTAAATAATTGATTCTATATGTGTTAATAATATAAATTAAAATATACAGTCCACTTCATCTAAATTAACCATATAATTGGTCCTTCGAACTGTCGGACATAATTGGTTCTTTGACCTTTCCGTAGTTTGCCCCCCTTTTGTGTGTTTTTTCGGCGGTCGGTAGTTGCCTTATTTGGCTTGGTGTGGGGCTAGCCTATCCCTGTGTTTTGTCATGTTTTCTGTTAAGTCCTCATGGCCCAGGTCTTTTGGCCGCATGGAGCTGTCTGACTATATTTCGTCCGCGCTTTGCTCTGGACGCCCCAGGTGCCTGGCCACCAGTAGGAATTTTTGGACAGGATGTGGAAACTAGTGGATAGGTCATAAGGCTGCGACGGGAGTTTTACCCCTAATGAAAAGCTATAAATCTGTATAGTCTAGAATAATAAACTTCTTCAAAGTCAGTACAGTATTCTTTTTCGGGCTTAACTATTAATAATCCTTTAGGCCTAAATTATATCACAATTGATTGGCATTAAGCTTAAATTATCCATACTGTACTGTAAAATAACTTCATAATTTGAGGTTATAAAATCTAGATCAAATTTATACTGTAAAATAACTTCTTCAAAATTTAGGTTATTCATTCACATATCTTTTTAAATTCTACTCTCGTCGTGTGCCCTGAGGGCGAGTGTTACGCTGGCCAGCTTGCCAGAATGTACTCGTAACTCGCTAGCGCTCGCCATGGCAGTGAAATGGGCTATAATAATCGTAGAACGATGTTCTTTCTTTCTTAGTATTCATGTTGTCACAGACAGGTCAGTGGTGGTCTTTATTCTTGTCTGTGACACTTGGAAGTATTTTATATCATTGATAGAGTATAAGATATGTTGTGTGAAGATACTGAGGAGAGAGAGAGGCGAGAGCGGGGTGGTAGTATGTGCGTGTGTATGTACGTGCGCATTCCTTTCTTAGGCGGGGCCACCCGCTCGTGATTGGCCGGCGGGCCTGACGCGTCATATGACGCCTGCTCTTCATGACGTAGTCGTCTGTGATTGGAGGCCGCTGTCCTGGTAAGGAGGTGCGGGCTCCTACCCGTGTGTCTCCTTCAGAGCTTGGCATGGTGTGCTTGGTCCTAGATGTCCCTGGCAATCTGTCCCCAATCTAACCCCCTATACTGCTGTTTCTCTCTCTGAACTTCTTCTTTTCCAATACTTCTTATCTTTATTCAATTACTTATCCCTTCTAGTTCTGCATACGACTTCCATAGTCGGCCAGTCGTATTACCAGCACCAGTTCTCACATATATGTTTTGCACTAGCTTTAGGGATTATTAGAGTTATAGTCACATGGTAGCATAGCATTGGGGTGCTTCTAATTATTGAGCTGTTCTTTCCTACTATTTAATGCTAGACAGTGGAGGGTATCTTTGGTCGTTGTCTGAGTTATGTATGTGGCAAGTCAGAGCCTGTACGACTTCGACTAAGCTAGGTAGCCTGTAACCCTTGTGCATATTTTTCCTTTGCGAGTGTAGCAGTATACAAGTGAAGGGCTTTTGCCTACTCTTACTTATATGCTTGCTACCTCATTTTGTTGACCTTTGTGGAGCGCCAGGGTAAGACCAGATACTTGAGATCTGGACTTACCAAGAGAGCCTCCTAGTCACTTAACGTAACATTAGGGAAATCTGTTCAAGGGGAGACAGTAGGCTACGAGCATGCTTGCGCTCTGCCTAGGTTCCTGGTACCTTTTATGCCACTGCTAGACTTTATTAGTGAGAAAGACGGCATTGTGTTTATTAACGCCTTATTTTAGCCTAGGTTGATGCATAGTGCACAACCCAGTTTGGCTGTTACGTTGACTAAGGAAGTACTGTTTTTGAGTGGCTATTATTAGTGCTGTCTCACAGAGTTGTTGCACTCCCTTGTTATATATATACTGTATGTATCCTACTTGTTGGTGTATTTAAGATACACGCTTTGGTGTCCTGCCCCTGCATTATTTCTGTTCTATATTCGATGAGCATCTTAGAGTATCAGACGTTTTCAGAAGATTCCTTACCTGATTGCTGTAGGACTAGACTTCCAGTGTTTTCATAGAGCATTGAAGAGTTTAGTGTTGAGTACAGACTCACACTAAAGTTAACGTAAGCATATACTCCTGTATTAAATCTTATTATAGTTTATTTAAGCATTGTTATTACTTGAGAGCATGTTATTAACGTAAAGTACTCCTGTTGTGAGTAGGCTTTGCCGTCACCGGAAAGCCTTTGTAGAAGTGCACTAAAACCCAGTTAATTGATACCCCGTTATCCAGTAGATTAACTCTGGAGGGTTTAAGTGTTTTGTTCACCGGCGTAATAGTTCGAGGGTTTGGAATTAGCGTACCGTTATTGCAGATATAGCCTATCATCTAGTCCATTATTAAGTGCCCTTGTTTATTTCGTAGTGCCGGTCGTAACACGAGGTATTATGATAGTTGATAGGCTGAGTGTACGTTAAACCAACTCAAATAATTTCCTTGTGGCTATTATTAATATGAACTTTTCTTGTGTATAATTTCCACACAATAATTAAATTTAATAAATAAAATTGTCGGTACCCATTGAGTTTGAGCTTAACTAAATTAACCTACTTGCTCTCTCTCTCTCTTAAAATGTTGAATCTATTTTTAATATCGGTACCTTTTGTTTTGGCCTAAGTTGTACTTAATTTCCGTCCCGGCTTTTCTTAGATTATGTTGAATTGATTCTATAATTTCGAAATCTAAAATAAAACTATTACGTAATGAGTTAAATTGAAAGGCTCCAGACTGCTAGACTACATTTGGGCAAAATTCTTATTCCGCATTTCGTGAGGGTGTTTTATTTTCAGCTCGCGATTTGATTTAATTTAACAGAGTACTGTATTGTTGTCTGCAACTTTTTCGGACTAGCATTAATAGTTTAATCCGTTACCACTGAATTTCTTTCTCATAACATCATGGCTACAAAAGTACAACGACGTCGGGCTGGGCTTAAGGGCTCCTTGACGGTCTTGACCTCAGACATCGACGGATTCCTTGACTCGGCGTCTAGGGTGGAGGTGGAGGCCAGGTTGCTCAGTATTCAAAACCAAATTGACAAGTTTGAGGTCACACAGGAGGATCTGGCCGACATTTACGAGACGGACGCCGAGTATATCAAGGAGTTAAGAGAGGATACCCTGTATTTGGAGGGCATCCAAGTGATCATTGCCACACTAAAGGGAGTCTTGATTCCAGAGGTCAAGAGGGAGTCGACTCGAACAGAGCCAAAGAAGTCCACAGTTAAATTACCACATCTTACTCTTCCAAAATTTGAGGGTGATGCCACATTGTGGTTGGGGTTTTGGGAGATATTCAAGTGTACCATCCATGACAATCGCGACCTTACAGATATACAACGCTTCACCTATCTGAAGGGTTAGCTTCTGGGTGATGCGCATAAGCTAGTCGAAGGATTCATTGTCAAAAGTGAAAGTTATGTCCCAGCAATAGAACTCCTGCAAGAGAGATATGGGCATCCAGATCGAATCAAGGCAGCTTATGTTACCCAATTCAATCAACTAGCGTCACCCAAATACCAAACAGCTGAGCTGAAGAACTTCTATGCCAATACAGAGAGTGTGATGAGGTCAATCATTAGCCATGACATTTGTTTGGAGGAATTTTGTGTGGTGACTCTTGTCAATAAATTACCATCACCACTAAAGAAAACATAAAACGGGAAATGGGAGACTTGAGCCTGGATTATAAGAAATTCACCCATTGCTTCCAGGCTGAAGTGTACAATTTGGCAGGTCAAGACAAAGTAGGGGGTACACCCATGGCTACCGCAACATTTACCGCCCAAAGTGAAAACAGGAAATTTAACTGTGTCCTGTGTATTGGAACCAATCATTTGTGGTACAAGTGTATGAAGTATAAGGGCCTCTTAAAGTTAAAAGAGCCCGTCAACTACGTCTCTGCACTGGGTGCTTGTCAAAAGAGCATGGCCATTCGGGTTGTACTAACCCTAACATAAGAAGCTGCAAGTTGTGTAAGGGCAAACACTTTCATTCCCTATGTACACAAAAACAAGGGAAGGAAAGTAGACCAGCGGAGGATAACAACAAGAGAGAGCATACTGCTGCTACTTCGACTACAATGTCCGTTGCCACAGGTAAAAATACAGTAATCTTGCCTACCGTACAGCTGCCGGTAAAGGGTAAGGATAATAATTATGTTAAAATCAGATCGCTACTCGACCAATGTTCTCAGAGGACCTTTGTGAAGTCGTCTGTTCTATCCTCCCTTTCCTACAATTCTAAAGGAACTGAGGAGTTATGTCTTCACCGATTTACCGGAAAACAAGCCTCTAGGGAATATAATGTCGTGGCACTGCATTACAAACACAGAGGTAAATTTCATCATCTAGACGCAATAGTGGTTGATGAATTGCCAGAACATAAAGGTGAACTTAGCCTAAAGTCTAAACTGGTTAGTTTACAAAGTAAAGGCATAAAATTAACCGATCCTCGTGCAACGGACACAGATCAGTTGGAGCTGTTCATCGGTGCCGATCACTACTACGATATAGTGCGACCTGGGTATAAAAGGTCAGGTAGCCTAATTCTGCTTCCTACTAAGTATGGGTACGCCATAAGTGGTTCATATGTGGCACGAAATACCAGCTCCAGCTCCAGCACTGAAGTAATTACTGTATTGAAAGTAGCAGTTACGCTAATGGACGAATATATGTCCACTGGTAATATTCCACCATGCAAAAATGACTTAAATTTTTGTGGGACATAGATCATATCAGGATAACCCCTATGGAATACTCACAAGTTGAGCGTCAAGCACTATCGTCATATGAGGATACCGTTACCTACGATCCTGACAGCCAACAATACAAAGTGAGACTGCCCTGGAACGATTACAAGGATCAGCTGCCAACAAACAAGGGTTTGGCCATAGGCCGTTTTTGAGGTCTTCAGAAAAGATTCATCAAAGAACCTAACTTTTGCGAGGAATACTCAAAGGTCATAAAGGAGCAGGTGTCCCGTGGTTTTATAGAAGAGGTGCCTTTTGACCATTCGGATACCGGACATTACTTGGCTCATCATGGAGTTGTCAAGGAGAGCAAAACGACGCCAGTGCGTATCGTCTTCGTTTGTTCACCCAAGGCAAGTGATCGTCAGCCTAGTCTTAACACCTTACGAGCGGCCTATGCGGTTTATTTATATGTACCGCCCAGCGGGGTGTTTTTAGCCAAAATAGGGCTGTTTACGTGATCATTTTCATGCCTAAATAAGACCCAGAACGTAAAACAAGTACCTATCCCTGAAAGGGCATAAACAGAGCTTTCGAATGACACCATAACGATCCTTTTATGATGGCTAGTTTTCTTGCAATAACCGTGCAACGCGAGTGCAAAAAGCATGTAATTCGGTACTTTCCCCATATAATTCAGTATGTAGCGAGTGAGAGAGGGAGGAGGGAGCTGAGATTCGTGTCAGTAGGTTCGCCGCGGTGGTCTGGAGCAGTCATACGCTCGCTAGTCTCCTGCCACCACTTGTCTCTCTCTCTCAGCAACATTACGTGCTGAAATTGCCACTCGACCTATCTCGAGCGCCGCCACATAGTCCAGCTTTATTTAACTCGACTTATGTGGTGAGCCGCTAATTAAGGGTTTTAATGACTGCTTGCATACTGGACCTTCACTGGTACCAGACTTAGCACAGGTTTTACTCAGGTTTAGACTCAATAAGTATACCTGGGTGTCTGATATCGAGAAGGGGTTTCTGATGTTAAAACTCCATGAGGACGACCAAGACTATACTCGGTTTATGTGGCCAAAATTTCCATGGCAGCAACCCCCTCATTTGTTATCGATTCCAGGCGGTTTTATTTGGCGCTACATGTTCCCAATTTCTTTTGAATGCCACCATTTTAAAACACTTGTCAAATGTCAGTGCAGATCCGCAGGTTATTCAGCAGATTCGGTCAGGGCTATACATCGACAATTTACGGGGTACAGGTAATGATGAAGATCTGGTTAACCTCTGAACTGCGCATGGGGGTAATTAGAAACGTCTGCCTGTGCGCATGTATTTGAGCTGTTTCCATCACTAAACTATTCATTTTACCATAAATAGCATTAATACTTATCCATATGCGCCTATTATAGGTTGATTATAAAGGTATTAACCTGTTACAACAATAAAACGAGTGAAAACAGCGTTTGGATGGTCAAAATCGGCGATACAGACCGCGAGTTACATAATGTATGGGTGAGGCAACCTCCTTTCCCGCCAATTTCCCCCAAGGCCACTGAGACACTGTCGATCGATACTCTCTCTCTCTCTCTCTTGCACTCGCTTGCTAACAGTGATGACAATGCCCTGCTTGCAACTCGCTAATGTTAGCACGAAAATATACCTCAGAATAAGGGAATAACAGGGAAAATAGATGATAACTGAAGGAGGGGAGGGAAGTGGGGAAGGAGGGGAGGTAGAGGACTGATATTTTGCATGGCCCAAGGGCAATTTTTTTTTTTTTTTTTTTTTTGTTTTTTTTTTTTTTCTCTGACTCTTAAGAGTCTTCCCGCAGTCCGCCGGGGGAACTCTTAACCCGTACAGCCTCGGCCGTTTTTTTAATTTTCGGGCACCAGAACCCGGGCAATTTTTCGGATTTTGTTTTGTTTTTAAATATATCAGAATGTGTTAGAAAATAATGACAGACATGAAGAAATCTGAAAAAAGTACTTACCTAGGCCATTTGGGTGTCCTGGGTGGTGGTGGGGGTCCCCAGCCTCAGATGAGCCTTAGCGCCACTTCAAATCTCCTGCGCCAGCAGCCAGTTGTCAGCCGCCAGGCAGCATGACTTATTTTGCACCTCTCGGACATAAAGTGCGCTTCAGAGTTCATAGAATGTCTTTGTATATCACATAATGTCAATATAACTGAAGTTGTAGTGTGATCAGTGCCTTCATGCAAGTATTACAAGTGCGTACAAGTGTTAGCGTCCCCGTTGCCATGGTGATGGCGGCCATCTTTGCTCAGGACAATAACAAAACGCACGTACGAACACACGGCCAGACAGCGGACCGAGTGACCCACATTCCACAGCACCCTTCCCTCTTTCTGGCTGTCACTTTCACTTTCATTGAATTATTTGTACTTGTTCATTGTTTTATCTAAGATTATGAAGTATATACATTGTTTTACGCACTTATTGTCTCGTATTCTTATAATTATTTGCACACAGTTTTATAAGTTTAGAATTTACTTAGTGTTTTATATTGTTCGGTACTTTGCACTTGTAAATTATATATATATACACACTGTTTTATATACACTTTTTGCGTCTTTTATATACACTGTTAGTATTACATTATAGCGTCTTTTATCGCAGTCTTTGAACAGTTAGAAGTGCTCGAGGGTGTGATAATCCCTGAAGCAGGTGGGAAAACACAGTCCCACACCACATTCTTGACACCAAGTCCGGGTGTCTTTCCATTTGGGTGTGCGTCTGCCTGTGTTGCGACACACATGACACCGTCTGCGTGGGTTGGGGATTACCCGGTTGGGCGGGACAAAATCGCAGAAGTGGCGTTGTGTCAGTCTGGCGGGGCCTTCTGGTGCTTGAAAACGAGCTGCGGGGCGTTGCTGGCGGCGTGGACCATCCCTGAAGAAGAACAAAAGCTCCCGTGCAAGTTCGATGCAGCACAACTCCATCGTCTCAACTTCACCTGTGATTTCATGATATTGGATGTGGCAGTTGTAGAGGGTGAGGTCGAGTAGGTGGAAAAATAGTTTTTTATACCACCTCATCGTCTTCCTGGCACACTCGACCGACGATATGACAGAGTCTGACTTGTCAACCAGCCACATGTTGATGTTGTAATCAACGATTGCAACTGGTTTTTTGACCACCTCACCTGTGGCTCTATCACGGCGTTTGGTGTCCTCTAAGCGGGGCAGGTGGATACTGGTGAGGACATTGACGTCACGATTGTCCATCCACGAGAGCATCAAGACATTATTTGCCTGGAGGTGGATGATGGAGCCCTTCTCCCGCCTTTCGGGTAGCTCTGGCATGTACACACGATTCCTCCTGACGGTGCCACAGACGCCAGTGTTTCTGCTGTACAGGAATTTGGCAAGGAAAGGGCTGGTGTACCAGTTGTCGAGGTACAAGATGTGGCCCCTGTCCAAATACCCCTCCAACATGGCGATGACAACGGCCCCAGATATCCCATATGTCCTCGCCTCCACCAGTTCAGTGAGCTTGCCCATGTAGAGGATAAAGTCCTGGATGTAGCCAGTTTTGCAGTCGCACATCACAAACAGTTTCAGGCCACAACGGTGGCATTTGCTGGGGATGTACTGTCGGATGCCAATATTCCCCCTCCACAGCACCAGACTCTCATCAATGATGAGTTTTTGGTGAGGTTTGAAGGAGGCTGCAAACTTAGTTTTCAGGTATTCAAATATGGGTCTTATCCTCTCCATCGGGTCTTTGGTATTCCTGGGGCGTTCCTGGTTCCTGGTGTGGCTTGCCAGGCTATCAATAAAGTGCAGGTTTCCCATGATTGCCGTGAATCTATTCCTGCTCATGACTTTCCCAAAGAAGGGGGTTGCGATGAGGGGATCACATGACCAGTACTTCCTGATACTTCCTGAGAGACGTCTTCTTGGTGACCCTCATCAGGATGACCAGTGCCAGGAATGCGTAGAACTCATCGGAAGACAAATCCACCCATGAGAGACGTGCCGAGTTCCTCTTCTGCTCCTTCCCTCCCATAAAATAATAGTTGTACCAGTTCGTCTGGTCAACAATCAAGGTTGGCAGTGAAGAACTGCAGAAAAACACCCAGTCTTGTGGTATCAGGTCCACGATTGGGCATGGTAGGGCCGGCCTCAGCTGCCCCCACAAAGTTGAATTGTGCTGGTAGATAGTTCTCCCCATCCACCCAATCCCACCTATCAGCGCCTTCGTCGTCGCTAGATGGGGCATCGGGCTCATCAGGGTCATCGTCAGGGGCACCGGGGCGGGTCGGGCGGATGCGGGTGGAGCGGGGGCGGTGGTGGCGAGAGGTGGACCTGGGGCGGGAGGTGGACCTGGGTTTGGAGCTAGACCTCGAACTTGATCGAGAGCTAGATCTAGAGCTCGAGTCATTGCTGGGGCGTCTTATTTGCCTCACCTTCTGCATTCGGCCGCGGGTGGCACGCCCGCGAGATATGACACGCCCACGTCGTGTGCTTGCAGGGTGTTGGGGCAGGTCGGGGCGTTGTGGAGAGGCAGGTGGTAATGCAGTGGCGCGGGAGGGTCCTGGTTCAGGTGAGGGAGACATTCGTGGGGGGGTGTACGGGATGGAGCCGGATGGTGATAGTGGGGGAGAAGAATGGCGAGGCGGAGAGTCTGGTAGTGGTGATGGTAGTGGTGATGGTGGTGGTGGTGGTGGTGATGACTCATCCCCCCCCCGCGTGCTCTGGGTCGGGAGGGAAGAGGGAGCTTTTAGGGTCACGTGACTGTCCTTGTCTCGCACCACGTTGTTCCCTTTGTCCATCACCACGTTGTTCTTCGTCACTATGTTTATGATGGCCATAGAACCTCCCCGGGGTATTTTTCTTGAGTGGGGAGAATTTGCGAAGTGGGGGAGAAGGCAGGCCGGGTTGTGGGGGTGCCTCCTCTTCACTCCCAGACTCGACCCTTTTTCTCTTCAATCCCCTTCTTTCTTCCCCAGGTACACGAACATAATTTTGAGGGTCAGCAGGTTCATCTGGAACAACAACCTCTTCCCCACTTTCTGAGGATTCAATGGGGTCTTGGAGAAGTGGGCGGCGGGGAGGTGCACTTGCCCCTTGCTGTCTTTGTGACGAACGCCGTCGCCGCCTGACAGGAATCTGAGCAAGCTCTTCCTCTAGCTCTCTTATTTCGGCTTGCGAAGGGGCATACTCGTCCCCAGACTCGTCCAATGCTGAGTCAGTGTCACTATCATGGCTGTCAGTGTCGTACAGTATATCCATGACCTCCTCTGTACTGCAGGAGTGGGTTGGGCGGGCACTAGAACGTCGAGACATGGTGTTTCACTCGAGAGGGTACGCGGAAAACTGACCACGAGTTGTGGGAAGGCGGGCGCCCTCTCCCGTCCCCGCCCGCGCACGCGTATGGACAAAAAGTTTTGGAATTAGTCCGCCGGTTCCCAAAGTAGTTCCCATATAAATCTAGAGCCACTCGGAGCCTTACAACTGGAGCTATAAGGGTGACGCGTTAGGCGAGTCACTGGGGCTGTGCGTTACATACATAGGCGACGCGTCAGACGCGTCGCTGGGGCTCCACGGGTTAAGAGTCTTCCGGCAGTTCCCGGGTTAATACCTATGGTGTGGTCCGGGAAATAATGAATGATGCCCATCTACATCTGCGTGAGTGGGTGACAAATAGTTCTAGTTTGCGGACTGTACTGCAACATGATGGGGTGGCGGCTGTACAACAGGAACATGTGAGGGTGCTAGGGTTGCTTTGCGAGACGGACACAGATACCCTCTCATTCGGCGTTCAGTACACACAATATTCGCAGATTAAAAATCGGATTTGCTTGAGTATGACGGCTAAACTTTTTGACCCCTTGGGGATAGTTCTACCGGTGTCGATCAAATCAAGATTATTCCTTCAACAATTATGGAGGATAAAACTAGGCTGGGATGAGGTTTTGACTGGCGACTTGGTTCAGGAAGGGGAAGACATTTCAGATCTTAACTCTGTAAGGGTTTTAATTTTCCTCGGAGAGTTGTCATAGATCAACCTGTTTCCATTCATGCCTTCTCAGACGCTAGCAAGGTCGCGAATGGTACCGCCATATACTTTGTTGACACAAGTGGCAGCTGTCTAGTCATGGCGAAGGCGAAGGTCACCCCGATCAAATCCCTTTCCATCCTAAAATTAGAGCTAACTGCAGTTCTGTTGGCTGCTAGACTCGTTCACTTTATCGAGGAAACTTTTAAGAATTTGCTAAACATATCGGAGACAGTTATATGGAGTGACCGCCAAATTACGCTCTACTGGTTACATAGCCGAAAGAAGATAACCAGTGTGCATCACCAACCGTGTCGACGAGATTCATACCCTGCTCCCAACCGCACAGTTCCGGTATGTGTCTACCAAAGACAATCCAAGTGACTGCATTACTTGTGGTGTATCTGCTAAATTTCTCAAATCTTCTGCATTGTGGTGGAATGGCCCATGCTGGGGCTTAATAATCCCAACAAATGGCCAGAAAATATAGATTTGAGCGCTATTGTGGCACCGGTAATTGACTCGGTGCCTAACGATGACACACGGTTATGGGACTGGGATAGATTCAGCAGCTATAAGAAGTTACAACGTGTTACAGCATTGGTGATACGATTTGTAGAAAATGTAAAATAAAAAATAAAAGGCACACCGCCCACAGGTTAGTGCTTACCTCAATGTGAAGGAGATCAGAATTGAAAATAAAATATTACATAAGCTCTGTCAACAAGAAATATATACACAGGAATATAAATTACTGGTTAAGGGAACAAAGTCCAGGAATAACCTGATCAACCAGTTGGGCTTACACTTGAAGGGGAATTTGATACATTGCGGAGGCAGATTACGATTGGCAGCACTATCTGAGGTAAGTAAGTATCCAATACTACTGCCCCCCAATCATCCCTTCACCCATCTTATCATCGATAGGTGTCACCGACTCTGTTGTCATTATGGGGTTGGTCATATAGTCACCTATGTCCGACAAAGATGGTGGGTGCCTAGAATCAGGCAGGTGGTCAAGAAAGTCCTACGCAAATGCTTAAAATGTAGACGGGTACAGGGAACACATTATGATCCCGTAGGAATTCCTCCCTTACCAAACCTGCGAACCACCCCAGGTGACCCCTACAAAGTTACCGGGGTTGACTACAGTGGAGCAATCTCTGTGAAAGATTCACCCAATCTTTAGGTGCATATGATACTTTTCACCTGTGCCGTTACCAGGTCAATTCACCTGGAACTGGTCACCAACCTCACTTGTGATAGCTTCCTACATACCTTCAGAAAATTCTGCAGTAGAAAGGGATATCCACGTATCATGCTGAGTGACAATGCAAAAACTTTCATAGGGGCATCTACATATCTCAAAGAAGTGAGCAACAATCCCAAGATTCAGACCTGCCTTGCGGATGTGAAATGCGAATGGCGTTTTATTCCCGCCAGAGCACCTTGGTTCGGCGCCATATGGGAAAGGGCCATAGGAATCGTGAAGGCGGGTCTGAAGAAGGTGTTGGGTAGAGCTCTCATATCGATTGAGGAACTCAACACCATACTCTTGGAGATTGAAGCCACTGTAAATGATCGCCCTCTATATTATGCTTCTGGTGATTTGGACGACCTTACCCCAATCACACCCTCAGCACTGGTACGTGGATACAGACTGCGGGATCTTCCTGAAAAACATGATGAGGATACTATAGAAGATCCAGACTACACAAGTAAGGAAGTGATATCGGCCCGTTACAAATATATTCGTAAACTATTGCGAGATATTTGGCATCGCTGGTCGACAGAATATCTGGTGACTTTAAGAGAGGCACAAAAAAGTAAACTAGAACCATTAACAGGTCATTGGCCTAGGGTAGGTGACGTGGTAACCATCCATGAAGAGGGTCCGCGCGCATTCTGGAAATTGGGTCATGTAGAGGAGTTGTTACCCGGTCGTGATGGTGAGGTTCGGGTAGCAAAAGTTGGCACCAGGACTGGAGTAATCACTCGGCCGACGGTACGACTATATCCTCTTGAAGGTGACCTCGATCGCAGGGCCGCCCCCTCGGACCAGTTATCCATAGATGTCCCCTCCCTGGTTCCTACTTCGGCGGACGCCCCAGTCGACAGGCAGCCCAGATATCCTCCCAAGCTTGGCGGGATAAGATTGCCTCCGGGCAAATATAATCATGTAAATTTTGTATATTTTCGGTGGCGGGAATATGTCCATACTCAGTATACTCTATCTAGTATGAACAGTCTCGATGCTACGTATTCTGGGTTGATGTAGCGTTACATATCTTTCCGTAGTCTTAAGTTTAACGCTTCCATAACCTTATGTTGAAGGTTCCATAATTTTGGAAAGAATATATTATTCTGTAGTTGAATATGGGAAATTATTGTAGGATTATAATTCTCATATATATTTGTATTACTTATTAATATTGTTCATATGTATCTCATTGTATAAGGATGGGATACATTTTCCATATGCTATGCGCATGCGCGGATAGCCACGAGAGACACCAAGACGTTTCTCTCGTCCTCACTCTCCATCCAACCTCCGTTGGCTCCGTTCCAGCTACACGCAAAGCCTTCTTCATTGTTTCATATTTAGGTGTTTTTGCTTCACTTTCATCTCATATTTCATAGTCACTACATTATCATCTTTATTAGCTATCATTTAACTTAACGTAATTATCTAGCCTATCTTAGCCTATTCTAGCCTCTTTTCTTCAGCTTTCCTTATCCCACTAACCCACTCGAGAACAACTAACCTATCTTCCGCCATCTTTCGATCACCAACTGAGTTAATCATCTAAGGTAAATAATGTATTCTATATGTGTTAATAATATAAATAAAAATATACAGTCCACTTCATCTAAATTAACCATAATTACAGGCTCACTATCGTTCGCCAAGAAAAAAATCGACACCTAAATAGCACGAAAGGTCTAAATATTGACGAAGAAATGTTGCGAAAGGTCTTAAAATCAACAAACTAATGGGGGAAACATCTTAAAATCTGAAAACTAATGAGGCTAGACATGAGGGAGAAAGTGGTCCAGAAAACCGGCCCATGTCCCCTTAACCCCTTCTGTACCGGCAGAGAGGGTTGCTTTTTCTGTAACCCTTCTCCCTTGTGCTAGCCCCATTAGTGTTCAGATTATAAGACGTTCGTCCCCTTGTTTGTCTATTTTAAGACCTTTCGCCTCATTTCCTTGTCATTTCGTGCCAATTAGGTATCAATTTTGTTTTCCTGGCGAGCGATAGCGAACCTGTACATTTAGGTAAAACTGGTCTTCGGCCCTGACATTTTTCTGCTGAGAAATGTACACATTCATCTTGAAGGGGGATCTAGGGGAGTGTTATTTTGTAACCCTGATGGAGGGCAAGCAATGACAATATAAATTAGATGCACCAAAAAATATGCCCTACCCCCTTAAGTTTGTTCTACCTGTATTCAAACTATTGTTTGCAGTTTAAGAAGGATCTGTGTTGGCAAACATTATTAGTTGCTGGAGGTCCTTTAAACTATTGTTTGCAGTTTAAGAAGGATCTGTGTTGGCAAACATTATTAGTTGCTGGAGGTCCTTTTGCAGTTTAAGAAGGATCTGTGTTGGCAAACATTATTAGTTGCTGGAGGTCCTTTTGCAGTTTAAGAAGGATCTGTGTTGGCAAACATTATTAGTTGCTGGAGGTCCTTTTGCAGTTTAAGAAGGATCTGTGTTGGCAAACATTATTAGTTGCTGGAGGTCCTTTAAACTATTGTTTGCAGTTTAAGAAGGATCTGTGTTGGCAAACATTATTAGTTGCTGGAGGTCCTTTTGCAGTTTAAGAAGGATCTGTGTTGGCAAACATTATTAGTTGCTGGAGGTCCTTTTGCAGTTTAAGAAGGATCTGTGTTGGCAAACATTATTAGTTGCTGGAGGTCCTTTTGCAGTTTAAGAAGGATCTGTGTTGGCAAACATTATTAGTTGCTGGAGGTCCTTTTGTGCAGTTTAAGAAGGATCTGTGTTGGCAAACATTATTAGTTGCTGGAGGTCCTTTTGCAGTTTAAGAAGGATCTGTGTTGGCAAACATTATTAGTTGCTGGAGGTCCTTTTGCAGTTTAAGAAGGATCTGTGTTGGCAAACATTAGTTGCTGGAGGTCCTTTTGCAGTTTAAGAAGGATCTGTGTTGGCAAACATTATTAGTTGCTGGAGGTCCTTTTGCAGTTTAAGAAGGATCTGTGTTTGCAAACATTATTAGTTGCTGGAGGTCCTTTAAACTATTGTTTGCAGTTTAAGAAGGATCTGTGTTGGCAAACATTATTAGTTGCTGGAGGTCCTTTTGCAGTTTAAGAAGGATCTGTGTTGGCAAACATTATTAGTTGCTGGAGGTCCTTTTTAAACTGAATAAAATCGTCTAATAGTAGCCAGAATAAAGAAAACATAAAAGACGTTGCCTGTACAGAAGTCCTTAACATCCCCCTTAGAGATAAATGTGTACATTTTTCGGTCAAATAATGTCCCGGCCGAAGGCCGATTCCTAGACAAAATACAGACTGGCTATCGATTGACTGGAAAACAAAATCGACACATTAACCCATTCTATACCGGCGACGTACTTTATATTTGATTTCAGCTAAACTTAGATAATTGCATTCAGCTTAGGAAAGACGTCTACCAATTAAAAGGCTACAAAACATCCCAATTAATCCTTATAGCTACCACATATCCATCCTAAGCTTCATAAAATTATCAAAATGTAGCTGAAATCAAATACAAAATACGTCGCCGGTATAGAAGTGGTTAATTATTGCACAAAAGGTCCTCAAATTGACAAAGAAGTAGGACGAAAGGTCTTTTCATCTATAAACTAATGGGATGAGCCTTCTAAAATCATAAGATAAATGGGGCTAAGCATGATTGAGAAGGGAGCCCAGAAAATAACCTCCCCTTAACCCCTTCTGTACCGGCGACGTCTTCTGTGTTGTATGCTAGCGATATTTAAACGAATTAATTCAGTGTAAGACGGATATGTGGTAGTAAAAAGGGTTAAGTGAGATGGTTCTAAGCCTGATGATTGCTGGAGGCCCTTTTTAAACTGAATATACTCGTCAATAGTAGCCAGAATAGCGTTATAAGGACGGCGTCGGCACATAAGGACGGCGTCGGCACATAAGAGGGGATGGGCTTATTTATATTCTCATTAAGGTGGGATGGTTCACTTTTTGGGCGATTTTTGCTTGTATTCATTATTTTTCTAGTTTCCTCCCTAGACCTCCATCAAATTAAAAAAAAAAAACATCCATTAGATCCCCCTTCTAGATTAATTTGTAAATTTTTCGGTAAAAAAATGTCCCGCCCGAAGACCGGTTCTTCCAACATTACAGGCTCACTATCGTTCGCCAGGGAAACACTTGACACCTAAGTAGCACGAAAGGTCTAAATATTAACACAGAAATGGGGCGAAAGGTCTTAAAATCGACTAATTAATTGGGCAAACATCTTAACATCTGAACACTAACGGGGCTAAACATGAGGGATAAAGTGGTCCAGAAAACCGGCCCATCCCCCCTTAAACATTTAATATATCTGTTTATCATTTAATATATCTGTTTATCATTTAATATATCTGTTTATCATTTAATATATCTGTTTATCATTTAATATATCTGTTTATCATTTAATATATCTGTTTATCATTTAATATATGTTTATCATTTAATATATCTGTTTATCATTTAATATATCTGTTTATCATTTAATATATCTGTTTATCATTTAATATATCTGTTTATCATTTAATATATCTGTTATCATTTAATATATCTGTTTATCATTTAATATATCTGTTTATCATTTAATATATCTGTTTATCATTTAATATATCTGTTTATCATTTAATATATCTGTTTATCATTTAATATATCTGTTTATCATTTTTATCATTTAATATATCTGTTTATCATTTAATATATCTGTTTATCATTTAATATATCTGTTTATCATTTAATATATCTGTTTATCATTTAATATATCTGTTTATCATTTAATATATCTCTTTATCATTTAATATATCTCTTTATCATTTAATATATCTGTTTATCATTTAATATATCTGTTTATCATTTATGTTGTGTTACCTCCCTAGACCACCATCAAGCTTAAAAAACACCCTCCAAGGCCCTCTTTCAAGATAAAATTGTTCATTTTTCGATAGAAAAAATTTCCTGCCGAAGGCCGGTTCCTCTTAAGTTACAGGTTCGCTATCGCTCGACAGGAACAAATCGATGCCTTAATGAAACGATAATAAATGGGGAGAAAGGTCTTAAAATCGCCAAGCTAATCAGCCGAGAGTAATAACATCTGAAAACTAATGGGGCTAAACATAAGAAAGAAGGAGGGGCCAAAATAAGCGACCCATCTCCCGTTAAGGATTGTTATAAATAAACGCCTTCTCAAAAAATCTTGCTCATAAAATGTTGTTCGCAATTGTAAATGTATCGTGTGTGTGTGTGAATACAATCCTCAGTTGCTGCCTAGAAGAAATATTTAAGGAGAAGGTAGTTTGCTTACTATGGACCCCCTTCTCCCTCCTGTTTAGCCTCTTTAGTTTTAAGATGTTAAGACGTTTGCCCCATTTCATTATCAAGACCTTTTGTGGCATTTAGGTGTCGTGTTTTCCTGGCGAGCGATAGTGAGCCTGTAATTTAGGAGGAACCTGAATTTAGGAGGAAGTGCCTTCTCAGACATCTTACTCAATTGGATTTAATATTTTGTCAGTTGTAAATGTATTACCGTATGTAAATAAAATCGTCAGTTACTACCTAGAACAAATATTTAAGGGGGAGGTAGTTGTTTTTTCTCCATATTTAGCCCCATTAGTTTTGAAATTTTAAGACGTTCTACTAGCTTGTCGATTTTAAGGCCTTTTGCCTTTTTTTTTTTTTTTTGTATCAATATCTAGACTTTTTGTGACATTTAGGTGTCGATGTTTTCCTGATGAGCGATAGCTACCTTGTAAATTAGGAGAAATAAAAAAAATTACCGAAATATGTACACATATATTTCGCAGGGGGACCTTGATGGAGATCTAGGGAAAACTAAAACAACAACACAATAATAAATATATCGACCAATGAATTAACCCCACTATTTGATTATAGGAAAGAAGGAAATACAAAGATTAACTCATTATTGTTTGGTTCAAGTGAGGGCAGATGCTAAGAGCTTGAGATTAACGCAAACACATTAATTATGGTTATAACAGGGAAGCATGATAATTACCTGTGATTGATGGATGTTTAATATTTTAACTTCCACCAATACATTTAGGTGATGTTTTATAATTGCTACAATCATAGACTACAGTAGATCTGGACTGGACACGAAAATGGAACTTTGCAGTAAGGGACCCACAATCGGAGAACGAACCCCCGAGTTCGAACCTCGAAACCGCGAAAATGTGATATTTTCGCGGTTTCGAGGTTCGAACTTGGGGGTTTGTTTTCCGATTTTGGGTCCCCTACTGCAAAGTTCCATTTTCGTGTCAAGTCCAGCTCTACTGTAGTCTATGCTATAATATATCATTACTTTAATTCATCAATATATCTGAATGCTCTGGACAACGGTCTGCCACTCTTACTATCAAATCTTGCAATAATCGCGGCCTTTCCATTAATTTTGCCTCTGTTGAACACCACCTCTCCTCTCCTACTACAAACCTGATCTTTTTCTCACCGGGACTCAGGTGTCTGAATCAACCACTAGCAGCCCCTCCACTGTCTCTATCCTAATCTGTATTATTAATCAGGGATCTGTATTAGGTCCTCTGTTGTTTGTTATATACATAAATGACCTTGATTTAGGTATAACTAGTAGGATAAGTACATTTGCAGACGATACCAAGATGGGGAGAACAATTGATTCAGATAGAGATATAGAGTGCCTCCAAAGGGATCTAGATACCTTACACGAATGGTCAGTAAATTGGCAGATGAAGTTTAACATTGACAAATGCAAGGTATTAAAGATAGGGAAGATGCATACAAATGTTAAATATAAACTAGCTAATGTGGAATTAGAAAACTCGAATTGTGAGAAAGATCTAGGTGTGTTTGTTAGCAATGATTTGAAGCCTAGACAACAGTGTATAAGCGTTCGAAACAAGGCAAACAGGATTCTCGGGTTCATCTCAAGGAGTGTGAGTAACAGAACTGCTGATGTTATCTTAAAACTTTACTTGTCATTAGTGAGACCCCATATGGATTATGCTGTTCAATTTTGGTGTCCTTATTACAGAATGGACATAGATTCATTGGAGAGAGTACAACGTAGAATGACAAAAATGATCCATAATATTAGAAATCTTCCGTATAAAGAAAGGTTGAAGAAATTAGGCTTACATTCGTTAGAGAGACGCAGAGTTAGAGGGGATATGATAGAGGTGTTCAAGTGGGTTAGTGGGATTAACAAAGGGGACATGACAAATGTACTAAAGCTCAGTGATAGCGAAAGAACTCGTACCAATGGTTTCAAATTAGATAAATTTCGTTTCAGAAAAGATATAGGCAAATATTGGTTTGGTAACAGAGTTGTAGATGGGTGGAATGGACTACCAAGTGCTATAGTGGGATTAAAAACGATAGGGAGCTTTAAGATAAAATTGGATAAGCATATGGACGAGAAGGGTTGGGTGTGAAGGGGGATCAGCAGGGTTGGGCCAATCAGCGCTCTGCAGACCCCCGTAATCCTGCGTTAATCTCTAACCGTTTTGGTAAGATGATCCTCAGGGTATTAGAGTGTTGAGCCTATAATTGGGCTTTGTAATTGGGGTTGTGTGGGACAGGGATCTGCCTTGCTTAGGCCAATCGGCTTTCTGCAGACTCCCATTTTCTTATGTTCTTATGTTCTTATGTTCTAATTTCCAAGCAAATGAGGGATGTTGTGTATGTCTCAGAACCTCATGGTTCTGTCCTGTCTCCATTTATCTTTATAATATTAATTAATCATCTACTTAACTGTACCTCTAGTACTATCCACTCATATGCTGACAACTCTACCTTACATTATTCAACTAGTTTTGTTCTCATCAATCCAGCATGCAAGCACGTCAAAACAAACGTGATGAGGTCATAGAGAGCCTATCCTCTGATCTATCAATTATTTCTGATTGTGGCAGAGAAAATCTTGTTACAATCAACGCCTCCAAGAACCAGTTTCTCCCTTTATCTCTCCATAACAATCTTCCACAAGACTATCAACAATTCTTCAAAAATAAACAACTCAACCCTTCGTCTTCTCTCAATATTCTATATGTATCTTCTTCATCCAGCCATTCTTGGAGAGATCATATTACCACTCTTGCTTAAACAGCTTCCCAAAAGTAAGGTGTGCTCAACCGTCTTTGTGGGTTCTTCACCCCCGCACAGCTTCTTGCTCTGCATCGGGGAACAGTGCTCCCCTGTGTTGAGTATTGCTTGCAATACTCAATTGCAAGCTCCAATTGGGGGGGGGAGGCTCCACCCATACCGCACTTCTCGAAAGAGTAGAGTTCAAAGCATTTAGTCTTATCAACTCACTTCATTTTACTAGTTCCCTACAATGTCTTTCTACACGCCTCAATGTTGAATCTCTTTCACTCTTCTATCGCTATTACAACAGTGTTCTTTAGAACTCTCTTAGTGTATACCCCCTCCCTTGCGGAGAGTTTGAGGCACCCACCTTTCAACACAGTCCCACCCCTATTCTATCCAGCTCTCTAACCCAAGAATTGGGTGAACAAGTGAAATCTGTAACTCTCTCCCTCAATCAATCTTTCCGTGATCCTATGACTTAGCCTGCTTTAAGCTTCGTGTGTCTAGGTATTTTGACTCAAACGTCCCTTGAAATTGGCTGTCACTGTTTTGGCTTTGGGGGAAACACTCGTTACAGGCAACCTGTTTTTCAGTCTCCTTCATACACACCCAAAAAATATGTACACAAACACTTATTTGCTCTCTTTTTTGTTGCAACTTTGAGTACTTCTTCGAATTCCCTTGGAATGACTATTGCTTCCATGACCGGGGACCCTCGGAAAATGCTGAACGCATTACCGAGGTAATCCTCTCTGGCATGAAGTCATACATTCCATTTTCTTTCTCTGATGGAAAAATAAACAAAACATGGTTTACTCATGCTTCTTCTACTACTGTCCACAATAAGGATGAAGCATTTAAACTCAAGAATCTCGTACTTTCTATGTTTCTGCCCGGAATTATACAGGAAATTATAGTGCGCATGATTGAATTACGAGTGTAATTTCTTATGTAGTGGGTTATTTATCTGACTTGGCTCGCGAAAGGTTTTGATTTTGATAAAGAAATGGGACGAAAGGTCTTAAAATCTGCAAACTATTAGAGCGAACGTCTCAAAATCTCAAAACAAATTTGGCTAAACATGAGGAAGAAGGTGGTCCAGAAGAAGCAACGACATCCCTCTTAAAAGAGCCAGGTAGAATCAACCCTGGATTTTGAAAACCCTCTCGATTCGTTAGATGTTCAAACAAAGGCGACTAGAATGAAAAACAATGAACAAATAACATGAACAAGAAAATAGCGAAAAATCAAATACCGAGAACCCAAGGACATTTTTCCTTCACATACAGACACACACACACACACCCACACCCACAGATATATCTATCTATCTATCTATGCATGCATGTATGTATGTACAGTATGGGTGTCTGTGTGTAAATGCAATTGGTTTCTTGATACAAAAATATAATATAAGCTAAATGTCTTTCTCTGCTTCCAGATATAGACATACTAATGTTGAATAGTGATTAGATTCAATCATTGGACCCATTCAAATTTGGAAGTTTAAACCTAGTCGATGCAAGTTGGCTTGGTGCTGGTTCTGCCTCTCTAACTGGCAACACTATTGTCTCCTCATCTCCGAGTTTTTTACACTGTCCACATAATCGGTAGTTTGATAATTATGACGTGTTTATAAATTGCATCTCTAATAATTTGTAGATTCGGATGCCATAATCTCTAGGCTACTCAAAAATATTTGTGGACTTTCCCTATTACTAATTATGGAGGTATATCTCTATTGACCTCTTCACCACCATGACACCTCTTTGCCTTTGATTATGGCTAAAATTAGATGACTTCATGCAGTTTAAGAAGGACCTATGTTACCATGAGAGTTGATTGAGATCGTATTTACCCAATTGAGTCCGTATAGGTAGATTACAAACCAAAGCAAATTGTCTAATGGTAACCAGAATATGATGGACATTACGTATTGGTGGTGAAGGGGTTAAGGGTGGATGGGCGTCTTTATTTACTCATGTACGTATCTGTTTATATTTGTTTAGTTTCCTCCCTAGACCTCCAAGCTTAAACAAAAAAATCCCCCAAGATCGTCCTTCAAGATAAATGTGTACATTTTCCAATGTATAAATGTCCCAGCCGAAGGCCGGTTCCTCTTAGATTTCAGGCTCGCTATCGCTCTCCGGGAAATTAATGACACTAAAAGTCTTAGTATTGAAAAATACATTTGTCGAAAGGTCTTAAAATCGCCAAAATATTGAGACGAACGTCTTAAAATCTGCAAACTAATGGGGCTAAACATGAGGAAGAAGAGGGACTAGAAAAACGACCTATCTCCCCTTAAAACGTAAGTAGGTCTTCATGTTCTGGTAATTGTTATTATTGTCAATTTGTGTTTTACAGCTCGATAGACAATTTTCGATGGAGTTTTGAATTAACCCTGGACGCTGTGTTTGATTATTTTAAAATGTCTGTTTTAAGAAATATTGCTGATGTTTGTATCGTTGAAAGTACTACATAAATATTACTTAGCTTAATACAATATGGCCTGATGTCTTGTGGGTTATTATGATACTTTGTTTAATTGTTATTGAGGAATTTGCTTGCTTTATAAATGTTCCAGCAATGTAGTCTAGTGTTTCCCGTAGACTAACAAAAACGCCTTCCCAGACTTCCTTCAAACTAAAAGAAAATCCTACGCAGGCCCCTTTCAAGCTAATTTTGTAAATTTTTTGGAAGAATAAAATCCCGGCCGAAGGCCGATTTCTTTTAAGGTACAGGCACACTATCGCTAGCCCAGAAATTTATCGACACCTGAATAGAGTGAAGTGTCTTATTGTCGCCAAACTAATGGGGGTCCAAAAAGCCAACCAATGGTAATTATATAGAGAAAGATATGAACAAAACTAAATTCAAACCGCCTCTCAATTATCCAGAAGGGTCGCACCTTTCCACTCAGCAATACAATAGCTTAAAGTATAATTACGGCAAGATACGGGTTGATAGAAATACACTAACAGAATTGACAGCATGAATATAAACATACACAGCATTTTTTAGTCTACGTGAAACACTAAACTACATTGCTAGACATGTCTAAAGCAAGTACAATTAAATCAATTAAAATGTAAGAAAATATCAAAATAACCCACAGGACAACGGGCCATATAGTGTTAAGCTATGTACTATTTATGTAGTACTTTCAACGATAGAAACATTAGTACATTTCTCAAAACAGCCATTTTAAAATAATCAATGCCACTCGAAACAATTCTATACTTATGTCAGAAAGAAAAAAAGTAGTTACTTCAACTGTTGGACCGTTAGTCGATGAAAATGAAGAATACGCCAAAGACGAAGTACAAATGAGTAACCTCTCAATACCTTCTTTGCATCAGTTTTTACAACAGATGACCTCAGTGATACCTTACAGCATCGCCGATTCAAATTGATAATTCTGATGTTCTAAGCAATATGACCTGTACAGAGAGAGAAGTATTGAAATGTTTAGATAAACTCAATGTAAATAAAACGCCGGGACCTGATACAATATCACATAGAGTTCTAAAGTAAGCTAAGGATGAGCTCTCCAAACCACCGAAATTGCTATTCAATACATCCGTAAAGTTTGGAACTATGCCTGATCAGTGGAAGCTAGCCAGCGTAACACCGATATTAAAAAAAAGGCAGCAAATCCCTACTCAGTAACTATCGTCCAATTAGCTTAACATCAGTTTTATGTAAAATGCTAGAAACACTCATAAGAGACAGACTCGTAAATCACTTAGAGGTAAATAACTTACTTAATGATACTCAACACGGCTTTCGTAACAAACGTTCCTGCTTAACAAACCTCTTATGCCCCATTCCCACATGTGCGATTTCTGATGATTTTCACCGGTGACACCCATATTCGTGACATGTCGGACAACAAACATATACCCTCGCATAATAATCGTATGCTTCGGCCGGCCTCGCGGGTCGTCGCAAATGTTCGGTTTGTTCAAAATTTGGGACGAGGACTCACGAGGGTTCGTTGCCCTCGCTAGCATCGTCGAACATTGCAGAATGATCCGCGAGGCCCTCGGGGATCATCGACGACGTCGGGGAGGGTGTCGCACGAAAAAAAACGTAAACATTTTCCAAAACGTCACACGGTGGCCCGCCGATGATCCCAGATGTTCCTAGAACATCGCAGATGCACAATAATCACCGGCGATTTCCTCGTCGATTAATCGCCGCCGTGCGGATTAATACTCGCCGAGGGTGTACCCGCCTGGGGTACACTCTGCACAAGGCAGCAGAAGGCATGCGAAGGGCCTTGCTACGCCGCCGACGCTCATGACACACCTCGACGAGGCCAAGGAGGATGTTCGACGAGAGGTGTGTAATTAAAAGGGATTATCCCCCTGTACCTCAATTATATTTATGAGGTGGGGTGAGGTCAGGTCAGGTCAGGTATCCATTGTATCCATTGTACGTCTGTCAGAGGTGAGGTGAGGTCAGGGGTTATATAGGCCGCGGTACAGCTCCGAAAAGGTCATTCCACAGTTTCCAGTCAACAATCCACACACCACTCTCCAATCTACCAACACTCTCCATTTTAACATGGCTCCCAAGGCACAACCAACGCTGAAGAAGGTGGCAAAGAAGGTGGACAAGAACAAGGTGGACAAGAACAAGGCGACCACGACAACTGTTGAGAGTAAGACGGTCGTCATCCAAGCCCATGATGTTGTGCTTGCCATGCCGGGTGCTGAAGGAGAGGGGGCGTCAATGGACGTGGATAGGCCCCAGGAAAATCAGCCGAGCCAGCAACTGTTTTCCACACAGGACGAATTGGTGGTTGAGGTCCACAGGAGCCAAGATGACAGCGGCGAGATAAACATTACCCCGGAAGAGAACTCGTCCTCAGACAGTGACGACGCTGCCCCATACAGAGTCATAACTGCCGCCATGGAGAACGATCTGGCAGATTGGGTTCAGAATCACCCAGCCCTATGGGCCAAGTCAGACGCTCGTTACCACGACAAAAACTACAAGGTGCGCATTTTTGAGAAGAAAGGGAAGCAACTGAATTTACCAGGTATGTGGCTATGAGTTATTTGGAAATATATATATTGGTTTGTGTGATGAACGTGGTGCTATGAACACAGTGACACAATAATCTAACAACATGACAAGTGAAAAATTTGATATTTCTGTCGATTTCTAGCGCTTGCCCCTTGTTTTGTTTGTTAAATAATCTCCCCTCAATCTCACCAAATATCGACATATTCTCTTGATGTTTTTAATGCACTCTCTCTCGTTTCCTTTTCAGCGGCTCATGTGTCAAAATTATATGGAAACATGAGGACACGCTACGGGAAACTCCTCAACCTCACCAGGAAGAGCGGGTCCAAAGCAAAGAAAGGGACAATGAGGGATCAGTGGATTTGGGAGACATTTTCCTTCCTTAAGGAAAATGTTTCCCAAAAGAAACCAAGGATCAGCAGCAAGAAGGTACGGACAATGAAATATGAAAACATTTGCTATATATATATAGTAACGTGTATTTACATTCTCATATTAACTTTCGGTTGTGTGTATGATTATTAATATGTTTGACTTTATAATGCTTGACAACTTCGATATGGTATTTATTGTATTTGACTTTCAGATCCAGAAAAAATCGCAGCCACAACAGAACTTGGAGGAGGAGGACGAGGAGGAGGTTGTCGTCGTGGAGGAGGACATATCGCAGGTGGATGACGAGATGGGCCAGCCATTGGAGGAGCTGTCATACTCTCCTGTGATGCCCTCAACACACAGAAGGGGTGTGGGGGCAAAACGTGGACGTCTGGTGGCGCCCCCGGCCCAGGCCCCGGCACCAGATGATCCCCCGCTCTTGAACAGAGTAAGCATTTAATCGTAATCTTTAGCGCACTAGTAGTCCACAAACAAATGTCCTGCCTACAGTCAATATGGGTGTAAAACTATTAATGTTTTATACTTCCAACAATTTCCATATTTGTCTACACAAATATATATATATAAAGTAGATGTTTCTATATATATAAAATAATATACATCTATATAACTATATATATATATATATATAATTATATATATATAACTATATATATATATATATAATTATATATATATAACTATATATATATACATATATATATATATATATATATATATATATATATATATATATATATATATATAACTATATATCTAATAATATATATACAGTTCAATATATTTATGCCTTTTTACTTATACTTTATTAGTTTTTTGAACAGAAAACAGAAATCATGTTTCCATCATGACACTTCTTCATGGTCATTAAATATTTTGTAATTACTATTTTTGTGGCATTAATATATGTTTCTTTACTTATTCAGCTTATCAGCCAGCACAAGGAGTCCATGCTCTTGCACAAGAAGCCAGGCCCAGCCAAATCATTGTTCCACATACAGATACGGAGCTTCTGTGAAGCCTTGGAATGTAAGCTCCTGAGGATGGACCCTCTCATGGTTGACGAGTTTATGTGCAATGTTGACCAGCTGGCATTAAAGGCAATCAAGGCATCGAGACCTGAAGTCGTGGCGGCACCTACAACCATAGTTTCTGTGGTTACGAGCCAGGCGGACACCCCAGTAGTGGTGCTTCCACGTTTGCCAAGTGTGACAACAACCGACACCTACGTCTCACCGCTCAATTATCCACCTGTCCACTACCAGCTACCACTGGCGTATCCTCCGGGCGAGCCGCGGGCGCCGATAGCACAACTGCCGAGTCACCTCCTTCATCCCCCTGCTACTCCACATGTTCAGGGACAACCTCATCAAGTCTATGCATTACCCTACCCTGGCCAACCTCCACGTCTCCATACCCACACTCACTTGATGCCAGGGACAACACCTCACCTTCACCTGGGCTCTTCCCAAAACACCATTGGCCCTGTGACCTGTCACAACTATGGACACCATGATTCATACCCCTTCCGCGTCAAACAGAACGGTCGCCCACATGAAATGAATGAAAGATAATTTTAGTTTTTATTTAAAAAAAGGTATTACCAAAAAAACTACCAATTTCTATTATTTTCCCCTCTTCCCCGTTTCATTGTTGATGTATACTTTATAATTTACAAGTTACTTAGATTCTTTGATAAACATTTCTCTAAATTGTTGTTCCGCTTCAGTAAAAATGTACATTGATTCAGCAAAGACATGGATAAATTAAATAAACTTATTTATGAGACATTGACGGTACAATATCTATAATATAACATTTTAACGAAGAAAACAAATCTTATATATTTCTTATACACAAAATTATGATCATAAGAAAAACTTAATAAATGAGTAATACATAGTATTAATATTTCTTATACACGATCTAAAAAACATACAAATGGTTATAAAAGAATAATAAATAATATTGAAGTACTGGAATGTTAATACTTGATATTTTGTGAATATAAGAAACTGTCAATATATACAGTATACCATGAACAAATTATGATAATAAAATACTCGAAGAAGTACACAATGATGAAATGTATTTATAAAGCGATGGATGAGTTCATTCAAGCCGTGTGCTAACCCTGGTTCGAATCCCGGTGGATCATATATTATTTTATTAATTTCATCAGTGGTCTTTGGTGTGGTGGTGAGATTAATTATATATAGAATACAATGCGTGTATGTTTGTAAGATTGACAGACCAATTTCGATTGTCACGTACACCACACTGCCCATGTGTGTGTGTGTGTGTGTTTTACACAATCAAACTTATAAAACTAATAATTACTGAATAATAAAGATTAATGATAAACACCATGTTAATAAAAACATGAGAACATGGGAGTCTGCAAAAAGCCGATCGGCCCATACAAGGCTGATCCTTGTCACACCCAACCACAATTATAGGCCCAACTCACTAATACCTTGAGTACTGACCCCACCAAAACGGTCAGAGATTAACACAAGATTACGGGGGTCTGCTGAGCGCCGAATGGCCCACACCTGGTAGATCCCCCTCACACTCAACACATCTCGTCCATATGCCTATCTAATTTTATCTTAAAAGCTCCCTATCGTTCTTGATCCCACTATATCACTCGGTAGCCTATTCCACCCATCTACAACTCTGTTACCAATAGTTGAGTGATAAGATATTATTCATACAGTATATTATTATACCTATGAAAAACAAAATATAACTAAGATAATGAATTTAATAAATATCTTATACACAAAATACAATTAAGACAAATAGTCATCAATAAATATAAAATATTAATTATATACCTGAATGTTAATAGTGGAATGACTTTGTGGATATGAAATATTCTTATTATATTACTATAGGCTAAGTATGATAAAAATATGAGAATAAATACTAGAAAAAGTAGACAAAGATAAAATATATTTATACAAAAAATGGATGAGTTCATTTAAGGCGTGTGATAGCCCTGGTTCGAATCCCGGTGGATCATATATTATTTTATTAATTTCATTGGTGGTCTTTGGTGTTGTGGTGAAATAAATACAATACTGTATAGAATAAAATGCGTGTATATTTGTGCGACTGACATACCAATGCGGATGTTCACTTTTCCCAAACTGACCATGGGTGTGCGTGTGTGTGTGTGTGTGAGTGAGTGTCGGCTGGACAGCCATGGCCGCAGGCTGTGGGTTTGGTCGTGGTCGTATTTAGAGATCAAACACTGGCGCCATGAGACAACTGGGTCTGTGTGTATGTGTATGTGTGTGTGCGTGTGTGTGTGTGTGAGTGTCGGTGGGGTGGGTGTGTGGGATAATTAGCCACCTGGTTCTACTGTAGACATGTTTTTTCATGGTAAAGATAGAGAGGATGTTTTTTGTATGTCTTGTTCATTTTTCTCATCCAACATGTTCAGAGCTAGTAAAGAATATTATGTTTATGTAATTAGAATATTCACCCATTATGATAGTAGAGATATATTGTTCAATCAAATAAGTTTTCGTACAACTAATGTTTTCTTATAACGCACATAACTTGGTCATAAAATCGAGTAAAAATAAAACATTCATTACAATATTTTTATATTTTATTATGTTTTAGGTTTCGGATGGGGTTCGTCCAATCATTAGGTTTTGCCATTCAACACTGCCGGATGGGGAGTTGTAGTAGTGTTTGAGGCACTCATGAAGAGTCTTCCCATCATTGGTAGCGGTGTTGCCACGTTGCCTCCCAACACGGTCTAAAATTTCTGCCGGACTCACCAAGTTTATGATTAATTTTCTCCTGTTGCAATGTTCTCCTCCACGACAAGACCCCTCCGATCAGAGGGATTCCTGCCACGAAGGACATTGTGTAGAAAACAGCAGGCCATCACAACGGATTGAACGCGATTCGGATGGAGAGGTATGGACGTAAGGAGACACCGGAACCTGTAATGAGAATGGTTAAAACAATAAATAAAGTTAGTCTGGGATTTTTTTTTATTAGTTTGTCAATGAAAACGTTATAAGAGAATGAAATGGGAAGCTCGATTAGGGCGATCAACCCACACAAGTCAGATCCTTTTAACAACGAACTCCAATCCCAAATATTAAAGTGAAGCCAGCAGGTTATGCGATGTATATACAGTATATGTATATAGACATATATATTTTTCTGTATGGTAATATAACTCTATATATACAGTACTGTATATATATATATATATATATATATATATATATATATTTAAATATACATTAAAACAATTGATATCATTTATTGAAATCCGCTTTTACCTGGCAGAGATGATACCAAACGCATTTTCAACCACTCTCCGGGCTCTGGATAGGCAGTAATTGAAAATGCGTTGATCATCATCCAAGCCTCTCATCGGGTAAGGTTTTATCAGCCAGGTCCTCAGTGGAAATGCGTCGTCACCAATGAAGAAGAATGGAATCTCCTCATTGCCGTTTTCAAGAGGTTCAGGCTCAGGAACACCAACGTCATTCCTCTCCAACAGCAAACAAATAGGGGTTCGTAGAAACAACCCACCATCTGACGCTGATCCCTCTGCACCAACATCGATGTAGAGTGTGACGCATGTCCACGTGTGAGCATGCTGTACAGAACGCCTAGTCATGCCCCACTCTCGCTACGATCGTCAGGGCAGGAACTTTGGCTGTAGTCTATGTAGAGTTTCCTAACTTAGTTCGTGTGAGCCGTTGTACTATAAGTATTATGAATATGTATTTTGTTTTCATCTGAGTCAACGAGTTCTATTTTATATCATTAGTTATAAGTATTGTGTGTAAAACTTATTTGTAATGATGGGAAGAGAAACAGCCACAGTTGGGTGTCAGTGGGTACGCCAGGCGGGAGGTGGGCCTAACTCACTAGCACTCCTCCCTCCCTCAGTGCTAGGGGGAGCCTTTGTGTATCCCAGAGGAGAGAGAGAAATTACGTAATGGTTGTCAGTGGGCGGTCCTTAGTAGTTCACGTTGGGCTCACTAGAGGGCTGGGTATAAAAGGGAAGTCTAGCCATTTTTTCATCAGAACTCATTAGGCAGAGCGACTTCTCATTTCCCTTGCTAACTATTTATATTCTTCTGACTGATGGGAACTTTCTCTACTACCTTACATTCTGATTTCCTCTTTTCCCTGCCCTGTTTAACTTCCATGGTCCCGTTGGTGCAGAGCTAGTCAGCCAACGTATTATCGCTTGAGTTCTCACGAGATACTTGCCTATTAGATAGCCTATTTTGGAAGAGTTGACTTAGAATAGGATTGATTTATGTTTGTTGCACTTGTATATGCATTTCCCTGTGTGTTATTATTATTATTCCTGTTTTCTGCTAGTCTAGGTAATGCTAGACTGGGGTAAGGCTTTTCTGTGTTACGAGTTGTTGTTTGATGCAGTGGTTAAGCGATAAACCTGCATACTCGTTTCGGTTCAGTGAAGCCTAGGTTGTCTTCGCGGCTGACTGTGTTGAGTTAATAATTTACAGTGCGTGAGAGCAAGAGCCTAACCACCCTGTATTTTATTAACAGTTTGTTTTTACTTTGTCAAGGAGCCGGGAGAAAACCAGATACAAGGGATCTGGATTTCTCAAAGTGCACTTGTTAGTTTTAACGTAATACTTTTAACAGTCGTGAGGACTTCGCTAGGCTACGAGCCGTTTTTGCTCAGTCACTGCTACGTTTTTGCCTACAGTACCCCAGCTAGACTTTACTCGATTAGTAGATACAGAATAGTATTGAAGCTTTCCTTATGTATGATATTGTTTATCCACTATTGATTTCATGTGTTGCAAGCTTGGCTACTTTAGTGATTAGTGGCCCACGAGCACAATCCGAGTAGGCTATTGCCGTTGCATTTGCGGAGTACTTCCTTTTAATGGTTGCCATTTACTATTGCATATTCTTTTAATTATTCTTATGCCAATTTAAGCCTTTAATAGTATTTAATTGCCAGTGTTTTTGCTTATTGAATTACTGTTCAAAATCCGATACTTACTTCTTACGAGCATCCGAGAAGCATCTAAATTATTTCAGAAGATTCCTTGCTCGATGCTTAAGGACTATTAATTAACGTAATAGTGCCGATCCGAGGGTGGTGGACTTCTTAAGTTCATAGTCAAGGGTGGATTACTTCGGCTTCGGCCAACACTATTCTTTTGTGTTGTTGTTTTTTACTTCATTGTTTGATTGTTGACCAGACTAGATAATTCCTGTCTCTTTATTAGTCTGTTGTTGAACACTAGTACCGAGTTGTTGTATACCCCGTTATAGCAGATTGAACTCTGGAGGGTATTGGTGTTTTTTGTTCAGCTGGCAGTACTCAGGGGTTGGGATCGTGTGTTTCCGTTGTGGCAGCGAGCCGTATTCGAGTCCTGATTGAGAGCCCTTGTGTACCCGAGTGCCAGTTCGTAACAAATGGCGACCTTGCTTAGGATTTTGTGAACAGTATACATTTTTGCAGAGTTGTACAACATTTGTTTGTTTGTATTTTAGTGTGCATATTGAAGAATATTTGTTTTGTATGGCAATTAGTAAAGCATTTAAGAGACTCCAGTTAATTTAGTAATTAGTGCTTGCATAGGAAGTTTAACACTTTTGTCTCGAGATTTTTTTTGTGGACTTCAGTATGTCGTGCATTAGCACTGACGATGAGCGAGAGATGTCATTTGAAGGTGTGCCGTTAGTAACCAGTGAGGAGGATGCTAGAGTTTTTGTGAGTAAGCGGTACCACGTGACGGAGGAGAGGCTGACTGGGGTGGATGTTTGTGGCTTGCACCTGATAGCCAAGGTATTGGGCATTTCCAATGTAGCAGGGATGTCCAAGGGGGAGCTGATTTCCTGGGTGTTGCGTGGGCGACATGGGGTTTCGGAGGAGAGGGCGTTTGGGGGGGTTCCTCCCCAGATCCCCTCTCACTCGACTCCCACAGTGCCGTCCACTCAGTTACCAGAGGTTAGCACTCTCCCACAGAGGGATGAGAATTGGCAGATTGGAGTGCCCTCGGGTGGTGCACGTGGTGGTTCCCCAGTTTTTGCCCCCCCTCCTTCAGTACTGGCAGCTCCCTCTTCCTGCCTGTCTCCAGATATGGTATTTAGACTTGAGCTTGCTAAGATTGAGGCTAGGAAGCAGGAGATTGAGGCTAGGAAGCAGGAAAATGAGACTAGGAAGCAGGAGGATGAGACCAGGAGGCAGGAGGATGAGACGAGGAGGCATGAGATTGAGGTTAGGAGGCATGAGGCTGAGCTTAGGTACGACTCGGAGAAATATTGTGCTAAATTAGATTTAGATAAGACTCATGCAGAGTCAACAGGGACTCGGATGGGCCGTGAGGGCCAAGTAAGAGAACAGTCCTTGGCCCACTTAGTCAAATTGGTGCCGGTATTTAGTGAAACTGAAGTCACAGAATTTGTTAATCGTTTTGAGAAGAAGTGTAGGGAGCATAATTGGCCTGAAGAGAAGTGGGCAGCTCTAGTCTCCTCAAGACTTACGGGTAAGGGTCTGAAGGCTTATGATGCACTGCCTTTAGAGTCTTGCATTGACTACCCAGAATTGAAGAGAGCTGTCCTACGGGCATACGAGTTGCAACCGGACACATATCGATTGAAGTTTCCGGGTGTTACAAAGACTAGGGAGGCGACCTTTCTTGAACATGCCCGGGACTTAAAAGATGCACTTAAAAACTGGACACATTCTGAGAAAGCTGAGACGGCAGAACAGTTGAGTGAGCTGTTTCTGCTCGAGCAGTTTTATAAGTCTACTGGTGCAGAAATGACTTTAACTATTAAAGAAAAGAACCCAAGAACTCTTCAAGAGGCAGCTGAGATGGCTGACCTCAGGTTGTCGCTAATCAGGGGATGTGAATCTGTAAAGCGTGTTGATGCTGTTCCCAAGGGGCGCGATACTCCAAACCCTCGAGCTCAGGACAATCACTATAGATATAAACCTCAGTTTAAAAGCCAAGATACCAGGACTGAACCAAAGACTACAGGTGTCCCATTACAGAATGGTCAGAACTCCGCCCCTTATCGGAAGAGACCGATAGGGGAAGTGGAATGTTTTCATTGTAGAAAGAAGGGGCATTATGAAAATTCTTGTCCTAGTAAGCCGCCAGCTGCAGCCGTGTCTTTGGTGCGCAGCATAGGTGTGGCTGAAATGTCGTCTGGATTTACCCAGGGTAGTTTGCCAGCGGCAGGGTCACAGGCTATGTATAAGACTCAGGAAGGCTCGTCCCCTGTCCGTGATGTCTTTTGCGCCCATAGAGGGACCGGTAGGGTAAGTTGGGCGGGTTGCCAGCATAAGGTGGTAGTTTTGCGTGATACTGGAGCTTCACAGACACTTTTGAAGAATTTCACGGGGCGACCAATTAATGCGGCACGGGTGGTTGTTGTTCAGGGTATTAATGCGACCAGGTCATACCCGTTGGTTCGTGTGGAGCTGGAAGTTGATGGTGTGATTAAGGACTTAGATGTTGGGATCGTTGAGAAATTGCCAGTGGAGGGCGTCGACCTTCTTCTCGGCAACGACTTTGCGGTGCCTACTTTAGACGTTCCACCCTTAGTCGTTGCCGAGAGGCCGGCCGACGTGAGTAGGGAGGAACAAGAGTGGGTAGTGAGTTGTCAACACCAACAGATGGCATGTGTGGTAACTCGTTCCCAAGCATTTAAGGTCTCACAGCCTATTTCCCAGGCCACAGAACAGCGGAGGAAGGGAATTAAGGAGAAGCGGAAGGCTGGGAAAAGTTTGATGAGTTTAGAACCAGTGGCTCTCCCAAAAGACCCAATAGCAGGACCTTTGACCGAGTCTGTTGTAACTCCAGTGCCTAACACAGTTGATAAAGTAGTGGAGGAGGCAGAGACTCAGAGACAGCACCGTTATCTGCAGCGAGAAAACCGGATGTCTAAGTTGGATGTTGGGGGAGGGCATGAGTTGTTGACCAAGCAGTTAGACATGTTGGCTCCCACAGACATTCGAAAGTTGCAATTAGAGGATCCAGAGGTTTTGCAGTGTACCAATGGGGCTGTGGAGTTAGAAGAAGATAGGGATGCAAAGGCAGGGGATTTTTTTTTCTTTAATGGAATTTTATACCACCGATTTCAAGATCCTAAAAGGAACTGGGAGGGCGGATCAGGTACAGTTGACCAGCTGGTCGTGCCAGAGGGCTGCAGGGAAAGTTTGCTTAGGTTGGCTCATGATTCTCCATTATCAGGACATTTGGGTGCCAAGAAAACGGTGGCAGCTTTGGGGAAATTGTTTTGGGTGGCCGGGGATGAAGTCTCATGTGCAGTCATGGATAAACTCATGTGATATTTGTCAACATGTCGGGAAACCGAACCAAGTTATTCCTAAGGCTCCGTTACACCCTATTCCTGTGATTGGGCCACCCTTTAGTAAAATTATTGTTGACATGGTTGGTCCACTCCCTCCCACTAAGGCTGGAAATAAATTTTTGTTAACCATAATGGATGTTGCCACTAGATACCCCGATGCATACCCTATGAAAAATGGAATGGCTAAGACGGTAGTCAGTAACTTGTTGTGGTACTTCTCAAGGTACGGGTACCCGGAGGAGATTCAGTCTGATCAGGGATCTAATTTCACCTCCAACATGTTCAAGCAAACAATGCAACAGCATGGGATACGAGCAGTAGTATCGTCAGCGTATCACCCTGAGAGTCAAG
This sequence comes from Paralithodes platypus, assembly GCA_032716605.1. NCBI lineage: Eukaryota > Metazoa > Arthropoda > Malacostraca > Decapoda > Lithodidae > Paralithodes > Paralithodes platypus. Next base: position 63,182,988 of record CM064487.1, on the reverse strand, counting down.
GGGTGCTTGAGCGGTGGCATGCTACACTTAAAAGCATGCTCAGGTGTTATTGTGCTAACAACGGTATGGATTGGGATCTTGGATTGCCTTATGTGCTGTTTGCTGCTCGGGAGGTACCTGGTGAGAGCCTGGGATTTAGTCCAAACGAGCTGATTTTTGGACACAGTGTCAGGGGCCCCCTTAACATGCTGAAAGAAATTTGGGAGGGGACTGTGCAGCCTTGTCCATTATTAAAGTATGTGCTTGAAAGCCGTGAGCGCATGCTTAAGAGTCTGGAGATGGCAGGTAGAAATTTGACAGAATCACAAGCTTTGATGAAGGACAGGTATGATCGCAAAGTGAGGCTCCGGAAGTTCACTGTAGGACAAGAGGTATTAATTTTGTTGCCTTTGGTTGGTAACCCCCTCTCTGCGAAGTACACTGGACCTTATAAAATTGTAGAAAAAATTTCAGACTTAGATTACCTTGTTGCCACTCCAGACAGGAGGAAAAAGAGCCAGTTATGTCACGTGAACCTTATTAAAGAGTATGTGAGGCGCCCCTCTGAGCCTCTCACTGTCCCTGTGTTGGCTTGTTGCGGCTGTGGTGGAGAAGGAGAGGGGGACAGTCAAGCTTCGGAGGAGGATAGCTGGGATCAACATGTTTCAGCGGATCAGTGGGCGGGGAACTCGAGCCTAAGGGCTGACGAGGCTATAGCTCATTTGCCTGAGCCGCAGTTTGATGCTATCCGTCAGTTATTCGGTTCATACCCCTCTGTATTTGCTGAACACCCAGGCCTCACTACTCAGGCTATGCATGATGTTGACGTGGGGGACCATATACCCTTTAAGTCAATCCCGTACCGTGTGCCCCCCATAAAACTACCAGCTCTGAGGGATGAGTTGGAGTATATGCTCGGTAGAGGGTTGATAGAGAAAGGCACAGTTAAGTGGACTTCCCCCGTAACACTGCAGCCTAAGCCAGATGGCAAGGCACGCTTTCGTATTGATTTCCGTAGGTTAAACGGTTTGACTCCAATTAACCCATATCCTCTTCCTCGGGTTGATGATAGTGTTGACAAAATTGGTAATGCTCGTTTTTTGTCTAAAGTAGATTTAGTAAAAGGTTACTGGCAAGTACCTTTGTCCGAGCGTGCTAAAGAGGTATGTGGTTTTGTTGTGGACGGGAGTACCTACCGGTGCAATGTTATGCCTTACGGACTTAAGAATGCACCAGCAACGTTTCAGAACCTGATGAATGAAATTGTAAAGGACATTCCGAATTGCACCGTATATTTGGACGATGTAATCATATATGATGACGACTTTGAGAGCCATTGTGAGCACCTTGAGACCTTGTTCCGGAAACTTAGTGAAGCAGGTCTGGTAGTAAATTTGGCAAAGTGTGACTTCGTAAAAGCCACTGTGCAGTACCTTGGGTTTGTATTGGGAAGGGGACAGGTGTGCCCTCCTCAGAACAAGGTACAGGCTATCAATAAATTTCCGCACCCAACAACCAAGAAGCAGGTTATGAGATTCTTGGGTATGATAGGCTACTACAGATGCTTCATAAAAGGTTACTCAACGGTGTTGGCACCTCTCACAGATTTGTTATCTAAAGACAAAAAGTTTTTGTGGGCACCCGAGTGTGAAAAGTCTTTCACTTTGGTGAAACATTTGCTATGTACTCACCCGATACTCAGGGCCCCAGACTTTAACAGGCCTTTTCAGCTGGCAACAGATGCTAGTGGTGTAGGGGCTGGTGCCGTCTTGCTACAGACAGACAATGAAGGTGTGGAACACCCAGTAAGTTTCTTTTCTAAGAAGTTCAATGCTGCACAAAAGAACTATTCTACATTAGAAAAGGAATTACTGGCGATTGTGCTGTCGCTCAGGCACTTCGAGGTGTATGTTCCAGCCTATGGCCCAGTCGTGGTTATCTACACTGATCATCACCCTTTGAGATTCCTGAATCAATTTCACAATCGCAATATGAGACTGACCAGGTGGTCTTTGATGTTGCAGGAGTATAACCTGGACATCCGTCATATTGCTGGATGTGACAATGTGATCGCGGATTGTTTATCAAGGGTGGATGATCAGTCGTAGTCTATCACAGGTGTGTGGGTTTGAGTGGAGGAAAATAGGCTGCCCTTATAGTGCAGCCGGGAAAAACATATTAAAATATAAAAATCATATAAAAACTCTTTCTTTTGATATAGGTAATCGTATAAGTTTGTCATAGCCTATAGAGTTTGAGTAGTCCACGAACTATCAAACGGCTGAGCTGCTGTAAGCTCGCTCTGGGAGCATGATATTGTGTCTTTTTGCTATTGTTGGGAGGAGTTATAAAATGTGATTTTTTTTTTTTAACCCTTGATTAGCGGCGAGCAACATAAGTCGAGTTAAATAAAGCTGGACTATGTGGCGGCGCTCGACATAGGTCGAGTGGCAATTTCAGCACGTAATGTTGCTGAGAGAGAGAGACAAGTGGTGGCAGGTGAGTAGCGAGCGTATGACTGCACCGCAGAACATACTGACACGAATCCCAGCTCCTTCCTCCCTCTCTCACTCGCTATATAAGGAATTGTATCGGGAAAGTGGCTAATTACATGCTTTTTGCACTCGCGTTGCACGGTTATTGCAAGAAAACTAGCCATCATAAAAGGATCATTATGGTGTCATTCGAAAGCTCTGTTTATGCCCTTTCAGGGATAGATACTTGTTTTACGTTCTGGGTCTTATTTAGGCATGAAAATGATCACGTAAACAGCCCTATTTTGGCTAAAAACACCCCGCTGGGCAGTACATATAAATAAACCGCATAGGCCGCTCTTAAGGTGTTAATAATAAGATGTGTTTTGGTGATAAACTCGGCTTTGTTTTAGTGCCATGCGGTCGCTGGGTGTGAGGGGCTTGATGGGGTTCTGTGTTTGTCAGATTTTAGCTCAGGGTTGAGCAAGTAAAATCTTGGGGGAGGTGTGACGCATGTCCACGTGTGAGCATGCTGTACAGAACGCCTAGTCATGCCCCACTCTCGGTACGATCGTCAGGGCAGGAACTTTGGCTGTAGTCTATGTAGAGTTTCCTAACTTAGTTCGTGTGAGCCGTTGTACTATACGTATTATGAATATGTATTTTGTTTTCATCTGAGTCAACGAGTTCTATTTTATATCATTAGTTATAAGTATTGTGTGTAAAACTTATTTGTAATGATGGGAAGAGAAACAGCCACAGTTGGGTGTCAGTGGGTACGCCAGGCGGGAGGTGGGCCTAACTCACTAGCACTCCTCCCTCCCTCAGTGCTAGGGGGAGCCTTTGTGTATCCCAGAGGAGCGAGAGAAATTACGTAATGGTTGTCTGTGGGCGGTCCTTAGTAGTTCACGTTGGGCTCACTAGAGGGCCGGGTATAAAAGGGAAGTCTAGCCATTTTTTCATCAGAACTCATTAGGCAGAGCGACTTCTCATTTCCCTTGCTAACTATTTATATTCTTCTGACTGATGGGAACTTTCTCTACTACCTTACATTCTTATTTCCTCTTTTCCCTGCCCTGTTTAACTTCCATGGTCCCGTTGGTGCAGAGCTAGTGTGTGTCCTTTTTGGTAATGATGGGTTGAATTTTGTTGAGAATTTCTTGAAGGAGTGCGGGGTCCAATCTCATGAAGTTTTTAAAATCCGCTGGGTCCTCTTGTTCAACTTCTTTCATGAGGTTTTCATAACCCCCAAATCGACCTCGCCTTAACAGCCACTCTCTCGTCCACGATTTCCGCTTCTTCCTCTGTTTTCTCCTCTCCTGTTCCTCCCTCTCAGCTTCCTTCCTTGCCCTGTCAGCTTCCTTCTCCCTTCTGGCAAGCTCCAATAGGCATTCTAAATAAAGTAGATTCGTCCGCTGGGTGGCATGGTCCAGCTCAATACGTTCATTCCTCCATAGATGCTGCGTAGGGCTCTCCATCTCAAGATTTAAAGCACGTTCAAGGGTCGAGGTTATAATGTGGTGGTGGTGAAGAGTAGCTATGCTCGGTGTGGCTGCTCAACTCAGAATGTTCTCTGTGACCGAGTCAAGGTCTTTATATACAACAGAAAGGTTTGGGGGTTTGTGGGTGGTTGTTGGGGCTAATTACTTGCGCGATTGTAACGTGAGTATATGCTAATACCACTGAATTTAGCACATTCACGTGACATTTGCTCAGGTTCGCACACCTCGGCGACGTATCTGCGGTGGTGTTGGAGATGATCGCCATGGATTCGTTCGTTCATCGCAGGAATTTGTGCCAGGAAAAATATTTGGACAACCTCGCCGAAGTAATCGCCGGACCATCGCTTGAACCGCCAAAGACGCCGCAGAACATTCGGCAAGGTCTTCTTTGACCATCGCATGATGTCGCAAGATATTTTTGAAAACGTGACATTCCTCGCAGAGATCTTCGGCGAAACATCGCTCACTTCGCCGATAACATCGTAGAATGACGGCGATTGCATCGCATTCATCGGTGACCTCTTCGCTAAGTATAATTAGTTATCTGTTTGTAACGGTCAAAATCGTAGACGTCGCATACATTCGATGCGAATTGACAAGACTACGTCCTCGGCGACGACAATCGTATGAAGTCGCACATGTGGGAAAGGGGCATTAGACTTCTTCCACGATATCCTCAACCTCTATGATGCGCGTAAAGCTATCTATCTATCTATCTATTGCCCGACGACGTGATCCCCGAAGGTGTGGCCACGAACGAACTGCCCCCATGCTCCTCTGTCCCCAGTCAGTCGACGCCCCTCCCCACAACCAGCACCGCCTTCGTTCATATACTTCCTCACTCCATCCTTCCACCTCTCTTTCGATCTACCTGTCCCTCTCTGTCCCTCCAACTCGCTCTCGTACACCCTCTTAGTCATTCTCTCGCTTTCCATACGTTCCATATGGCCGAACCATCTCAAGTTGTTCCTGTTCACACTTTCCAGCACATCTACCTCCACACCAGCCTCCTTCTTACTTCCTCATTAGTCTGTCTATCCCTCCATGTAACTCCGCACGCACTTCTTAAGTAATTCATTTCCACTGCTCTCACTCTTGGTCTGCGTCTCTCAACCAATGTCCATGCTTCGCTTCCGTAAGTCAGTGTCGGGATTACCACACTGTCATGCAGGGACTTCTTCACTTCCATACTGACCACCCTATTTCTTGTTACTGCTTTCAGCGTTCCTACAACCCTCTTCCCCTGTTGTACCCTCTCCCGCACTTCTTCATCCATAGTCCCATCTTTACTCAACACACTGCCCAGATACTTAAAAGAGTTGACGATCTCCATAGCCTGACCGTTCAGCTTCACCTCACACTCTGTGACTTCACCCCTTTCGAAGACCATAACCTTGCTCTTCCCTGCATTTACCTTTAAATTCCGTTTTTCGCACATTGTTCCAAACTCATTTACCAGACCCTGCAACTCCCATTTATTATCACTCATCAGAACTGTATCTTCCGCAAACAGCAGTATAGGTAGCTTCCACTCAATTCCCCCCCTTTTCAGCGATACACCAACATCCACTGCTCTTGATAGTATTTCTTTCATGACTCCATCAATATACTGTATATCCATATATGCGAGTAAAGCTGTAGATATTATATACCTCGATTTTCGAAAGGCCTTTGATAAAGTTTTCCACAAACTTTACTGCTGATACTAAAAGCGCATGGCATACAAGACGGTGTGTTGAAATGGACAGAAAATTGGCTCAGCAACAGAAAGCAAAGGATAGTCATAAATGGTAAGGCATCTAAATGGACCAATGTAAGTAGTGGGGTACCCCAGGGATTGGTACTAGGACCAATTCTCCTTCTTATTTACATCAACGACATATGCCTAGATGAGGGTCTCACCTGTACAATCTCAAAGTTTGCTGATGATACAAAAAATGCAAATAGCGTACTCTCAAAAGAACAAGTTGACGATATGCAACACAGTCTAGATAAGTTGTCATGCCGGGCCCAAATTGGGCAAAATGAGTTTCAGTGCGGATACATGTAAAGTACTACATATCGGACATATCGGATACCGAAATGAGAAAGCAAACTATTCGATGAATGGCACTCAGCTTAAGATTGTAGACAGAGAAACCGTTCAGGGAGTAACAATATCGACCAACCTAAAACTGATTCAACAATGTTCAGAAGTTGTTAAGAAGGCAAACAAAATAATTGGCTTTATAGGCAGGTCATTTGAGCATAAATCCAAAGAAGTTATCCTAACTCTTTACAATTCCTTAGTCCGCCCTCTTCTGGAATACTGTGTTCAATCCTGGTGCCCTTATTACCAAAAAGATATAGACAAACTAGAACGAGTTCAACGTAGTTACCAAAATGATAGCTAGCCTAAAGAACAAACCATACGCAGAGCGTCTTAGAGAATTACATCTATTTCCTTTAACCCACCGGAGATTAAGAGGCGACTTAATTCAAGTGTTCAAAATCATCAAAGGCATCTACAATATGAACTGTAGTAAGTACTTCACTATCGATCAATCTAATTACGCGAGGAAACGGTTCCAAAATTATTGCTAAATCCTTTAACTCACACGAATCTAAGAATTCCTTCTTCAATCGTGTTGTCAACTTGTGGAATGTGCTTCCCCGAGACGTTATAGACTGCAGCACCGTTGATTCTTTTAAAGTACGCCTAGACAAATATCTTGCATCAAACCCACGACTGACTTCGTTTGTAAATGAATAACTTTATTTTATTTCCTCCTCAAATTCATCAAGGAGTATTGCGTATATATATATTACTTTACTCTCTTTTTCCCAGATACACGAAAGATCACTTATAACTGTGTTATGTTACTAACCCATCTGTCCCCTACTAACTTCCTAATCCTGCCAAGGGAAATTAGTTCCAGGGCAGTAGTTCCCTTGCCTATGTTCCCTTACCCACTCTAAGCCACTGTTTGGACACTTGATCCTCAGTATTTTGAAGGACAAGCAGCCTAGACGGGTCACTAGATTTGTTGTTGCTTGATTTCCTTTGGACCATATAAGGAGGAGCACTTTATTGACAACTCCATTATAATTATTGGAATGTAATTAAGAAAATAATGTTTGGTCAATCATATAGGAAAATTTAGCAATTTTATCATTTGGCATGTATGCAAAAGCCCCCCCAGCCCAGATCGGACAGTTATCAGAGTACCGGTAGCCAATTAGCTTGTGGTATGCAATATCCGATATTCCAATTATTGCACCAACCGCTGTCTTGATCTGATATTCCCGCTACACTCACCACCGCCACCAACTGGGTCACAAAGCTGTCTGTACTCAGTAGATAGGTTACGGAGACTATGTACTTACGGTACTGTTGTCAATGAATTTGTAATATTCACACTATTAGCAAATGTATATAAGAAGTTGCCATTCACCTCTTAGTTAGTGTGTTGGTTCAATGGATGAGATATACAGTATAATAATATACCGCAATGGTAAAATAAAATACTTAATATAAACTAATGATCACTAGTACAGCACGAATACCATCATATATATTGGATATCATATAATTATAGTGCAAAGGTCTATAATTATGAAATGTACAAGTTTTTGAGTATTTCAACAAACTGCTGTTGACTTCAGTTGAGTGTTGGAGTTAGTCTACGTCAGCAGTCCATTTCAGGGGGGATGGGCGTATATATTTGCTTATTGTTTTTATCATTGTATTGCTTTTTTAGTTTTCTCCCTAGACCTCCATCAAGCTGTAAAAATCACCCCCTAGATCCCCTTTCAAGATTAATTTGTACAATTTTCGGTAGAAAAATGCTGGCCGGTTACTCTTAAAATTACAGGCTTCATGCGTTAGAAGCGCCTGGCCTGTCAAAACGGATGATACCAACAGACTGAAATGCAATGAGATGAGGATGGTGAGATGTATGTGTGGTGCCAAACTGCAAGATAGGATATCAAGTGTAGAGCTAAGGAGAAGGTTAGGTATCAAGAGTATCAGTAATGAGATGCGTACTATACTCCATTCAGTTGACCCGTGCATCTGGCTTCTAACTGGCGTTTGTATCGTGGCTCATGATTGGCTACCTTATCAGTACCCTAGCTAACTGGCCAAAATGAGAGGCAGAGCTGATAATATAATTATCATTATCTTTATTATTCCTTATTTATTCATTATACTAGATATGATTAAATAATGTTAATGATTACTTAATAAATTAGTCTTATCCGAATCTAAAGAGCTATTAAATATTAAATGAAGCACAATAATAATGTATATACCATAAAGTAAACATAAGCGAAAGAAATATTGGATAAACAAAGGGAGTAAGCGAGAGGTGAAGACTGACTGACGGGCTCACATGGTTTAGCCAATCATAGGCCGGGATTTACTTATCACAAATTTAACACCTTATTGGCGGGCTAGGCGGTCTATTTGACTGTACCGCACAGCGTTTTTTTTTAACCCTAAATAGGGTTGTTTACGTGATCATTTTCATGCCTAAATAAGACCCAGAGAATAAAACAAGTATCTATACCTGAAAGGGCGTAAACAGAGCTTTCCAATGAAACCCGAACCATCCTTGTACGACCACTGGTTCTCTTGCAACGATCGTGCAACACGAGTGCAAAACCCCTAAAATAAGGTAATTTCCTTACATAATTCCCTGTGTAGCGAGTGAGAAAGGGGGGAGGAAAGTAGAATACAGTTCAGTAGGTCCACGGTGGGCGTGGGGAGCGGTCATAAGGTTACTACGCTCGTCCCACCGCTCAGCTCTCTCTCTCAGCAACATTACGTGCTGAAAATGGCGCTCGACATCTGTCGTTCACCGCCACTTAGTCCAAATTTATTTCACTCGACATATGTTGCGCGCCGCCAGTTAAGGGTTAAAATAGGCAGTGACAGCTTTTCTTCCCTTGCTTGTGTTCACTGTATTATTTGTACGATTTTATGTGTTTCAGTAAGTTTGGTGAAGGTCTAGTGAGGAAACTAACAAAAATAAGAATATATAAATTATTAGATTAGAACCAAAAAAATAACCACTGTCCCCTTAGGTGGCAGAGTGTTCGTCTAGTCCTTACTGTAATCGGTTTATTATCAGCTAAGGGTAAATTACCATGTTATTATCTTGATTACTAAGCTATTACGTGGATTTTGTAGCATAATACGTTGTAAAATTATGAAAAATTAGCATTAATACGACACTGACAGAGAATAGATTATATTTGTCCATAAAGTATCTAGAAATCAGTTGCTAAGGGATTAGTTTCACCATCAGCTGAAATATACCTGACTATAGTACTCACATTACCCATGTCTCACAGTTTAAGTCAATACCAAGTAGAGTTTTCTATGTGAAAGAGGGAGGCAAAAGGCAGAACTGCCTATAGCGAGTGCCTCCCTAAAAGTTGAGAGAGTGACAGGGCCAAAATCAAGGGACGTTCAAGCCAAAATGCCTGGATACACGGAGTTTGAAGCAATTTAAGTCATAGGAAGAGGGAAAGACTGATACTGGGAGAGAGTTCCAGTGCTCAGCTGTTGAATAGAAGACAAATTGAGAGTAACGTTTCACTCTTGGGTTGGAGAGTTGCACAGAGTAGGGGTGGGATTGTGTTGCAAGACGGGTAATACGTGCCCTAAGTAAAGGAGGTGGTATACACTGGGAAAGCTCTGAGGAACACTGATTATTATAGTAGCGATAGAATAGCGAGAGAGATGCAACATTGCGGCGAAGAGAGAGAGATTGCAGAGAGTTGGTGAGTGGACGGGAGTTAATGATACGAAAGGCCTTCCTTTCAATTTTGTCTAGGGGAGCGGTGTGAGAGGAACCTCCCCACACATGTGAACAATACTCAATACAAGGACGCACTATGCCCCTGTACAGAGCAAGAATCTGTGCAGGGGTAAAGAACCCCCTAAGGCGGTTGAGCACACCCAGCTTCTGGGAGGCTCCCTTAGCAAGACTGGTAATAGGGTCCTTCCAACTGAGAGAAGAAGAAAAAGATACACCAAGAATATTGAGAGAAGATGAAGGATTGTTTTTTGTATTGTTGAAGAATAAGGAATAGTCCGCAGGGAGTTCCTGACGGGTAGATAGATGGAGAAATTGGGTTTTGGAAGCATTAACGGAAACAAGGTTTTCTCTGCCCCAATTGGAGATAGTAGTTAGATCAGAATTTAAGTGTTCTATGGCTTCATTCTATTTTGTCGTTGAGGGATTGCTGGCTTGGGCGTTCTGAAAAACTAATGGAGTAGTGTAAGGTTGAGTCATCTGCGTATGAATGGATGGGAGTTGCGGTACAGTTGAGAAGGTCATTTATAAAAATTAGAAAGAGAATAGGAGATAGGACAGAGCCCTGAGGAACACCGGAGTTTATAGGGTGAGGAAGTGAGCGATGGCCGTCCATAACCGCAGCTATGGAACGGCCGGAGAGGAAATTAGAAAGGCACAGATGGAGGGATAGAAACCGAAGGAGGGTAGTTTAGAAATTATAGATTTGTGCCAGACTCTATTGAAGGCTTTCGATATGTCTAGTGCAATAGAAAAAGTCTCACCGAAGGAGGATGACCATTAGTTAGTAAGATATGAAAGAAGATCACCAGTAGAGCGACCCTTTTAAGGAAGCCATACTGGCGATCTGAGAGCAGATTATGAGAAGAGAAATGCTTAAGAAATTTGGAAGCAAGAATAGTTTCAAAAACTTAAGAAATACAAGAGATGAGAGCAATTGGACGATAGTTGGAGGGTTGAGAGCTGTCACCCTTCTTTGGGACAGGTTGAATGAGAGCAAACTTCCAGCATGAAGGGAAGACGTTAAGAGGATAGACAGAGACGAAAGAGTTTGCCTAGGCAGGGAGTCAGCACGGAAGCACAGTTTTTGAGTACAACAGGAGGAACAACGTCCGGACTGTACGCCTTATTAGTATTAAGCCCAGAGAGGGTAGAAAGTACATCTTTAGAAGAGATTAGGATATTACGCATAAGTAAGAGAGAGGAGGGTGGAAAGGGAGGTATAGCACCAGAATCATCCAAGGTGGAGTTTCTAGCAAAAGTTTGAGCGAAGAGTTTAGCTTTGTCAGAGGAAGAAGTGATGGTTGGAAAGGGGAGGGAAAGACGAGGAATTGTTGGCGAGGTTTTTGGCTACATGCCAGAAAGCTTGGGAAGAGCTAGAGTTTATTAGTTCGGTGCATTTATTATTGATGAAAGAGTGCTTGGCAAGTCGAAGAACAGATTTGGCTTGATTCCGGGCAGAAACATAGGAAGAATGAGAGTCTTGAGTTTTAAGGCGTCGGTACCGTTTTAATGCTTCCTCCTTATTGCGGACAGCAGTAGAATAGGCGTGAGTATACCAAGATTTGTTAGCATTAGTATGAGAGGAAGATAATGGAATGTATGCTTCCATGCACGATAGGATTACCTCGGTAATGCGTTCAGCACTCTCCGAGGGTCCCCGGCCACGGAAGCAGAAATCATTCCATGGGATCTCAAAGAAGTACTGCCGGAGAGCCTCCCAGTCGGCAGCGCCAAACTGCCACAAGCGCCGCCGGCTAGGAGGACCGGGTGGCCGTACTGGAGAAATAGGACAGGTGACAGAGATAAGTTTATAGTCGGAGGAGCCCAAAGGAGAGAAAAGATCGACAGTATAAGAAGAAGGGTTAGAAGTTAGAAACAAGTCAAGAATGTTGGGCCGATCTCCGTCCGTCCAACTCTGCGCCAACGTAAACTACTCAAATCACTGCTCCTTAATGCTTATTTTCCCGTGTTTATCAGTGTCCTACCCACCCCACCCTTCACTTGCGGAAACAGTAAGACCCAAAGAACAGTTCATCGCAACAAAATTAATTACATACAATTGGACTTTGCCGTATTTTGTACCTAAAGAAAGTGAAGGAGTTTCCAGCTCCTGTTCAAATTTTCTTTTCTGCGCATGCGCAGAAAACCTCCCTACCGCCGCCGCCTCACCACCAGGTGGATCATACCGGTCGCCCTACAGACAACAAATTGACATCACTGCCACAGCGTCTCCAGAGGGATGCTAACTACGAGGCAGCAGGTGGCTCTCACCGGTCCTCACCTGCGCCAGACAAACACCAGCGGGAAAGGAGACAACCAGAAAGATACACAGATATATAAATAGTTGTTCTTAGAAATGCTCATTATATGTTAAATTTGCAAGATGGAGGATTATGATGCTCTTCCTTTCGCAAATCTTAATGATGAAGATTTAATATTACATATTAATAACAATTTAGTTAATACAAATGCTAATATTCCCATGAATGTCCTTGAATCTCTATGCTTTAACCCAGTCACCTATAATGATGACCAATTTAACGGTAATATAGACCCTGATAATTACCTAATAAATTCTCTAAACTATAATAGTCCATCTTGCAAATACTTCTTCCCCGGTTCAACAGATTCACATTTCCAGGATATCCCAGATAATACTTTTTCACTATTATGTTACAACATCAACAGTGTACCACTTCATTTAGATGCATTTCATGATCAATGTTTGTTGCCTCTTACCCATGAGTGTGATGTACTTGGCTTATGCGAAACCAAACTAACCGATGAAATTGAACACCTCTACAAACTACCTAATTACAATATGATAACTAATAACTTATCACGCCACAGTGGTGGGTTAGCAATATACCTAAGAACTGGATATAAGTATTTAGTGAGAAATGATTTAACCATTCAACATCATAGTATTGAAACGTTATTTATAGAAATAGAAAACAGTCACAATAACAACATTATAGTAGGCCGGCGGGTGCCCAACCCCGAAAAGGGTTGAAATAGGGGAGCTATCCCCCCGCCAAAGGCGGCTTTCTAGGGCCTTTCCTAGCTGATGCTGAGAGGATTGGGTTCTAGTCATGTGGTGATGGGCTGGTCTATCAGAGTGAGAGCTGAGCAATCTCTGCCATACCCATAGCTTACTCTGACTGTTCCTTTTACTTATATATTTTCTAGATCTCAAGTGACGGCGTCTCTAACGTGGATTGACCTCCCAATCTACCAAGATTGGAAGCCAAAGCGTCACATTTTTCCTTTGCCCCTTAGCTTTCTCTTCATAATTGCTGAGGGGCACAGGGCCCTGGGTGGGGCTTTGGTTTCCCGGGCGTTTCCGCGCCCTCCTCAGCTCCCCGCCATGGAGTGGCTTCGTTGGTCACCCAGGCTTTATTGTGGTTGGCGGGGATGGTTCTGTGGGGGCACTCGGTTATGGCCTTGGCCTTGCTCGGGGCCTTGGGGCTGTTCGGCCAGGCAGCTTGGGGAACAACAACAACAACAACAACAACAACAACAACATTATAGTAGGCGTCATATATAGACGACCTCATACAGATTATAGTAGGCGTCATATATAGACGACCTCATACAGATTATAGTAGGCGTCATATATAGACGACCTCATACAGATTATAGTAGGCGTCATATATAGACGACCTCATACAGATTATAGTAGGCGTCATATATAGACGACCTCATACAGATTATAGTAGGCGTCATATATAGACGACCTCATACAGATTATAGTAGGCATCATATATAGACGACCTCATACAGATTATAGTAGGCGTCATATATAGACGACCTCATACAGATTATAGTAGGCGTCATATATAGACGACCTCATACAGATTATAGTAGGCGTCATATATAGACGACCTCATACAGATTATAGTAGGCGTCATATATAGACGACCTCATACAGATTATAGTAGGCGTCATATATAGACGACCTCATACAGATTATAGTAGGCGTCATATAGACGACCTCATACAGATTATAGTAGGCGTCATATATAGACGACCACATACAGATTATAGTAGGCGTCATATATAGACGACCTCATACAGATTATAGTAGGCGTCATATATAGACGACCTCATACAGATTATAGTAGGCGTCATATATAGACGACCTCATACAGATTATAGTAGGCGTCATATATAGACGACCTCATACAGATTTCCGCCATTTCCTTCAGAAATTTAATGACATAATATCTACAATAAGTGATGAGGTCAAGAAGTGTTATCTCGCTGGTGATTTTAACATTAATTAATTAAAATACAAAGATGAAAAAACTGTTTCTGAATTTGTATCTACAGTACATGCTATTCAAAACTATTCTTCAATACAATTGATAAAACAACTTGAGTAACTCATTCTTCAGCCACAATAATTGATCATATTTGGTTGAACAATTACAATCAAACTATTTTTAGCGGAATAATATATAATATAATAACTGATCATTTTCCAGTGTTTACGGTTTTCTATTCTGACGTAAGTCTTAAAACTCCTACTGAAAATAAAGACAAAATTATAACCTACAGGGACTTTAGTGGTTGATAACATAAATAACTTTAAACTTCGTATGAATGAAGTATCATGGGAGCTAGTTTATTCTTCTAAAAATCCCAACGTTATATATAGTAATTTTATGATGATTTTTAACGCTTGTTTTAACAACCACTTTCCTCTTATTACTAAATATATAAAACATAAACACTTGAATAAGCCGTATATAACTCAAGAAATTCAAGCTATGATACAAGAGAAGAGTAAGCTAGCAAGGAAATTCGCTAAGAGGCCCATCACGTTTGGAGAGGAGTTCCGTGCACTTCGTAATCAAGTTACTCAATGTAGTAGATCAGCTAAAGAAAACTATTACAAAAATAAACTCAACGAATCTTCCGGAAATGCTAAAAAAAATTGGAAAGTAATAAATTCTGTTCTCAACAGACATAAACAACATAAACTGAATGACACATTTAAACATAATAATGTCGAACTGAACAGTCCAGTTGAAATTGCTGAACAATTCAATTCATATTTTGTGAACGTAGGAAAATCATTAGCAGAAAATATACCACATACCAATACTAACTTGAGAGAATACTTACAACACAGACAGGACAGAACTTTATCCTTCACTCCTGTCACACATGATGAACTAAATAATGCGATCAGTCAGCTGCGGGATTCCTCTCCGGGCTACGATGGTAGACAATTTTAAGAGTGGTTGTTCCGGTTTTGTCCCCAGTTATTCTTTATGGGTAATGAATCCTTCCTGGCTGGAATTTTTCCAGATGACCTAAAAGTTGCCAAGGTTATCCCTATTTTTATAGCTGGTGACAAAACTCTTCTTAAAAATCACCGTCTGATATCTATATTACCAGCCATGAGTAAAAGTTTTGAAAACATTATGTACAACAGGATTATGCAATTTTGTACTTCAAACAATATAATAACTGATGCTCAATATGGATTCAGAAAGGGACGCTCAAAAGAATCTGCCCTCACTAAATTTAAAAACGAAATGTTTGCCTCTTTTGACAACAAAGATTATACAATTGGCATTTTTTTGGATCTGTCCAAGGCCTTCGACACAGTTAACCACCAAATCCTTTTAGAAAAGCTCAACCACTATGGAATTAGAGGTGTCACTAATAAATGGTTGGAATCATATTTACGTAACCGCAAACAATATGTTCATTATAAAGACACTAAATCCCAGCAACAACTTATATCTTATGCAGTTCCACAGGGATCCGTATTGGGCCCGCTGCTTTTCATTCTTTATATTAATGACATTATTTATCCAAGTAATCTATTTAAATTTGTATTATTTGCTGACGACAGCACTCAACGCCAGTCACCAAAACCTGAGTTGCCTTATAAACTTAGTTAATGATGACCTAATCAATGTTAACAATTGGATAAATGCTAATAAGCTTACTCTCAACATCGATAAAACGAAGTTTGTAAAATTTCATAGAAACAAATATATTCCTAACAATCTTGCTTCCGTCAAACTCGGAAATGTGCCATTGAAAGAAGAGGAGAATATCAAATTACTGGGGATTGTGGTAGATGGACATATGTCGTGGAATTCTCATATACAAAACCTATCAAACAAAATCAATAAACAATGCGGTATTTTATATCTTACTCGCCACTGTTTCAGCACTAGTGCACTAAAACAACTATATTATTCTTTAATATATCCATTTGTATCATATTGTCATACAATATGAGGGGCAACAGGAAAAACTAAATTAAAATCTATAGAAATAGCACTAAATAAAGTAGTTAGAACAATCACGTACAGATCTAAATATGCTCACACAAACGAACTCTTTAAACAACTTGCACTTCTTAAACTAGACGATATTAATACTTATTGTAGCGCTTTGTATGTATTTAAATCTCTACAAAATCATAGTAATGTGGGTTTATTTAGTTACAGCATCAATGAAAGATATAACTTACGAAATACAAATTCCTTAGAAATCCCTCATATGTCCTCAAAACAATCCCAGACATCTATTAACTGCCGCGGTGCAAATATTTGGAATAATTTACCAGTTGATATACAGAACAAACAGACCATCTCTAGTTTCAAAATAGCAATTAAGTCACATCTACTATCAAACTATTAATACAAATATGAACATTGATGTATTACCTAGGGAAATTGGACTTCCACTGATTGGGTCGTGTGTTCTGTGTGTACATATTTATTTAAACTCATATGTGTTTTTATGGATATAGGTGTATGTGTATGTATAAGCAGACTTTAGCATCAATGTGGGTAGCATAAAAAGTACTGTAGGTATAGGTTGACTGGTGTGGATCCCTTCGTTCCCCTCATGAGTATGGCCGTTGGGTGTGGGTTCTGTGGATGTTGTGTAATACATTACACTCATGGTCAGCCCGCGTGATGGTGTATATTGGGGTGGGCGTGGGGTGCCTACAACTGCCTTCCTCATTATTAAATTCAATACCGTAATTTTAAGTTTACTGCAGTAATCGAGTTATGCACAAGGGGCCTTCAAGAGAGATTTCTCTCAAAAGGCTCAGCCATTGTAATATGTTTCACAAATTATCACAAATTATGTATTTTAATTGTATTTGGATTGGCTAAATAAAACTTTATTATTATTATTATTATTATTATTATTATTATTATTAGAGGCGATCCGGGATACGGGTGGGTTGCTGAACTAACTGCTCTAGGTCATTTAGGATAGAAAAGACGTAGGCTTGTTCAGAGTATTACACAAAGGCTAACCTCTCCATTAATGATGGGGGAATGGGCGTATTTATTTTCTCAATTATGTATGTTTTTATTATTGTTCTAGTTTCCTCCCTAGACCTCCGTCCAGCATAAAAACAATCCCCCAAAACCCTTCTTCAAGATAAATTTGTAAAATTTTTCAAAAAATGTCCCGGGCGAAGGCCGGTTTCTCTTAAATTACAGGTTCGCTATCGCTCGCCAGGAGTAAAATTACAACTAAATAACACAACAAATCTTACTATTGACATAGCAATGGGGCGAAAGGTCTTAAAATCGTCAAACTAATGGACTCAGCGTATCAAATCTGAAAACTAATGGGGCTAAACACGAGGAAGAAGGGGGACAAGAAAAACGACCCATCTGCCCACACTTTACCCACATGGTTAGTTTTTTTGTCACCAACAATTGAAAACAATAGTCCAGTATGACTAAGTTTGGTTTCTAGCTGGTTATGTATGTATGTATGTATGTATGTATGTACATACACCTGGGGGTGGCCGACACAAGACAGAGCTCGAACAGAGTAACATTAATGTATATATTCTCAGGGTCCGGGACCACTTTCTCATTCTCTCGCCTGTTTCTCTGTCTCGTCGAGTAGGAGAATTATGCAAGGGTAGGAGGATTCCTAGCCTCTTAACCCCCCCCCCCCCCCCCCTCCTAGCTAGTTATGAAAATGATATTTCTTTTAAGAGTTACTTCGAACTTATACTTATTAGCTGTAACATTATTCTAGGGCTAGGGCCGTTAATGTTAATCAAGTATGACATTGTGATATGTCTAAACATTGGAGTACAATTAAACAAACATATTACTTTCTTGATAGCTTTATGGATGAGATGAGGATTTATTTTATATTGATATTGTTTATAAGTTACCCCATCCAGTACCGGTAAAGTCCTTTTCATTATACTCTTGTAACCATTAGATGAATTTATAGACATCTCCGGTAGTGAAGGGGTTATGGGGAGGACTTTAGTTACTGTAGTTCCCTAGACCTACATCAAGCTTAAAATTACACCCCCTAGACCCTCTTTTAAGATAAACGTGTACATTTTCCAGTAGACAAATTTTCCGCGATTCATCTTAAATGACAGGCTCACTATCGCTCGCCAGGAAAAAGTCGACAACCTAAATGGCACAAATTGCTTTAAATTGTCAGAAATGGGGCGAAAGTTCTAAAAAATCCCCAAACTAATGGCGAGAGTCTTAAAAACTTAAAAGCAATGGGGATAAACATGAGGGAGAAAGGGGCCAAGAAAAAAATCCCTAAGGTGAAACTCTCCCATTAATTTAAGCATGAAATATCGGGTTCATTGCATTAATCTTACATTCTCTTGTTTTAATATTCCTTTATCCAGACAATACTCAAACAACCAAAGCCAACAACCCAACCTGTTTCTGTTACTATCAAAGGCGGACCATATACAGTTGCCCCCACAAGTTATGTTCGTCGTCGGGATTTTATTTATGAAAGGAATATGGTATGAATGAATTGCAAGTGTTTTATATTGTATTATCCGATGACTAATCCGATGAGTTGACCACTTCATTATAAACTACACTCGTAATTCAATCATGCACATTATAATTTCATGTATAAGAACACAGATTGGGTTTCAAAATCAAGTCTGGTAGATAGTAAATAAATACCAAAAATCGCCACAATAATGTCACAATCTCTACCCTATCGCTCTATAATGGCTCAAATCTACAGCATATTACTACAAATCAAGTCGCTAGATGAACAAATTTGCCAGTAGATCGAAGTAAACACCTCTAGATCTAGCGGGAAAGGAGCTAAATTGGCAACACTGATCATTGAGAGGAACCGAACTTATGTGGGCAGCTGTACCTCTTGGGTCTCATTACTGGCCAGGACAAACTAACAGCGGAGGAAGGTCAATGTTTGCTGCCTTAGAGAGTCAACTAAATGACAACTAAATGACACAAAAGTTTTAATATTGACATAGAAATGGAACCAAAGGTCTTAAAATCGCCAAACTAATTGACCCAGCGTGTTAAAATCTGAAAACTAATGGGGCTAAACATGAGAAAGAAGGGAGACCAGAAAAACGACCTATCTCCCCAAACTTCACCCACATGGTTATTTGTTTTTTATTTCACCAACATTTGAAAACAATAGTCCAGTATGAATAAGTTTGGTTTCTAGCTGGTTATGTATGCATGTGTGTGTGTATGTATGTATGTATATATATACTCAGGCACACACCCTTTCCTTGGGGTGGCCGACACAAGACAGAGCTTGAACAAAATAAAATTTAATGTTTCTATTCTATGGGTCCGGGACCACTTTCGCATTCTCTCGTTTGTTTTTTTGTCTCATCGAGTAGGAGAATTATGCAAGGGGAGGAGGATTCCTAGCCCCCTGCCTTCATGCTCTAGATATAGCAGGAAAGGAGCTAAATTGGTAACACTAATCACGGAGAGGTACAGAACTTATGTGGGCAACTGTACCTGGGGTCTCATTACTAGCCAGGACAAACTAACAGCGGAGGAAGGTCAATGTTTGCTGCCTTAGAGGGAGGTTTTTAGTGTGTTCCCTAGACCTCTATCAAGCATAAAATTACACTCCCTTGATAATTGTGTACATTTTTCGGTAGAAAAATGTCCTCGCCGAAGGCCGGTTCCTTTGAAATTACAGGCTCGCTATCATTCGCCAGGAAAAAATCGACACCTAAGTGGCACGAAATGTCTTAAAAATTACAGAAATGGGGCGAAGGTTCCTAAAATCGCCAAACTAATGGGGCGACCATATACAATCTTAAAACAATGGGGCTAAACTTGATTGAGAGAGGGGTCCAGAAAAAAATCCCTCAAGTGGAAATCTCCCCTTAACAATTAGTCATATATATTAACCCATTCTGTATCGTCGAAAAATGTATAATTATATTATAGTTATATGTAGACAATGATGTGCAGTGACCGCAGAATCTGTGGTAGTAGAAAGGGTTAAGTGAGATTGTTCGAAGCCTGTAATTTGCTGGAGGTCCTTTTGAAACTGAATGTAATCGTCTGATAGTAGCCAGATTAAAGCTAAAAGGACGGCATCGGTAGTGAAAGGGTTCTATCTATCTATCTATTGCCTGACGCCGTGATCCCCGAAGGGGTGGCCACGAACGAACCGCCCCCATGCACCTCTGTCCCCAGTCAGTCGACGCCCCTCCCCCCAACCAGCACCGCCTTCGTTCATGTAGTTCCTCACTCCATCCTTCCACCTCATATTCGGTCTACCTCTCCCCCTCTGTCCCTCCACCTCGCTCTCGTACACCCTCTTAGTCATTCTCTCGCTTTCCATACGTTCCATATGGCCGAACCATCTCAAGTTGTTCCTTTTCACACTTTCCAGCACATCTACCTCCACACCACACCTCCTTCTTACTTCCTCATTAGTCTGTCTATCCCTCCATGTAACTCCGCACGCACTCCTTAAGTAATTCATTTCCACTGCTCTCACTCTTGGTCTGAGTCTCTCAACCAACGTCCATGCTTCGCTTCCGTAAGTCAGTGTCGGGATTACCACACTGTCATGCAAGGACTTCTTCACTTCCATACTGACCACCCTATTTCTTGTTACTGCTTTTAGCGTTCCTACAACCCTCTTCCCCTGTTGTACCCTCTCCCGTACCTCTTCATCCATAGTCCCATCTTTACTCAACACACTGCCCAGATACTTAAAAGAGTTGACGATCTCCATAGCCTGACCGTTCAGCTTCACCTCACACTCTGTGACTTCACCCCTTTCGAAGACCATAACCTTGCTCTTCCCCGTATTTACCTTCAAATTCCGTTTTTCGCACACTGTTCCAAACTCATTTACCAGACCCTGCAACTCCCATTCATTATCACTCATCAGAACTGTATCATCCGCAAACAGCAGTATAGGTAGCTTCCACTCAATTCCCTCCCTTTTCAGCGATACACCAACATTCACTGCTCTTGATAGTATTTCTTTCATGACTCCATCCATATATACAGTAAACAACCACGGGGACATCACACACCCCTGTTTCAAACCAACATTCAGGTCAAAGAACTCGCTCTGCTCACTCTCCACACGTACTGCCGCCTTTGCACCCTCATACATGCTCTTCACTGCTTTCAGCAACTTGCCCTCTACTCCGTATATTCTAAGTACTTTCCACAAACCTTCTCTATCCACTCTGTCATAGGCCTTCTCCAAGTCCATAAAGGCAACATACACCTTTTGTTTCTTCTCCAGATACTTCTCCACAACACAATTCAGGGTAAAAATCTGATCTACACATCCTCTTCCCTTCCTAAAACCTCCCTGCTCGTCGCCTATCCATTTCTCCGTTCTCACTCTCACTCTCTCAATCACTACCCTACTGTATACCTTCCCTACTACGCTTAGAAGACATATTCCTCGGTGGTTACCACACACTCCTCTTTCCCCTTTGCCCTTATATAGGGGGACTATTATGCCAGTCTTCCAGTCATCGGGTGCACTCCCCTTCTCCCATGCTAGTTTGCACATTTTCCATACCCATTCTATCACTATCTCACCACCATACCTCAACATTTCCCCACACACTCCATCTGTTCCTGGTGCTTTCCCCAACTTCACTCTTTTCATGGCTTCCCACACTTCTGACCTCCTGATCCCCACCTCCTCCTCCACTACTTCTCTTCTTCTCCCTCCCATACCATATCCAGCTATGTTTGCTGGCTCTTCATTCCTTTCATTTAGCAACTCACTGAAGTACTCCCTCCATCTTTCGACTCTCTCTTGCTTCTCGGCTAGCATTCTCCCATTCTTATCTTTCACACCCTTACTGTTTCCCTTGCTACCTTCCCTAACTTTCTTGACTTCTTTCCAGAACAGTTTCTTACTCTCCCTCCATTTTACACTCAGATTCCTTCCAAATTCCTCATCTACTCTTCTCTTACTTTCCTTCACTACTCTCTTCACCACCCTCTTACTCTCCACGTACCTCGCTCGTTTCTGTCTCTCGGAATCTTCATTCCCTCTACTACCCAACCACACTCTATATGCTTTCTTCTTTTCTTCCACAGCTATTCTTACCTCTTCTGTCCACCATGCTGTACCTTTCACTCCCCTCCCTCTTCTCCTCACTCCACACACCTCCTCACATGCTGCACAGATCTCATCCTTAAACACCTTGCTCATCTCCTCCACTTCCTCCATAACTTCCAGGTCGAACCCACCTAGTCGTCTTTCCACTGCTCTCCTGTACTCCTCCCTGACTTCCTCCTCCTGCAACCTCTCCACCCTCCTCACCATTCCACCCTCCTCTCGCCTCCCTCCCGCTCTCCTCACCCACTTCTTTTGTATCCTAACCTTAGCTACCACTACATAATGATCAGACAGACCCCCTCCAATACCCCTATAAGGGTTATAGCCATATAATATACAGTTTATTAAAGCTAAAAGGACGGCATCGGTAGTGAAAGGGTTATAGCCATATAATATACAGTTTATTAAAGCTAAAAGGACGGCATCGGTAGTGAAAGAGTTATAGCC
Source organism: Paralithodes platypus (assembly GCA_032716605.1). Classification (NCBI taxonomy): domain Eukaryota; kingdom Metazoa; phylum Arthropoda; class Malacostraca; order Decapoda; family Lithodidae; genus Paralithodes; species Paralithodes platypus. Next base: position 63,160,392 of record CM064487.1, on the reverse strand, counting down.
ATATAATATACAGTTTATTAAAGCTAAAAGGACGGCATCGGTAGTGAAAGGGTTATAGCCATATAATATACAGTTTATTAAAGCTAAAAGGACGGCATCGGTAGTGAAAGGGTTATAGCCATATAATATACAGTTTATTAAAGCTAAAAGGACGGCATCGGTAGTGAAAGGGTTATAGCCATATAATATACAGTTTATTAAAGCTAAAAGGACGGCATCGGTAGTAAAAGGGTTATAGCCATATAATATACAGTTTATTAAAGCTAAAAGGACGGCATCGGTAGTGAAAGGGTTATAGCCATATAATATACAGTTTATTAAAGCTAAAAGGACGGCATCGGTAGTGAAAGGGTAATAGCCATATAATATACAGTTTATTAAAGCTAAAAGGACGGCATCGGTAGTGAAAGGGTTATAGCCATATAATATACAGTTTATTAAAGCTAAAAGGACGGCATCGGTAGTGAAAGGGTTATAGCCATATAATATACAGTTTATTAAAGCTAAAAGGACGGCATCGGTAGTGAAAGGGTTATAGCCATATAATATACAGTTTATTAAAGCTAAAAGGACGGCATCGGTAGTGAAAGGGTTATAGCCATATAATATACAGTTTATTAAAGCTAAAAGGACAGTATCGGTAGTGAAAGGGTTATAGCCATATAATATACAGTTTATTTTTGCTCTTAGTAGACGACTTTACTCAGATTAAGAAGGGTATATATCTGTCTATCCATTGCTAGACGACATGATCCCCAAAGGGGTGGCCACAAATGAATCGCCTCCATGCATCTCTGCCCTTCCTTAGTTGGTATGGATTTTAGTTTACTATGTATATGTGTATGGAAGAGATAAAAGGCAGGCTGCCTGTAACGAGTGACTCCCACAAAGCCAGAGGAGTGACAGAGAGCCAAATCTAAGGCTTATTCTGGACCCCCATTCTCCCTCATGTTTAGCCCCATTATTTTTTTAGGTTTTTAAGACATTCACATCATTAGTTTGTCGATTTTAATTAAGGCCTGTCGTCCCATTTATTTATCAATATCAAGACCTTTCGTGCCATTTAGGTGTAGAATTTTTTCTGGCGAGCGAAGCTAGCTTGAAATTTAAGAGGAACTAGCCTTCGGCCGGGACATAATTTTACCGAAAAATGGCTACAGGTTATAGGTTCCTTATTGTAACAAACGCAGTAATGAGGAGTTCTTAACCCTTTCATATATGGGGCAAAAGGTTATAAAATTGCCAAACTAATGGGACGTACTGTACGTCTTAACATTTCATAAATATTTGGGCTAAACATGAGGAGGAAGGAAGTCCAGAAAAAAAAAATATCTCCCCTTAATTAGACGCGCCACGCACAAGCTTCTTGGGGTCACCACCAGATGGAGAATGGTCGCTTGGTAGCCTAACCAGAATATTTTGTAGGTCAAAAAGAAAAATACCAAGATTATGCGTTGTATACTATTATTAGTCATGAGTATGATATTTAAGCAGTTTTCGTTTGTTTATTTCGTAAAATATTCGCCCTTTGTGAATAATAAAGTGTGTTTCTCTGAATATCTCATACCTTAATATAAAATATGTTATCGTTTCAGTTGCTTTATTCAGAAGTTTATGTTGATAATTAATTCAATGTAAGTTTCTTAGACGTTTTTGACATATATATCGTTTAAACCTCACGTAGAATACAAAAAATATAATACTCCATAGAATAAGATAGTCGTTATAGCCTATAGGCCTACTATTGTTTTTATTACCAAGAGAAAGTGGTGCCGGTACGATACGAAAACTTCTATACGTAAGAAATAAACAAGGACTTGTCAATTCGGCTCTCTCTGATTCCGCCATTCCCTAGCACTTTATTACTATATCAAGAGACGCATGATTATATTTGCATCTAAATAGTATGCTCTATTTATAGATTATATATATTATCGTAATAAGATAAGTTTTTACAAGAAATCAACAGAAATTCCGTAAAATTTAGTAAGCTGTCGATATATATTTTAGATACAAAAATTACAATCGCTTGTTGGTAGTTCTGGCGAACAACATGTGCGTTTGGATTCTTACTTGGTAGGGTGGTTTTCTTACCTGGTTAACACTCAACCTTATGGAATATGGAACCTTCGAAAACTGTGAAATGGAGTGTCCTTCATCTCAGAAACTATTTAAAAGCCAGAGGTGTCCCCTGCTCCAGTTATAATAAACCAAAACTAGAAGAGCTGGTTGCAAAGGCTTTGGAGCACCCGGAACTGTTGGAAAAAATCGAGCCTACAGACACAGATGAAATTAAACTAAACAGGCTTATATTAACAATTAATGATGAAAAAGAGATATTCCCAAATCCATACTCATTTAATGACTGGAACAAAATACTTGATATGCTGCCACCATTAAACTCTGCCTACTGCTTGATTTACTTGTTGAGCAATAGAGGGTGGAGTAGTAAGAGGTTAGATGCATTTGAAGATGAGCGAAGTTTCCAAATGTATAAAGATGGCCACATCAATGAGGTCCAAATTAAAGAAGTTAAGAGTCACAGTGCCAGATGTACCATGGTCTTTGTTAGGGCCAGCTGTATCCGACAGACCTCCCAGAAGGAGAACCCCTATATTGTGTGGATCCTCGTCTCACTGAGGGGTTCCATTGAGGCTGCAGGCTGTCTATGTACTGGGTAAGTACCTATGCCAGTATTATATACTTAAGACTGATAATTAGGCATATGCTAAGTAGCCTAGCTTACTGAATATCTGTCCATTAGGCCTAGGTTGTGACTGTGTGTATAATATGTGTGTGTGTAGGCAGACCGCCCGGTATTTCCCCTACAACAGTCTTTCTGACACTGAGGGACCTTTAGATGTCGGAGGATTTTGGGTTGCCATCAATCGATAGATTATGATCTAACTTACCTAACTTACTGAGCTCAAAATGATGCAGAAGTGTCATATAACTTATTACTGAGCTATTTACCTAGGCTCATATGACGCGGTAGCGTCATTTGATAGTTTTGGGCGGAACCGTCATATGACGCAGTAGCGTCATATGAGACGGAAAGGGTTAATGACAAATACGAACAATATTATGTTTTCAGGGACAGTACATAGTATTAATTACTAACACAATAATTAAAAGGCAAAGGCTTCAATTCATCCTAAAACCACTTAAAACCGAGTGAGAGAACACAGTAAACTGGACACAAATCCCGTCCAACTCGGAAATTGCCGAGATATACAGGGACATCTCAGAGAGGCCGATGCCATTCCAAGAAGTACGGGTTTCCGACTAAAAAGAGTCCGAAATATCGGGGGTTTACTCAAACTATGGTCAACAAATATGCAGAGGTGGGCAGGTGCGCGCCATTTGGCGCTCTGCGCTCTGCGATCCGGTGCGCATTACCAATATAGAGGAGCGCGGAGCAAGGAGCGGCAAAATTCTGAAATTGGAGTGCAGGCGGGGAGCGCAGCTAGAAATTCGCGCTCCTTTCTGGCGCTCCGGAGGCGATTTTTCCTGTCAACAACAGGTACAAGAACGTCATTATCGTGTACAGTCATCGTACCGTTCGTACGGTGTTACCCACGGTGTTAGTGAACTGTGATACAGTGATACTATGATAGTGACAGACTGACAGTGTTACAGTTGTTAACTTGTTATTTTTTGTTTTTTGGCTTTTGCTAACGCAAAGTAAACCTTACGGGCAAGTTACAGCTTACGAAGGGGCCTAAGGGTAAGTCTGGCAGTGGTATAGCCCGAGCCTGTCTGACTGTCTGAGAGTCTGTGGACAGCTTGGACCGGTCCAATAATCATAATATAATCAATTACGAACGAAACGATCATTTTTGGAAAGAGCAACTCTTTGTCTCCCCATATAAGTCTATGAATGGATGTTGTATTACCGTAGGCTGCTTGAGGGTCACTTAGTCACGGTCACACAGTGGGGATGTGTGGGTGGGCCCTTGTAGTACACCGCCTGACCACCAAGTTTCGCTTTCCACCTAAAATACGCCCACGGACTTAAGTCCGACCCCGCCATTTAGTCCAATTTTCTCGTATCGGACTTAAGTCCGACCCCGCTAAATAAGGGTTAATCATATCATATTATATTATGATATTAAATTATTATTCATTTAACCCGTACAGCCCCAGCGACGCGCCTGACGCGTCGGCGATGTATGTAACGCACAACCCCAGACACGCACCTGGCGCGTCACCCTAATTGCGCCGACCGTAACCTCAGGTGTAGCCACTCAAGAGGGCTCAGATTTGTATGGGAACTGTGTACGTATCCCACGCAACCGTGGCGATGGTTGAAAACTCTCAAAGTCCATGTGCGTGCGTGTGAGCGCGCAGTAACCTGTTTTTTTGGGGTAATTGCCTTCAATTTTTTACTCTTGTAAAATACGTTTTCGGGGGCTCTGTAGGACCATTCTTTAAGCTTTTTGAGCGGTTTTTCGTGGTTTTTCCTTCATTCCTAACCCATTCGCTATTGTTTCTGGAATAAAACAATTTTTTGAAAACCGGCCGGGTTCTGGTGAACAAACATTACAAAACTAGCCGGGGCTGGACGGGTTAATCATGTAATCAACTAAATAGTAAATACTAATCAATGTAATCATGTTGTATTGTTGTTATTGTATTGTTAGGCTTGTTAGAATGTTAGCTTGATAAGTGTAACAGTTTAAGTTTCTCAGTTTGGACAGTTTCTGTAATTCTTTATGTCATATCATAGATATCAATGGCCAGTCACAATGTCACAAACTCACAATGATATCAATCATATCATATCATTGACATTTGCAATGATATCAATCATATATCATTGACATTTGATTCATTGATATGACATAAAGAATAACAGAAACTGAGAAAGTGAGAAACTTAAACAGTTAAACTTCAAAAAGACACCATGACTTGAGGTTTTTTGAATGTTTTGAATTCTTGGAATTTAGTGAAGTGAAAGACAAAGGACAAAGTGAAGGACAAAGGTAAATAATTAAATAACTTCTAGAAGCTGTTTTGTTTGTTTTGTTTTTTATATACCTATTTTGCGGAGCGCAGGAGCGCGGAGCGGGAAGCGCATCGGGTCTGCTGACAAAAGGAGCGCGTGAGCGCTACCGCATTACCTTATGTCTGATGAGCGCGGAGCGCTGCCGCATTACCGGTCCCACCGGAGCGCGCCCACCTCTGCAAATATGGTTGGAAAATACACTACTCTATAGTCCTGTATTCCCAATTCCCCATAGCCTAATAGCTTACAGTATTGGTACTAGGCCTAGATTAGATTCATGATATGTCTCCCATGTTTTAAAGATGGCTTTTTATAGCTCTGAATTTTCTGAAATTTGGGAAAATCCAAGCAACCTCTTAACAAACTTAGCTAATAGCATCATAATACACAACACATCATGTGGGAAATATGAAAATTAACTTTACATACCGGTACTGTACGGTATCCACAAATGGGACTTATCCCCTAGTTTCCTTAGCAATTTGTCTAATTTAATTAAAGTAACTTTTATTATGGTAGGGCTTAAAGTAGGCTATATTGCTTTTGTCATTTATTGGACAAATATACAGTATACAGTAGGCCTATTTAACCAATGTCTTTCAAGGTTATAGACTATATTTTTTGTTAACTTCTCCGCGGTGCACAGTTTTTTTTTTACAGCTATATACTGTGCATATGTATGATGATTTTGGGATCCATTGCCAATTTCGATAAAAAGTACATCAGCGTGTAGGGAATGTTTGTGTGCATCGGCCCATATATATTTGACCCCCCCAAAAATGTCTGGGGGGGGGGGGAACGGTCCGTAGTTGAAAAATGTTGAGCGAATGGCACCGCACGGCTAGATTGTCATCGAGCGGTGAGATTTCCCGGCCGAATTTTCACGCGCCCAGGGGATAGAACCTGAGGGAGGAGGGGGTGGGTTACCGCGTAATATCACGTATATCTCCTTATTTTATCCCTTTTAGGCTATGTAGAGTACGTATACGTGTGTAGGCCACCCATATAACAATGAATATGCCTCATAGTGACCAAAAATTGCAATATATAAGGGAATTATCAATGAATTTTTAGGCGGGATTGAAGACGGGTTGGAGGTTTGGCGGCAATTTATGAGATGAGAGTGTGGTTTGCGCTATAATATCACGTATATCTCGTACTTAGAGCACTGTCATGCTATAATACAGACTTGTACGTATGTAGACGTCCCATATAACAATATATACCGCATATAGACCAATTCATGCAATATTTACGCACATTATCAATGAGTTTCTATGCGTGAACCAAGGTGTGATTGAGTTGTGCTGGGAATGGAAGGGGGAGAGGGTGTGTTGCGCCATAAATATCACGTATATCTCGTACTTAGAGCATTGTCATGCTATAATACAGACTTGTACATATGTAGACGTCCCATATAACAATATATATACCGCATATAGACCAATTCATGCGATATTTACGCACATTATCAATGAGTTTCTATGCGTGAACCAAGGTGTGATTGAGTTGTGCTGGGAATGGAAGGGGGAGAGGGTGTGTTGCGCCATAAATATCACGTATATCTCGTACTTAGAGCACTGTCATGCTATAACACAGACTTGTACGTATGTAGACGTGCCATATAACAATATATATACCGCATATAGACCAATTCATGAGATATTTACGCACATTATCAAAGAGTTTCTAGCAGACGGAAGCCTAAAAGAGTGGGTGGGGGTGGGTGGGAGGGAGGCAGGGAGTGAGTCGTGGAGAGAGTGAAGGCAGGGAGATCTATCAAGAAACATACGCAGCTGTGTGATAATTGTGGAGGCGCCCGAGGTGTATGGATGTCTTGGGATTTTGAACCTTATGTCTAGCAGGTGTCTGGGGTTCGTTGCCACCCAGAGGTCTACAATAACATGAGTCAGGAATGGAGAGAGAGAGAAAGTGAGACATGCGTATGTCGTATGTATAAATGGCTTTCAGAATTGCATTTTTATGCAAGCAGGCATTGCATTTTAGACACATGTGAAGTACCACAGAAATATGTAGGCCATTGACTGTAAATAAAGTACTATATTATAGACCAGGAACGAGGGTGGTCAGTGAACATTGGCAGTTAACCTTTTTTGATAGAGAGCTAAATATAGACTGGTGTCGCCTGACACTTGCGAAAGGGTAGATTGCCACCAGAAAACTTATAGTTATTTATTTCCAAGTAATATGCAATCTAAATGTATATTCGAGACCTACTGCAAGTATTTGAATGACAGTCATGACTATGTATAATCCAATATACGCGCGTAGGCGAGATATAAGAAAGATGGTTGAGCAATTTTCGACACCCACACAGTTATTATTCATTATTATTTACAATATTATACAATACAAATGTATTTGTGAAGAGTATTTTATGCATGCTGTATTTATACGAATTTAGTTGGTAGCCAAACTCAGACAGAGAGAGGTGTTGTGGATGGAGGGAGGGAAGGGTCACCCACTGACCCACTGACCGTGTGATAATGACTGGAGTCACACTGAGAGGGGCAATTTTGCTTAGTGTTTGGGCAATTTTTGACATAATAAAGTTATATAATTACTAATTCTTGACAGAGACAAACTTTTATAAACCTTTGCATGATATAATTGATAATCCCATCAATTTACAAACGTAAATTGGTGGGATAATTCATGTTTTTTTGTATATTGTCATTTCGATTGTAGACACGAAGTTTTGAGTGACATTTGGTATAAGCTCCTGTGGTAAGGTCGTGGACTGGAAAACTCAAAGTGTGGTCGGGTAGTGGGATCGAATCCAAGAAGGATATGGGGAGGTTTTATAATGTTTAGATAAATTTTGATAATTTTTTTTGTTTACAAGATCATGCCATTGTATTCAAACAATATGAAATATTCATAGAATATATCATATTGTAAGAATACAATGACATTTTATTTTATTTTTTTATTATCTTAGTAGGTTAGACAGGATTTATTGAAACATATTTATTTTGGTACAATTCATTTGAGGTAAGAAAATATATACACATTACTTTGGCTATAACAAACATATATATTGATATACTAAAAAAGAAGGCATATTACATGGAAATCTTTGAAACTTATGAACTAAATAATGAAAGATACAATTATGTAATGTAAAAAGCTATATCACAGGGACATCTTTGGAACTTATACATTATATAATATATATGTAACATTATGAGGTAACGTGATCAATTTGGTCAGGTCAGGTAAGGTAGGGCGCGAGTCCAGGGCACGGCAGGAGGCGAGTCCAGGGCAGGGCAGGGCAGGGGGTGGCACTCAGTAGTTTTTATACATGTGGTAGTCCCTGAAGCAGTCACCCAAGCAGAGTGCAACTCTGCACTCGGCGCACATTGAGGTGACTCTTTTGGTTACGTGGGGTTTCCTGACACTGGTGCTGCGGACGTGGCACTGCACCTGCCTGTGACGAGTGCCAACCAGCTCGGTGTTGGTTAGGTAGTGTCTTTCCACACCCAGCTGGATGCGGTCAGGGACGTGATCCCCACGTCATGCCGTACGTCTGTGAGTGGTGGTGCCATACTTCTCCAGGAGTTGATATGCAACGTTGTACACAAACTCCCGGAATTTTAGCTTCTGGTTTGGGGCCATCTCTCTCTTCACCAACCACAAGTTGTAGGCGTTGAGCATCGTGATGTCAACTAGGTGGAGGAAGAGCTTGTGATTCACCGTCTTCCTCAGACACTCAACGCCTGACAGTTGACAGTCAGACTTGTCCACCAGGCGCATGTTCTTTGTGTAGTCCACTACCATGTCGGGCTTATAGATGGTCTTCCTGGTTCGGTAGTGGCTTTTACCAGAGTCCATCTGGGCACCTGTGTGGACTGTGGAAAGCAGGTGAACGTCTCTTTTGTCCTTCCACTTCAGGGCTACCACTTTCCCGGACTTTTCAAGTTGCTTGTACTTCTGCCCCCTTCGTCACCTTCTTCGGACATGCCTCTCGCGGTGTTCCTGTGCCAGTTCGTCTTCAGAAGGTGTGTCACTGGAGGAGGCATCTGACAGAGGAATGACATCACCTGTGAACTTGGGCATAACCTTTCTTGTCTTTCTGACAGTCCCACATGACCCCGTTTGGTTATCATGAAGAAACTGGCAGAGAGCAGGAGAAGTATACCAGTTGTCAGTGTAGATGATGTGGCCTTTGCCCAGGTAAGGTGCCAACATTTTCCTGACGATGGCACCTGACATGCCCATGGGGTCACCGGCAGCAGCTTTCGGTACGTCAATGTCAGTTCCTGTATACACGATCATGTCAAGCACTATTCCAGTTTCACAGTCGCACAACACGAAGAGCTTGATTCCGAACCTATGCCTTTTCAAGGGGATATACTGCTTGAAAACAAGACGTCCCTTGAAGAGCACGAGCGACTCATCAATCACCAAATTGAGGAAGGGGTAAAAGTATTTCCTATACCTCTCCAACAACATGGTGAACACATCCCGAACTTTCCATATCCTGTCAATCCTGTTAGGATTTTCGTTGTCTGCAAAGTGCATAAATCTTAGCAGCAACAAAAATCTGTCACGAGTCATGAACTTATTGAAAGTTGGGGTGGCGATGAGAGGGTTGTGCTTCCAGTAGTGTTGCAACACATGCTTCTTGCAAAGAGGCATGAGGAACAACAAGGCAAAAAACGTCATGAATTCTTCAACAGTCGTATCCACCCAGCCTCGTATTCTCGCTTTTGGAGAAATTACGTCCAATTTGCAAAACACCCACCTGTAGTAGGCGTTTGTTTGGGCAACGATGTAAGTTATTACCTCCAAATCGAAAAAAGCGAGGAAGAACTCGCTTTCGTTTGCGTTTTCGTCATAGGGCCAGTCATCAGTTGTACCTGACGTACCAGGATTGAACGGGGGCACGTCAGGCACAAAATTGACCCCGTCAGACCACTCAAACGAAGGCATGCCAGGGATCGGAATGTAGTCTCCGTCTGCTTCTGCGTCTGAAATATCGCTGTCATGTTCGCGAAACAACACAGCATCATCATCACCCTCCTCTTCACTAGACAGACGCCCTTCTTCATTTTCGTCACCGACGTCTGACTCACTTCCACTGTCCACTCCCAAATCCCCCCACCCTTGGTCCCGTCGTAGGGCGTCGTCGTTGAAATCCGCAGGGCTGCCAATGCCCTGCGAATCACCACCAAACAGCAGGGCGGCGTACTTGGATGGTGTCAGATTTTTTCTGCTCACTCTAGCACGTAGGGGCGTCTTATGGACAGGGGCAGAGGCAGAAGGGCCGGCAGGGGCGTCGGCAGGGGCGGCAGTGGTGCGTGGTACAGTGGGCCTGGAGGCAGGCAAGATGATGGTGGTGCCTGTCGCCCCTTTCCCTTTCCCTTTCCCTTTCCCTCTTCCTTGGGCAGGGGCGGCAGGGGCAGCAGGGGCAGCAGGGCCGGCAGGGACAGCAGGGCCGGCAGGGCCAGCAGTCGCTTTCCCTCTCCCTTTCCTCTTCCCCTTCCCGTTCCCTTTTCCTTGGGCAGGGGCGGCAGGGGCAGCAGGGGCGGCAGGGGCGGCAGGGGCAGGGGCAGCCGGGCCAGGGGTGGCTGGTGGTGGTGGTGGTGGTGGCAGTGTCACTGTGGCAGGCGTACAGGTTTTCTTCCCTACGCCCGTGCTTTTGATTCTGCCTACCCCCGCAGGTTCTGCAGCCCTAGGGCGGCCTCCTGCATCGCTGGTACTGGTGGCAGGGGTGGCAGGGGTAGCAGTGGTGGTGGTAGTGGTTGTTGCAGTGGCCTGGGTCGTCATGGCAGTGTCCCCAAAGTCCAATGACCTCTGTGCCATTGCCCTGCTTGCACATGTTTTACGTGCTTTTGGTGCTGGTGCTTCGTCTTCCGAGCTGTAGGGCGTGTCATACTGGTAGCTAGGGTTTCTGGTAGCCACCCTCTGCCGTCCTCGGCGGCTGACACCACCAGAAGGAGGGCTGGTTGTGTCATCAGGGCGCGAGCGTGAGGGACGTGTGGGCTCCATGACTAGTGCTTGGGTTCAGGCGCGGTGGCGCTTGCATGAGTGCGGGGCGAGCGTGTGGCGGGGTGGTATTGAGAGTTGCTATGTAGTACTACACCCACACCAATTTGTAGCCGCCTGCCTATAAACCCGCGGTTTTGGTACGTGTTCAAAAGCCTTACTCTTAAGAGTCTTCCCGCAGTCCGCCGGGGGAACTCTTAAGAGTCTTCCTGCAGCTCCCGGGTTAAAGATTAAATTATCTAGCATATCTGCAGTTGCATTAGAAAATGGTATAAATGTAGCAATTATTTATGTATACAGTATTTTATGTATAGGCTACAGTATTATATCTTAGTTATAAGTGAACTAAGGATACCATTATATATCCCAGCACTCATGCACCATACTGTAATTCAGAATCGAATGCTAAAAGATGACTAGTCAATTAATGCATGTGTAGTAGGCCTAATTAGATTATATTTTCAAGATTGTATTTTAATAGTGTCTTACACCTGTTCAGGGATGATGGTGGATGCAAAATGTTGTTGCCTTGATGTTTGCTGTGGCCGACTTCCTGCAGAGCAGCAAATACCAGCGGAGTAGAGCCACCGAACCTACATGCACAGATCTTCCATATACAGTTCCGAGCATATGAAACAGAGACACCGCCTCAGGCCGTCTACTCAGTCACTGTGTCTTTTCTAGCTGGACAGTTATGATGGGGGAGAACGGGAGTGCAAGTAGCCGATGGTGGGAGGGTGATGGTTTGCGGGGTGGGGGTAGAAGTGCTAGCGAGGTAGGAAAGAAGGGTGTGCTTGTGTGGCTGTTAAAGTTAAGGTGGGAGCAGAGAGGTAATGGAATCCGTTGATTTATGGCAAATAACCGATTAATTACGTATTGTTCTTTGACAAATGGTAATTAGATAAGCTTGATATATGTTTTGCTAATATGTGGCAAACATAAAAGCGGCATACAATTGTGTTGATAGTCATATTGCCGCGATTTATAACTATAGTTTGTTTATTTTCAGTTGATGGTAAATTGTCATGTCCTCATCTTTAATACTCAACTATTACGAAGATTATATAGCAAAATAGGTTGTTGATTATGAGGACTTGGCAGTAATATGACATAGTTTCATATTTTTCCATTACGTATCGATAAATCATTTGATACGGGATTCAATTTACCGTCAGGTGACATAACCGACCATATGATAAATTTCACCTTTATTGCAAAATATGTTTGTTTTAATGCCTCAACATTAGCGGGCTTTCTAAATCTTTAGTGATGTGTATTTCGGTATGGTTGTATTTTCCTTGATCTCTGAGTGTGATATAATATAACCATCCATAATTATATGTAATTTGTCATATTATATATTAAAGTTCACACAGTAGAGGCAGAAATGGAAATTTCGCAATAGGAACCTTCAACAATTATAATAACTGGTAGTAGTTCTAATTAACTGCGGATATATTTGCAACCTTAGATATGCTCTGATATAACTGTATGCAAAGTGAACATATTACCTGAGAAACGGGCTTGTTCCTTGGAAATCTTAGTCCTAAGGGGCTATCACACTGGCCTATTTTCCGTCATCCTTCATCATATCTACGATTTGCGTGGTCCTTCATCTCAACTGAATTCCGAACTAATGATATAAAGCCTGAATATATATACTATGAACTGGAAAGTGGTTAAATGGTCTTGTTATTAACCCCTTTAGCACAATGACGTAATTTTGATCATATTCCGGTTACCATTAGATGATTTCCCTTGGTTTATAATCTACCTCTAGGACTCAAAGGGGTAAGTACTGTCTCAAAAAAGCCTCTGAATAACACATAGTAATTCTGAATATAATATTGTAATTTTAGCCAGAATCAAGGGTAAAAAGGCGTCATCGTGCTGAAGGGGATAAACTGCTATTGATTGCATTTATCTTCAATAATCGTATTTAGTGTTTTTTTTTTTTTTTTTTGCGGGAGACACTGGCTGTAATATTAACCATTTCTTTGCTGGCGACGTCAATATAATATATTCTAGCTATATTTAGACGATTGTGTGCAGTTTAAGAAGGATTTGTGGTAGTAAAAGGGTTAAGTGCGATAGTTCAAAGCCTGTTAATCGCTGGAGGCCCTATTTAAGCTAAATAATATTGGCTAATGGTACCGGTAGCCAAAATAAAGTTACAAGGACGGTACCGGTACTCAACAGGTTACTAACCGGGGATCGAGTCTCCCGTGGCAGCGATATTTGTGTATTGATTTATTTTGGGTTTGTTTTAGTTTTTACTTAGAATTACATTATACGAAGTGAAATAACATATTTTGCAGATAATGTGTTAATTTCATATATAATACGTTTTGAGTGTCTTGGGTTATTATATACAATAATACTGTAGTTTAGTATATAAACTAGGATATGGTAATCTAGGTTAGGATATAAGATTAACTTAGGACACAATACGTTAATTTATGAAAGGATAAAATTAAGTTAGCAGTTAGGCTAGTTACATTAGGGTAGTTAGTGTAATAACAGTAGATTCGATAATATTGTAAGCCTACTGTAATCAACAAACATATACTTTATGAACTCTATATACTTTAACCAATTGTAAACATTGTAGGCTACCATACATTAGTTTAAAATGATCCAAATTACGAATTAACCCTCTCCGACATATGACGCGATGTTGAGCCTATGGGGGATACTTTAAAGCCTTTGTTACCATCAGGGGTATTTAGAAACCTTTAGTTTAGTTACTTCAACCTCTGCAGTTGCCTTTGAGTTAGCTGTGGGCAGAAAACTAATTTTGGAGAGGTAATTATAAGAGTGAGAGAACTCCATTTTTTATTGCTAATCTGGCAACCTCTGCGTCATAAATGCGTGAAAGGGTTAAAAAGATAACAAACTACGTCCGAGGGTCTCGAACTCCTACACTTTGAATGTATGCCTATTACGGTTACCACTGCGCTACTTAATAAACTGACAATCGTCGGTGTATTCTTGATCATATTGATCTTCAATTCCTGTCAATTTTTAAATTGTATTAGAGGTCAAACTAATCATATTTGCGTTAATATGGTATATAGCCTCGACTTCCCAGCAAACATTTTAAGTACGGGCCAATTCCGGCAAGTAGTGGTAAGTCCGGAATGTTGGTGTTTTTGTATCGGGCCAAAATATATTGGCCATGATATTCTAAAACGGTATTGGTTCAATATATTGTTAATAAATGTTTTCCTTTGTCCGTTTTGGGGCAGGATACATAATGCTGGTCCAGCATTAGCAAATAATGGCATTAAGTATAACTTATTTTGTTTACTGGGCCAATATTTATCGGCCTGATTAAGGCATAATGATATCGGTCCATTGTAGAAATAATAATGGGTTTCCATAGTTGATCCAGAAGAGGATGCACAATGTTGGGCCGATACAGTATATACATTCAAGAAATATAACTGTCTTTAATTAAAAGGGCCAATATATTATGGCCGTAAATTGGTAGAACATTGTTGGTCCTACATTATATTTGAAATGACTTGCCAATCTCCGCCATCATTATGGAATATTTATGTTGGGCCAGTACTGGCATATCGCCTTTACCAAATAATGTCATCTACCTGCATTGGGCCTATATGTATCGGCCATAATGTGGCCAAAATATATTGGCCCCTGTTGATCTTATTAATGATTTCCATAATAGATAGGTTGTTGGATGATAGATATTGGGCTAATAATGGCAACTATATGAAGGTAAAATATTTTGTTTTTATATCGGGCCAAAATATGTTGACTATAATATTCTAAAACGGTGTTGGTTCAATATATTATTTCATAAATATTTTCCTTTGTCCGTTTTGGGGCAGGGTACATGATGCTGGTCCAGCATTAGCAAATTATGTTATTAAGTATAACTTATTTTGCTTATTGGGCAAATATTTATCGGCCTGATTAAGGCATAATTATATCGGTCCATTGTAGAAATAATAATGGGTTTCCATAGTTGATTCAGAAGAGGATGCACAATGTTGGGCCAATACAGTATATACATTACAAAAATTGATAACTATTTTTAATAAAAGGGCCAATATTTTGTGGACGTAGATTGGTAGAACACTGTTGGTCCTACATTATATTTGAAATGGCTTGCCAATCACCGCCATTATTATGGAATATTTATTTTGGGCCAGTACTGGCATATCGCCTTTACCAAATCATTTCATCTACCTGCATTGGGCCTATATGTATCGGCCATAATGTGGCCAAAATATATTGGCCCCCTGTTGATCTTATTAATGATTTCCATAATAGATAGGTTGTTGGATGTTATCTTAAAACTTTAATTATCATTAGTGAGACCTCATATTGATTATGTTGTCCAATTTTGGTGTCCTTATTACAGAATAGACATAGATTCGTTGGAGAGAGTACAGCGAAGAATGACACAAATTATTAATATTAGAAATCTGCCATATGAAGAAAAGTTGAAAAAATTAGGCTTACATTCGTTAGAAAGACGCAGAGTTAGAGGATAGAAGTGTTCAAGTGGGATTAATAAAGGGGACATGACAAATGTACTGAAGCTCAGTGATAGCGAAAAAACTCGAACAAATGGTTTCAAATTAGACAAATTTCGTTTCAGAAAATCTATCTATCTATTGCCTGACGCCGTGATCCCCGAAGGTGTGGCCACGAACGAACCGCCCCCATGCACCTCTGTCCCCAGTCAGTCGACGCCCCTCCCCCCAACCAGCACCACCTTCGTTCATGTACTTCCTCACTCCATCCTTCCACCTCATATTCGGTCTACCTCTCCCCCTCTGTCCCTCCACCTCGCTCTCATACACCCTCTTAGTCATTCTCTCGCTTTCCATACGTTCCATATGGCCGAACCATCTCAAGTTGTTCCTTTTCACACTTTCCAGCACATCTACCTCCACACCACACCTCCTTCTTACTTCCTCATTAGTCTGTCTATCCCTCCATGTAACTCCGCACGCACTCCTTAAGTAATTCATTTCCACTGCTCTCACTCTTGGTCTGAGTCTCTCAACCAACGTCCATGCTTCGCTTCCGTAAGTCAGTGTCGGGATTACCACACTGTCATGAAAGGACTTCTTCACTTCCATACTGACCACCCTATTTCTTGTTACTGCTTTTAGCGTTCCTACAACCCTCTTCCCCTGTTGTACCCTCTCCCGCACCTCTTCATCCATAGTCCCATCTTTACTCAACACACTGCCCAGATACTTAAAAGAGTTGACGATCTCCATAGCCTGACCGTTCAGCTTCACCTCACACTCTGTGACTTCACCCCTTTCGAAGACCATAACCTTGCTCTTCCCCGTATTTACCTTCAAATTCCGTTTTTCGCACACTGTTCCAAACTCATTTACCAGACCCTGCAACTCCCATTCATTATCACTCATCAGAACTGTATCATCCGCAAACAGCAGTATAGGTAGCTTCCACTCAATTCCCTCCCTTTTCAGCGATACACCAACATCCACTGCTCTTGATAGTATTTCTTTCATAACTCCATCCATATAACAGTAAACCACGGGGACATCACACACCCCTGTTTCAAACCAACATTCAGGTCAAAGAACTCGCTCTGCTCACTCTCCACACGTACTGCCGCCTTTGCACCCTCATACATGCTCTTCACTGCTTTCAGCAACTTGCCCTCTACTCCGTATATTCTAAGTACTTTCCACAAACCTTCTCTATCCACTCTGTCATAGGCCTTCTCCAAGTCCATAAAGGCAACATACACCTTTTGTTTCTTCTCCAGATACTTCTCCACAACACAATTCAGGGTAAAAATCTGATCTACACATCCTCTTCCCTCAGAAAAGATATAGGCAAATATTGGTTTGGTAACAGATTTGTAGACATGTGGAATAGGCTACCAAGTGATATGGTACGATCAAGAACGATAGGGAGCTTTAAGATAAAATTAGATAGGCATATGGACGAGAAGGGGTGGGTATAAGGGGGGATCTGCCGGGTGTGGGCCAATCGGCGCTCTGCAGACTCCTGTAATCCTGTGTTGATCTCTGACCATTTTGGTGAGGTCAGTCCTCAAGGTATTAATGAGTTGGGTCTGTAATTAGGTCTTGTAATTGGGGTTGGGTGTGACAGGGACCTGCCTTGTGTGAGCCGATCGGCTTCCTGCAGACTCCCATTTTCTTATATTCTTATATTGGGCCAATAATGGCAACTACATGAATGTAAAATATGTTCACTTTTTTGTATCGGGTCAAAACATGTTGGCTATAATATTCTAAAGCGGTATTGGTTCAATATATTATATATAAAAGTTTTCCTTTGTCCGTTTTGTGGCAGGATAAATTATGTTATTAAGTATAACTTATTTTGTTTACTGGGCCAATATTTATCTGCCTGATTAACACATTACGAGCGGGTGGGTCGGTAACTTCTACTACCCGCCAAGCGATTGGTTTTACCCTAAATGGGGTTGTTTCCGTGCTCTTTTTCATGCATAAACAAGACCCATAGCGTAATACAAGTATCTATCCCTGAAAGGGCGTAAACAGAGCTTTCCAATGACACCCGAACCATCCTTCTACGACCACTGGTTCTCTTGCAACGATCGTGCAACACGAGTGCAAAAACCCTAAAATAAGGTAATTTCCTTACATAATTCCCTGTGTAGCGAGTGAGAGAGGGTGGAGGAGGGTGTAATAAATATCAGTCGACCCACGGCGGTGGTGGTGAGCGGTCAGGAAGCAATCTATGTTCCTCGCACCGCTCAGCTCTCTCCCAGAGCACATTACGTGCTCAAAATTGCACTCGACATGTGTCGAGGTCCGCATATGGGCACCTTTTCTTTAACTCGACATATGTCGAGTGCCGATGGTTAAAGGTTAAGGCATAATGATATCGGTCCATTGTAGAAATAATAATGGGTTTCCATAGTTGATTCAGAAGAGGATGCACAATGTTGGGCCAATACAGTATATACATTCAAGAAATGGATAGCTATCTTTAATTAAAAGGGCCAATATAAGTATTTTAGCTGTAAATTGGTAGAACATTGTTGGTCCTACATTATATTTGAAATGGCTTGCCAATCTCCGCCATCATTATGGAATATTTATGTTGGGCCTGTACTGGCATATCGCCTTTACCAAATAATGTCATCTACCTGCATTGGGCCTATATGTATCGGCCATAATGTGGCCAAAATATATTGGCCCTCTGTTGATCTTATTAACACCTTACGAGCGGCCTAGGCGATATATAATATGTAGCCACCAGCAGGGTGTTTTTACCCAAAATAGGGTTGTTTACGTGATCATTTTCATGCCTAAATAAGACCCAGAGCATAAAACAAGTATCTATCGCTGAAAGGGCATAAACAGAGCTTTCCAATGACACCATAACGATCCTTTTATGATGGCTAGTTTTCTTGCAACAACCGCGCAACGTGAGTGCAAAAAGCATGTAATTCGGCACTTTCCCCATACAATTCCGTATGTAGCGAGTGAGAGAGGGAGGGAGGAGGTGGGATTCGTGTCAGTAGGTTTGCCGCGGTGGTCTGGAGCAGTCATACGCTCGCTACTCTCCTGCCACCACTTGTCTCTCTCTCTCAGCAACATTACGTGCTGAAAGTGCCACACGACCTATGTCGAGCGCCGCCAGATAGTCCAGATTTATTATACTCGACTTATGTTGCGCGCCGATAGTTATGGGTTAATGATTTCCATAATAGATAAGTTGTTGGATGATAGATATTGGGTCCATAATAGCAACTACATGATGGTAAAATATTTTGTTTTTTTTATATCTGGCCAAAATATGTTGGCCATAATCTTCTAATGCGGTATTGGTTCAATATATTATTTATAAATGTTTTCCTGTGTCCGTTTTGGGGCAGAATACATTATGCTGGTCCAGCATTAGCAAATGATGTTATTAAGTATAACTTATTTTGTTTATTGGGCCAATATTTATCGGCCTGATTAAGGCATAATGATATCGGTCCATTGTAGAAATAATAATGGGTTTCCATAGTTGATTCAGAAGACGATGCACAATGTTGGGCTGATACAGTAAATCCAATAAATATAGATCCAATAAATGGATAACAATTTTTAATAAAAGGGCCAATATATTCCCAGCAAACATTGGAAGTACGGGCCAATGCCGGTAAGTCTGGAATGTAGGCTTTTTTATATTGGGCCAATGTATGTTGGCCAGAATATTCTGAAACTATGTCTGTCCGATATTAAATTTATAAAAAGTTTTCCTTTGTCCGTCTTTGGGTTGGGTTTACAGTGTTGGGCCACTTAACAGGATTCAGGATAACTTATTTTCTGTATTGGGCCAATGTCTAACGGCCAAATAATTGCGTAATTATATCAGCCCAATATAGAAATAATCAATGTTTTCCATCATTGGATACGGATAAGATGCCCAACGTCGGGCCGATACTGTTATATAGCAAAAAGTAAAGGATATTGTTTTTCTTATATTGGGTAGATGTACTTTGGCCATAAGAAGGCAACATTTTGTTTTTTCATTATCATATTCAAAATGGTTTTCCGTTCACCGGCATTAGATTGGATTCCAGGTGTTGGGCCATTACTAGCATATAGCATTATTAAAGGGTATTGTTTGCCTGTGTTGGGCATACGTATAGCGGCCAAAATTCGACCAAGATATATCGGCCCAATACTGAATAAATAAAAGTTTTCCATCATAGGATAGTAGATGGATGGCAGATGTTGGGACAATACTGGCAAATATAGTGGATGATAACAGATGATGGCTTTCCTATACCTGGCTATTGTGTTTCGACCAGAAGATGGCAAACTTGTATTGGTCCAATATCTTATTCAGTATGATTTTCCATTAACCGGTAATTGGTTGTCTTCAATAATTGGGGCCAATACTGGCATTAGCTAGTCATGATGGATAATGAACTTTCTGTGTTGGGGCCAATGAGTAACGGCCTTGAAGTGGCAAAGTTATATCGGCCCAACTTTAATGTAATCAATATTTTCAATCATCGAGAATGATGTGGTTATCAGACCTTGGGCCAATACTGGCATATAACGGAAAGTAAGAGATGATGACTTGCCTATATCGGGCCATTGTATGTAGCCCAGAAAAAGGGCCAAAGATAGTGGTCTAATATTATGTTCATTACTATTAAACATTAACCGGCCTAAGGTAGTCTTCCACATGTATGACCAATACTGTCATATTGCAGTACTAAAGGATAACAGTTGTCCTGTATTGGGCATATGCATAGCAGCAAATAAATGGCCAAATTATATCGACCCAATATTGAATTAATAAATGAATTTCCCTATGTGAATAGATAATGGCTTCCTTACAACGGGCCATTGTACTTCGGCCAGAAGAAGGCAAAACTTTATTGGTCCTTTATCATATTTATAGTGGCTTTCCGTTAATCGGCATTGTGTTTGGTACCAGATGTTCGGCTGGTACTGCCATATAACCATACTAAAGGATATTAGATTTCCTATGTGAGACCAATGTATAACAGTTTAGAAATGGCAAAAGGATATCGGCCTGATATGAAATAGATAGATGTTTTCTATAATGGGATATTGGGTGGCTGTCAGATGTTGGGGTGATACTGTTATGTTACTAAGCAAAAAATACAATGTTTTTCTTATAATTATTTGGTAGATGTACTTTGGCCATAAAAAGGCAATACTTTGTTGGGGAAAGGTGCTGGGAACGGCCTCTGGAGCAGTCTGGAACCGGTGTCCTCGGGACGGTACATTTTCCTGGCCAGCTTCCATTTAGCTGACTATGACAATTACAACATCACAGAAAACACCCAAGTCTGATGAACACATAATCTCACCGGGGACGGCATGCAGCCTCTCGAGCGTTCAGGCTTACTAATGTGAATGTAGGAAGTTTGAGTGGCAGATCAAATGAAGTTGTGGAAGCACTTGAGAGAAGAAGAGTGGATGTGTGCTGCACCCAGGAAAGCCGATGGAAGTGGTGCGGTGCACAGTGGATAGTTGGCAAAAAACAAGAGATACAGGATCTAATGGAAGGGAGATGAGTCTGGAAAAGCAAAAGGAGGAGTGAGTGTTCTGGTGGCCGAGGAGTGAGAGAAGAGTGTTCTTCAGATCAAGAGAGTAAATGGAAGATTGATTGTACTGAAGCTGAAAGTTGGTGAAAGAATACTGAATGTGATATCAGCATATGCCCCACAGGTTGGTTTGAGTAGAGAACGGAAAGATTTCTGGAACGACCATAATTTGTGTTGTTTCGGGCCTCTTTGAGAATGACACCACAGTAATAGACCGTGACCTAAATGGAAATGTGGGAGCACGTGTGTGGGGGCATTCATGGAGGAAATGGATACGGAAGGAGAAATCTAGAAGGCGAATGTATACTGGAGTCCTGTGTTACACTTTACATGGTTGTGTGTAACATGAAGTTCAAGAAACGGGTGAGTCATCTGATCACATACAATTCTGGTGGTTCCAGTAGCCAGATAGATTATTTCGTGGTGAACATGTAGAAATGACTGGAAGTGGTTTAGGGATGTAGGCTAAAGGTCATCCCGAGTGAGAATGTATCTCTCAACATAATATTAAAGCGAGATCTTGTGTGCAAGAAGGTATGCATGCCAAAAAGGAAATTAAGGTTGTTGAATAAATAATAATAATAATAGAGATAGGTTTTGCAGCGAACTGGAGAAAATGGATGGGAATAGGGGCACTAGGTCACATGATCTAGGTAGCACTGGAACTTCCTTGAACGTAGCCTTCTTGTTGCCACTGGCAAAGATATTTACTTAAAGCTAGGGATCTGTATCTTGTGTTTGTAAACCTGGAGAAGGCTTTTGATAAGGTGCCCAGGGATGTTGTGCAGTGGGCCATGAGAAAACTTGGTGTAGAGGAGTGCTTGGTGTGTGTGCTATAATGAAAATGTACGAGGACTTGCAAACGGAAGTGAGGGTGAAAGGAATACGGAGTGAGGAGGTTGCAGTCCATGTTGGAGTTCACCAAGGTTTTTTGTTGAGCCCTCTCCTCTTTGTTATAGTTTTGGAGGCCCTATTTGGAGATTTTAGAACTGGGCTCCCATGGGAACTGCTATACACAGATGGCTTAATTCTAATCACAGATAATGTGCAGGATGCCGAGGTTCAGAAGGTAGAGTGAGGGCATGACAAA
The DNA here is from genome assembly GCA_032716605.1 of Paralithodes platypus. Lineage (NCBI taxonomy): Eukaryota > Metazoa > Arthropoda > Malacostraca > Decapoda > Lithodidae > Paralithodes > Paralithodes platypus. The sequence continues at coordinate 63,138,189 of CM064487.1, read as the reverse complement.
CATAAAATTAAAAGTTAATATCAATAAAACCAAAGTTTTTGCACAGTAGCTTGGGCCGTGGAAATGTAGAAAAAACAGTGCATACCCATGTGCAGTATGCAGAAAAGGGGTGGGCGTGAATTCAATTCAGTGTAGCATCTGTCGTTTCTGGGTACTTCATGGGAAGAAGCGCTGTAGTAGAATAAATGGACCTCTGCCGAGGAAGAAAGCTGAAATTGAGAAATTTGGGTGTATAGTATGCAAAGCTGTGCTTGTGTTGAATGATCGGCTCGAGAGTATTAACCGTGGCAATGAGTCTCTGGAGATGGTGGACAAGTTTTGCTACTTGGGAGATACCATCTCTGCCGGTGGTGGGGCCGAAGCCGCCACAATTGCCAGAATTAGATGCAGCCGGGGAAAGCGCAGAGAACTGCTGCCAATTCTAACCATGAAATGACTCCCTCTCCCCTGAAAGAAAAAGGTTTACACTTCATGTATTAGTAGCGCAATGACCTACAGTATATGTGCTTCAGAAACGTGGCCTGTCAAAGTGGATGATATCAACAGATTATAATGCCTAATAATGATAGGCCTGTAGGCTACATGATGATGTTTTCACGGTTTAATCAATAATGGTTCCACCACCCCAGGGCTTTCACCCATTGTTCCCATCATCGAGATTGCTCAGTTAATGATTCTTCAGATTCCATGTTAAGTTCTGTGAAGTTAGAGACAATAGGCCTACCAGTACAATTTTTTCAATACCAATTCAGTAGCACTTCTACTGAATCTGAAAGCTAGTAGTCTACCAAATACAACTAACATTTCTGTAGATTTGGATATTTATCATGATAAAAGTTCTGTAGATGGTGTTAGTGACCTGGAAACTGAGGCAGATGGCTCGGAAAGAAAAGTCTGTGACTTATGTAATTATCTTAATAATTTTGCAAAGGTTTTAGGTTAAATTACAAGCAAAGAATTTTATATATCCTCCAAGGTTATTCAAAGTATTGTGGAGCGCTTTCAAACCACATGTATTCACTAGGAAATTCATTTTCTCCACTATCTAGAATCTAGATCTATGTAGATCTCTATTTATCTCTCTCTCTCTCTATCTCTCATATATATATAATTATATATATATATATATATATATATATATATATATATACACACATATATATATATATATATAATTATATATATACATATTTATATATACAGTATAATAATAAGGTTTGGTGCTACATGTTTGAGAAATTCGTTTTTTGCGCGAATATTGTGGGTCCGAGACTCCTACAGCTGACTGAGCTGAACAAAAAACATACTAATATAGACCTTCTGTCACCCGTGAGAAGAGGTTGAAATTAATTGTATTAGAACAGAGTTCAAGTTAGAAGTCTCGGATATAAGATGTAACCAATAGTGTGGCGACTTATATCCCCTATGTTTACACCTCAGCTCAGCCAATCACAGGCCGCCATGCTCTCCGTCTAGGTACCATAGTCACGTGACGTTACCCGCTCGCCAGTCACCAGCTGTTTCAAATATTTAGTGAAAAGAAGTACCCCTCTCATGTGTTTTATCGCTATTTTAGTCGTATTCCGGCATAATAATGGTGTTGTGACGCCTGCAGCTCAGCAGAACGCCACGTGGGCTCAGCCGCTCGCTTGGCCAGTCGCTAGCACTCGCCGGGGCAAGGTATTTGGCTACAGTCTATCTACAATGTTGTTCTTTCTTTCATAGTGTTCGTGTTGTTACAGACAGTCCCGTGGAGGTCTTTATTTTCGTCTGTGACAACGGGAAGCATTTTATATCATGAGTTGAACATAAGATGCATTGTATATAGTTAAGGAGAGAGAATAATGAAATGCTGGGTGTGAAGGGAATTCATGGTCTCCTGAAATTATCCCCAGGCTACCTTTAGGATCAACTTTTCCTGGTACCTGGCGCGGGGTACGAACCTCTGAAGGGAATTTAACCCCCGTTAAAAACCCACAGGTTTTGAGATGCCTTGGGTGGGGTTCGAACCCTGGTTAGTGACCCAACCATCACCACCAGGCCCGCGCGCTAACCCACTGTACTACCACGGACGTACTAAAAGTATAGCAACCTTAGTCCGATTTTTAAGAACCAGGTGATAGTCTCGTGGTGTTATCACGTGATGAGTTTATTGGACTTACCATCTACGACTATTTTACGCTATACCTGACGTCAACTCGGGTTAGTATTATTGTGGGTGCGGGACTTTTTCGAGGGCATTACATTACATCCTTCTTTAACTAGGCTAGTCCCTAGCCTATTTTAAGGTCGTAAGGTATCGTAGCTGTATCACCTCAGCAATCTCAATATTGTTGGTATAGGGTTCGCGTGACGGGTGCTCCACGTAGCTACCTGGTCACGTTCCCTAGCTGCCACCAATGAAATGCTGGGTGTGAAGGGAATTCATGGTCTCCTGAAATTATCCCCAGGCTACCTTTAGGATCAACTTTTCCTGGTACCTGGCGCGGGGTACGAACCTCTGAAGGGAATTTAACCCCCCTAAAAACCCACAGGTTTTGAGATGCCTTGGGTGGGGTTCGAACCCTAGGTTAGTGACCCAACCATCACCGCCAGGCCCGCGCGCTAACCCACTGTACTACCACGGACGTACTAAAAGTATAGCAACCTTAGTCCGATTTTTAAGAACCAGGTGATAGTCTCGTGGTGTTATCACGTGATGAGTTTATTGGACTTACCATCTACGACTATTTTACGCTATACCTGACGTCAACTCGGGTTAGTATTATTGTGGGTGCGGGACATTTTCGAGGGCATTACAAATAATATAGGCAGTGGGGTGGTAGTGTGTGCGTGCGTATACATGTGCTGCCTCCCCCCTCCCTTTGTAGGCTCGCACGCGTGCCGTCTCATGCCTCTTGATTGGCTGGTGGTTCCTGGCGCCTTCTGCAGCCCTGCTGCCTGGTGACGTAGCAGCCTGTGATTGGCTGACCACCATGCCTTTGTCTGTGATCCTGGAGGGGTCCCGAGGAGTTCCATCCTCAGAGCTTTCCTGACTAGCATACCCTTCACATGTCCCTTGCCCCCCTGTCTCCCGACTTCTACCTATAGAGCACTTTCTCTCTCTCTCAACTTCTTACCTGTCATTCTTCTACTCTATTTAATATCATAACTTCCCTTTGGTTCTGCACGATTTCATATATCGGCCATCGTATTATATGCTGAAGCTCTCAGATAACACATGTTTAGTTAGGCATTTTGGAAGGGTTACCCTTTTTGTCTGTAGAGGTTTGACACACTCACGGTGTCTCCCTTCCTGTATCTTGGTGGTCTGCTGGGGGATTTAATGCTAGACTGGGATAAGGCTACTGGTGTTGTGATTTCCGATGTGTACTAAGTTTTGTTGAACCTGTACAATCGCAACGGAGACGTGGGAAGCCTAGGTGGTCTTTCTGACTGTGTACCTTGTGAGTTTAGCACTGTGTTGCGAGTGAGGGCTTTTGCCTCTGCCACCCAACACTGTGCTAACTCGTTTGCTTTGACTTTGAGAGGGTCGCCAGGAGAGAACCAGATACTAGCGATCTGGATATCTCAAGAGAGCACCCCGTCAATTAACGTAATTTGGCCGCACAGCCTTAAGGACTTCGCGGGGCTACGAGCCGCTTGCTCAGCCATTGTTTCCTAGCCTACTACATCCCAGCTAGACTTTATTCGCCTAGCAGACACCAGATTTAGATTATAAACTCTTTCTGTTATGTATGCATTATTATTCACGTCATTTATTAGTCTAGGTTGTTGTTGAGTTGCACAACCCTAGTAGGTTGTTTCGTTGATGAGGAAGTACTTCTTTTGCTGTTTGAGTTCCTACTATTGCGCAGTTATTATTCCCGTGCCAGTTAACCCTATATGTCCTTACAATTGTCATATCCTGTTCCTGCTTTATACTACAGTTCAAAATCCGATACGATCATCTTACCCCAGCATCAGACTTTCTTTAGAAGATTTCTGCTCGATGCTTTGGGACTTTCGTTCACTTTCTTTAGTATAGGAGTGACAGTTCATTATTGTTTAGAGTAACTTTAAATATACCTTCTTCTAGTTTGCATTAAATCATTGCAGTGATTTAATTAAGATCTCTATCTTTTCCTAGTATACCTTATTACCGTAATTGTATGTTGTTGTGATCAGGCTGTATCAGAGATCATCAGCCTGTAGTAGTAGTGCACTTATACTGAGTTATAGGATACCCCGTTATCGCAGATTTAACTCTGGAGGGTATAGGTATTTTTGTGCGCCGGCATTATAAGTTCAGGGGTTGGATCTAGTGTTACCGTTGTGGCTGTGTGCTTTCCTAGTCCAATGATTAAGAGCCCTTGTTTTATACGAGCCCCGGTCGTAACAGTGTCAAGTGACACAGAGTGAGGTAAAAGATTCAGTGATAACGAAAAGTGAAGACAAACTAGTGGTGAGTGGAGGAACGAGTGAAGTTCATTCACTTCCACAAAAATCATATTTGAATTAGGTCAGGGTGTCAACCCACAAAATGTGAATTGTGTTATCATTATGGTTTATTATTTTGTTATCATTATAGCGCGACGGAGTGGCGAGCGCCGAAGGCGCGAGCTCTAGGGGGGTGCGGGGTAATGCCCCCCCGGAAAATTTTGAGAATTTAGGTGTCTAAAACAGCATTTCCTGCAATCTAAAAGCAATCAAGATGGAAAATATGGAGACCAAAATTGTGTCAATTTACCTTTTTTTTTTTTTTTTTTAAATTAGGCCATAGGCTACTGTATATATATATATATATATATATATATATATATATATATATATATATATAGCGCAACGGAGCGGCGAGCGCCGAAGGCGCAAGCTTTAAAGAGGTCAGGGGGCATGCCCCCCCAGGATTTTTTTTGAGAATTGAGGTGTCTAAAACAGCATTTCCTGCAATCTAAAAGCAATCAAGTTGGAATATATGGAGACCAAAATTGTGACAATTTAGGCCTACTTTTGTTTTTTTTAATTAGGCTTGGTCGAGGCAGCACTAGGCTAAGCCTATTCCAAAACTTAAGAGTAGGCTTAGGTTAGGACCTAGGTTAGCCTAAGCTGACCGTTTTGGTGGGGTCAGTACTCAAGGTATTAGTGAGATGGGTCTATAATTGGGCCTTGTAATTGGGGTTGGGTGTGACAGGGATCTGTCTTGTATGGGCCGATCGGCTTTTTGCAAACTCCCATTTTCTTATGTTCTTAGGCCTAGGCTATGTAGCCTAGTCTTTAAAAGAAAAAAATACAGGTAACAGGAATGTTAGGTTAAATAGGCCTAGGTTTGGCATAGGCTATAGCCTATGTTAGGCTAGCCTAGACTAAACTCCAAAGGTACCGGTAGGTTACAAAACAAAATTTACGATAAAAATATATTAGGCTATACCTATAGCCTAGGATAGCCTAGGCCTATTCCCACAAGTAGGCTAGACATCGTCATATCTGTAATCTAACCTCCAAGGCTAGGCCTAAATAACACTTACCTGGCTAGCCACGAGCCTAGACTTAATTTCTTCCGCTGTCCACCTACACAATCAGGGTGCCAAAACAGAAAATATCAAGTTCTGGATAATTTTTCTAAGCTTACAAGGATCAACTTTGCTACATAAGAGTGGGTGAGGGGGGCGTAGCCCCCCGTCGGCGGAGAAATTTTGAGAAGTGAAAGTAAATATACGCACAATACATGCTCAAAATTTATTAAAAGGAATTAATAATATTGTAAGTAAAAGGGATGTTATGTATGTTTACAGGTGTTTAATCAGGATACTAGGGGAGCTGGCTGCCTGTACTTCAGTCTCAAAGGGATTCACTTCAGGTCCACTAATATAGGCATTGAAAACAGGTTTTTAAATTATTCTTAGCATGCCCTGTTTTAGTTTTGTAACTTTTGTCCAATAAAGATTTCATGTATATTTGTTGTTGCATTCCAAGAACTATTACATACTTAATTTATATCCTTTCATATGATACATGAGTTATTATAGAGTACTGGTTAAAATACATACCGGTACCAAGTTTCAAGAATAAACTTTGATTAGAACATTTGCTTGTCTATTATTTTCCCTGGTCCGAGTAAAAAATACCTGGGTAGGCTATTCCCATCTCGGGTTAAGTCCTAACCTAACCTAACCTAACCTAACCCTAATATAATATAATAAAATATAATATAATATAATATAATATAACATAACTTAACATTACCTGGGAAAGAGAGGGCAGGGACCCTGGGTGACCCATAGCGCATTTAAGACTGTTATTTCTCAGTAAATACTGGTTTCCGACATTCAATTAAACATCCTACAAGTTCTAACCAGTCCCTTGAAAAGTTTTTAATAGGTTACTTGAGGGTATTTTAACTGGACCATAGGTAAACATTTATCATATATATATATATATATATATATATGCTATATATATATATATATATATATATATATATATATATATGCTATATATATATATACAGTATATAGCGCAACGGAGCGCCGAGCGCCGAAGGCACGTGCTTTAAAGAGATCAGGGATGCAGGCATGCCCCCCAGGAAATTTTTTGAGAATTGAGGTATCTAAAACAGCATTTCCTGCAATCTATATATCTTGTATATATCTTGTATTTTAGGAGTATAGTTGGTTGTTGGAAGGAACATAATAATTGATATTGGTTCAGGGGTAATTTATCGAGAGGACTTCCCTAGTGGTTAAGTCCCCATTAATTGCTCTTTCCATTCACATATGCATAGCCTACGTGAGTTGCAGTTGGGATGTGTGTACATGCTTAGATTGATATGCAGGATTCGAAGTTGCATAATAAATCGTAGGCAGTGTCCACCATTCTTTAACTGTCTTCGTGGTGCGATGCATAAGGTGTTGATTTTCGGTGTGAGCATCCTGGATTCGAATCCACGGACTGCCACATGTGTTTGTAAATTTCATTAATCGATTTTAGGAGTATAGTTGGTTGTTGGAAGGAACATAATAATTGATATTGGTTCAGGGGTAATTTATCGAGAGGACTTCCCTAGTGGTTAAGTCCCCATTAATTGCTCTTTCCATTCACATATGCATAGCCTACGTGAGTTGCAGTTGGGATGTGTGTACATGCTTAGATTGATATGCAGGATTCGAAGTTGCATAATAAATCGTAGGCAGTGTCCACCATTCTTTAACTGTCTTCGTGGTGCGATGCATAAGGTGTTGATTTTCGGTGTGAGCATCCTGGATTCGAATCCACGGACTGCCACATGTGTTTGTAAATTTCATTAATCGATTTTAGGAGTATAGTTGGTTGTTGGAAGGAACATAATTGATATTGGTTCAGGGGTAATTTATCGAGAGGACTTCCCTAGTGGTTAAGTCCCCATTAATTGCTCTTTCCATTCACATATGCATAGCCTACGTGAGTTGCAGTTGGGATGTGTGTACATGCTTAGATTGATATGCAGGATTCGAAGTTGCATAATAAATCGTAGGCAGTGTCCACCATTCTTTAACTGTCTTCGTGGTGCGATGCATAAGGTGTTGATTTTCGGTGTGAGCATCCTGGATTCGAATCCACGGACTGCCACATGTGTTTGTAAATTTCATTAATCGATTTTAGGAGTATAGTTGGTTGTTGGAAGGAACATAATAATTGATATTGGTTCAGGGGTAATTTATCGAGAGGACTTCCCTAGTGGTTAAGTCCCCATTAATTGCTCTTTCCATTCACATATGCATAGCCTACGTGAGTTGCAGTTGGGATGTGTGTACATGCTTAGATTGATATGCAGGATTCGAAGTTGCATAATAAATCGTAGGCAGTGTCCACCATTCTTTAACTGTCTTCGTGGTGCGATGCATAAGGTGTTGATTTTCGGTGTGAGCATCCTGGATTCGAATCCACGGACTGCCACATGTGTTTGTAAATTTCATTAATCGATTTTAGGAGTATAGTTGGTTGTTGGAAGGAACATAATAATTGATATTGGTTCAGGGGTAATTTATCGAGAGGACTTCCCTAGTGGTTAAGTCCCCATTAATTGCTCTTTCCATTCACATATGCATAGCCTACGTGAGTTGCAGTTGGGATGTGTGTACATGCTTAGATTGATATGCAGGATTCGAAGTTGCATAATAAATCGTAGGCAGTGTCCACCATTCTTTAACTGTCTTCGTGGTGCGATGCATAAGGTGTTGATTTTCGGTGTGAGCATCCTGGATTCGAATCCACGGACTGCCACATGTGTTTGTAAATTTCATTAATCGATTTTAGGAGTATAGTTGGTTGTTGGAAGGAACATAATAATTGATATTGGTTCAGGGGTAATTTATCGAGAGGACTTCCCTAGTGGTTAAGTCCCCATTAATTGCTCTTTCCATTCACATATGCATAGCCTACGTGAGTTGCAGTTGGGATGTGTGTACATGCTTAGATTGATATGCAGGATTCGAAGTTGCATAATAAATCGTAGGCAGTGTCCACCATTCTTTAACTGTCTTCGTGGTGCGATGCATAAGGTGTTGATTTTCGGTGTGAGCATCCTGGATTCGAATCCACGGACTGCCACATGTGTTTGTAAATTTCATTAATCGATTTTAGGAGTATAGTTGGTTGTTGGAAGGAACATAATAATATCTCAAGAGTAGCCTAGGCTAGGTTAGCGTAGCTGCCTAGCCTAGCCTTACAAAAAAAAAACAAAAAAAAAACAGGAATGTTAGTCTAGGCTAAGTTTAATATACATTTCCCAGGTCATTTTAACAGTTCTATTGCTTCTATATATCATATAATACACCATAGAGTACTTTTTTAATAACTAGAAAAAAAGGTCATCTTATAAATAATTACCTTAATGGAGGACCTTCGCCTTCCCGGGTTAAGAGGTGGGGGCTCTGAGTCTTAGCCTAGCAGAACCATATTCCCAGAAATATTGAGAAATTCTCAGTAACGCACAGTAACACTAAAACACAGATCTGAAACAATGGGGGTCTTCTGGAATCTGGTCACCGTGCCCGCAATGATGTAACACTATTTTCAGCATACACACGAATATCACTAGTCAGGCAATAGTCTCCAATATCTAGGTGATTTCGGCCTTATATATGTAAACACTACTAAAGTCTATGACAGTTTAAAGCACACACAAATGCTATTACAATTACGGTCTACACGAACTGTTCAGCAATATGGCGGGACTGGGGTCAGAGAATATTGTTGGAACTGGATTAGAATGAAATGATAAATGATACTTATAACTTATCATTTCACGCAAACATCGCACTTGAGTCTCTGATAGCCTTCAGTTTTAAGGCTATAAATTCTTAGTTTATAGATCACATTAACGTTTGTATGCATGAATGATGTCTATAGACCTTACAGCTTCCGTGTTTGATATTATTATTGATACAAAACCCTTATTAAAACTTATATGGTGCTATACGTGTAGCGATGTTTCTTTGCGTGCTTCTCGATAGTCCACGACATGTTGTTTGTTTACATCAGTCAACATTATATCGATGCCATTTATTTGAGGCGAAATTCATTTAATATGTCAATGTTTACCATTTTAAAATAATTTTATATTAATAAAAGCTATTTAGAGAAACTTGTAATGCATTCTTACATTATTATATGACACATACATTATTTTTACAAGCGTTGATATTTCGGGAGCAGAATATTGGCCTTCTTTTTAATCTGCCATTGGATGTTTATACAAGGCGCCAATTTTAAATAACCATATACAAAAATGTATGGGGCAAAGGTTTACCCAACAACTATTCGAAGCTTGACCTAAACTATTAGAAATTGACAAATATATCGGAATGAATAGGAAACTATCCCCTTGTGTAAAAAATGAACACTGAATGAGGAAATTGACCACTTGCGAGATTCGTTATATAAGGAAGTTGGAGCTGTAGTCATAGATATTTAGCAGAATAACCAGCTATAATATTTGTGTTTATTATCGATGTTTACATGCCAAACTTCCTTATAGCTTGAAACTCGCAACTGGTCAAATAGCATGCATATAAACAAGGCACATTTTGACGTTCCGTTCATTTTAGAAAGGAACAAGCCAATTAAGGGTTGTCCTGAGACAGCATAATGTGTGGGATTTGAATACAAGGATTAGGAAAAGACGTAGCATATGTAGGCCTATATTTATTATTTTATCCAACTGGATATCCTCATACAGCCACTATAGTGTACGGTAATTGTCGCACCTTTAGGAACGAAGTTATTCAATAGAGTACGAGTTTACTTTTCCCTTAAAATATGTAGCTAAAGGGAATGATACTAAGGTACTATATATAACCAGAATAGTCAAGGCTCTGCCAGTGCTTGTCCAATATCAAACTCGATTCAATCATAAGCTGAATGAAAAGTTTATGGCTACCCCCTCGGGGATTGGGGCGTCTAGTAATTTGCTTTAGATATACAATAGGTTACAGGTACATAGACTGAAAAAACAAATAATTAGTGGGATATCATAGACATTTATCTTTAGGAGTAAGAAGTTATATCATTTTGGATTTGGTAGAGCACATGCCTCCGCCAACATATAGGCGGCTCACAATTTTTTTTTTTTTTTTTTTTTTTTCTATGTGATTGAGGGAGGCAAAAGGCATAACTGCCTATAGCGAGTGCCTCCCCCATAGTTGAAAGAGTGACAGGGCCAAAATCAAGGGACGTTCGAGCCAAAATGCCTGGACACACGGAGTTTGAAGCAATTTAAGTCATAGGAAGAGGGAAAGACTGATTCTGGGAGAGAGTTCCAGAGCTCAGATGTTGAGTAGAAGAAAGTTTGAGAGTAACGTTTCACTCTTGGGTTGGAGAGTTGCACAGAGTAGGGGTGGGATTGAGTTGCAAGACGGGTACCACGTGCCCTACGTAAAGGAGGTGGTATGCACTGGGATAGCTCTGAGGAACACTGATTATTATAGTAGCGATAGAATAGCGAGAGAGATGCAATATTGCGGCGGAGAGAGAGAGATTGCAGAGAGTTGGTGAGTGGACGGGAGTTAATGATACGAAAGGCCTTCCTTTCAACTTTGTCTAGGAGAGCGGTGTGAGAGGAACCTCCCCACACATGTGAACAATACTCAATACAAGTTATGAACCAATTATGAACCAAGTTATGAACCAATGTTCCTGAAATTTGGTGGCCAGGTAAGATATTTGCCACGGAAGTTTTTCCTCCCTGGATTTTGGAGATTAATGTTGTTTGAGAGGCCTCTATTGCAGCTATTTCCAGTATCTTGTGTGGAAACCATAATGGGCCACATGCAGTAGGCTTACTATAGTCTTGGGAACACGTCTAGACAGTCTACATAGGCCTATTTCCAAAGGGTCTTTATGCAGTAAAGAACGTTCTATAAGCCCACTCACTCATACTTATGGCTGATTAAACTGTTTTGGTGATATGGTACGTGGGTGAAGGTTGTGTTACCGTTTGTTCATCAGTTACTAACTTACTAGCAGCTCTGGGAGATAATTTATTATGTTTTTTTTTTACCTTTTGGCTATTTGGGTTATTAAGAGAAGTGGGATTAACTTCAGTTAATCCTTAACCTGACAAGCGCGATATAGACCTAGGTGCTAGGGTAGTTATTTGTGCATTTCTAGCCCTGGATTCTGACAGAATTCGTTATATTTACAATATAAAGCATTATTTGTTTTCGGTATGCTTTTATTTTACATATATGATGTATATATGAACCTTCAAGAGTGCTAAAATAAGTGGGAAAAGCATTTGGGTGGTGAAAAACGAAGATATTGGCCACCCGGTCATAATCTCCGGCGAGAGAGAGCCACAGGCAGCCCTCCCCTCTCGCTGTCTGGGAGTCAACTGAGACGAGCGGGGCGGTGTGTGCCGGTGTCTGGGTGTTGCATAACGATCTTTTATGCAACCCACTTGTGCTACATTATCGCGGGAGAGAAAAATAACCGATAAATGATGATAATAAGAGGATAAATAGGTGATAATTGAGGAGGGGGGGGGGAGGGGGGAATAAGGTGGGGAAGGAGGGGAGGGGGAGGGGTGAGAAACACATGGATGAGTACTAGAGGGGAATTATCTCACCTAGAGACAAAATCCTTTGTTTTGATAGGCCTTTTTTTTTTTGGAAGGCTTTTTTTATGGTCTTGCTTCCGTGAGGCCTATCGCGTTCCCTATAGGAAGCCTTCCGTGAGGCCTATCGCGCTTGCCGGGTTAAGAAGCATATTTATGAAAATATAAGCTTTTCCTGTGTTGATGCTTGTTCAGTATCAAACTCGATATTGAATCATATGCTGAATGAAAATGTTATCCCTCCCCTCGGGGATTGGGGCGTCTATTAAGCCTAGCTATGCTGTAAATACACAGTAGGTACGATCGAGGGTATTAAGTGTTGTCATAGATTCCAGTGGTTTTCGCTCAACAAGTGTAATTGGTATCTTTATAGTTACTGGGAAAAGTGCTTATCCCTCAGAGTATTAGTCAGTGTCCGAAACTTTGTGAAATATCTGACAACACTTATTATTAACCTCGGCTATACATACTGTAGTTTAAAAAAGTCATCAGTGGAATATCACAAGGATATCAATATTTAGGAGAATCAAATTCGGGAAGAAACTTAAGCCTGGTTCACACATAGCCGAGTCGGTGCGCGAGTCCAACACGAGTCACACTCGTCGATTATCGCTGTCGCTGGAGGCCGAGTCGGCCGCGAGTAGCAATTGCTCCCTAGTCAAGGAGAGTGTAACACGAGTTAACTTGAGTCAATACGAGTCAACACGTGTCCATGCAAGAGTCTGTATGAGTAACTGAGAATCAAAACGAGTGTAACACGAACCAAACACGAGTGTCCAAAATTTGAAAAATAACGGCCACATTCCAGAGCACGCAAACAAAGAGTATGGACTAGTCTAACACGAGTCAACGCGAGTCACACGAGTCAACGCGAGTGTTATACGGATCAACATGTGTGTTACATACGTGTTGTTGCGTGTAGACACGTGTTGATTCGCCAGCGTCGAAATGATGACGAAAAGCGATGAATCACCAAAGAGTGTTACACGGGTTTACACGAGTCAACACGAGTTAACATGAATAATGAAGAGTTATTCAGAGTTCAGCATGAGTTAATACGTATGTACACGAGTCTACACGTATGTAGGCCACAATCGTGGGTACTCGCCACGTGGCCCAAAAATTTCATGCATGCATGAAATTTTTGGACCCCGTGGCGAGTACCCACGAGTGTGTCGAGTAAACAAAGAGTATACACGAGTCTAACACAAGTGTTGAGGAGTCTCGACGAGTCATTGCCGAATAGCAAAATTTCAGCACTCGTGTTGGACTCGCACACCGACTAGGCTATGTGTGAACCACCCTTTACCTTTAGTGATGGATATGAGGCTAGGGAGCTGTGCTCATATAGGGTTGCCGCTTCTCAGGGATTCTTTAATTAATGTAGTTGTCATAACTATTTTTAAAAGCATTGCCACTAGTACTGGCTACTACATTTTCTGGGCAGGGTATTGTGATGACGGTTGGGGTATCCCGGTATTGATAGGTGAGGTCACTACTGGTCAGGTAATCCAACCAATCACCTGTGACCTGTCCATTTTTGGTGGAGATAGACCTATCTCAAAAAGTTATGAACCAATGTTCACGAAATGTTGTGGCCAGGTAGGATATTCACCACGAAAAAGTTATTCCTTATTGGTGGCAATAGGTAGAGTGCATACCTCAGTCAATGTAAGCAGTGAACCTCTGCCTGACAGGGAGGACAGAACGAGTGTCATTCCGAGGAGAGTTGTCTGACAAGTGTTGAGCATTTGAGTGAAGTACCGCCAGGCTCAGTAGTTGTCCCACTTCTCTTCATAACCCAAATAGCCAAAAGGTGAAAAAAACATAATAAATTATCTCCCAGAGCTACTAGTAAGTTAGTAACTGATGAACAAACGGTAACACAACCTTCACCCACGTACCATATCACCAAAACAGTTTAATCAGCCATAAGTATGAGTGAGTGGGCTTATAGAACGTTCATTACTGCATAAAGACCCTTTGGAAATAGGCCTATGTAGACTGTATAGACGTGTTCCCAAGACTATAGCATGTGGCCCATTATGGTTTCCACACAAGATACTGGAAATAGCTGCAATAGAGGCCTCTCAAACAACATTAATCTCCAAAATCCAGGGAGGAAAAACTTCCGTGGCAAATATCTTACCTGGCCACCAAATTTCAGGAACATTGGGTTCATAACTTTAATTGTGAGCCGCCTATATGTTGGCGGAGGCATGTGCTCTACCAAATCCAAAATGATATAACTTCTTACTCCTAAAGATAAATGTCTATGATATCCCACTAATTATTTGTTTTTCAGTCTATGTACCTGTAACCTATTGTATATCTAAAGCAAATTACTAGACGCCCCAATCCCCGAGGGGGTAGCCATAAACTTTTCATTCAGCTTATGATCGAATCGAGTTTGATATTGGACAAGCACTGGCAGAGCCTTGACTATTCTGGTTATATATAGTACCTTAGTATCATTCCCTTTAGCTACATCTTTTAAGGGAAAAGTAAACTCGTACTCTATTGAATAACTTCGTTCCTAAAGGTGCGACAATTACCTTACACTATGGTGGCTGTATGAGGATATACAGTTGGATAAAATCATAAATATAGGCCTACATATGCTACGTCTTTTCCTAATCCTTGTATTCAAATCCCGCACATTATGCTGTCTCAGGACAACCCTTAATTGGCTTGTTCCTCATCAAAATGAACAGAACGTCAAAATGTGCCTTGTTTATATGCATGCTAATTGACCACTTGCGAGTTTCAGGCTATAAGGAAGTTCGGCATGTAAACATCGATAATAAACACAAATATTATAGCTGGTTATTCTGCTAAATATCTATGACTACAGCTCCAACTTCCTTATAGAACGAATCTCGCAAGTGGTCAATTTCCTCATTCAGTGTTCATTTTTTACACAAGGGGATAGTTTCCTATTCATTCCGATATATTTGTTAATTTCTAATAGTTTAGTTCAAGGTTCGAATAGTTGTTGGGTAAACCTTTTCTTCATACACTTTTATATATGGTTATTTAAAATTGGCGCCTTGTATAAGCCAATATGGCTGACTGATGAAGGATAATATTCTACACCTAAACTTGTTCTCTTGTAAAAATGATGTATAATGCCATATAATATACAATAGATTGTAAGAATGCATGTACAGTTTCTCTAAATAGCTTCTATTAATATATAATTATTTTAAAATGGTAAATATTGACATATTAAATGAAATTCGCCTCATATTATTGTCCCCAGAATAATGTTGACGAATGTAAACAAACAGAAAATGGACCCTACTTTGGATAGCTCGCAGAAAAAGCTCGCAACATGCATACCGTCATATAAGTTTTTATAAGGGTTGTGTATCGATAATTATATCACACACGGAATCTGTAAGGCCTATAGACATCATTCATGTATACACACGTTACTGTGCTCTATAATCTAAGGATTTATAGCCTTAACACTGAAGGCTATCAGAGACTGGCGAGGGAGATTTGCGTGAAATGATAAGTTATAACTTAAAAGTTATCAGTTTATTCCAGTTCCAATAATATTCGGTTCTTCCCCAGTCCCGCCATATTGCTGAACGTTCATGTAGACAGTAGTTGTAATAGCATTTGTGTGTGCTTTAAACTGTCATAGACTTTAGTAGTGTTTACATAATTATATAAGGCCGAAATCACCTAGATATTGGAGACTATTGCTTGACAAGTGATTAGTGATATTCGTGTGTATGCTGACCAGAAAATAGTGTTAAATTTATCAGGGCAGGCACGATGACCAGATTCCAGAAGTCGACCCCATTGTTTAATTGTTATGATAGGGCCCTAAGGCCCTAATGGACTGTGTAAATTGTAAAATTTGTAATGTCTGAATGTCAGTGTTTTAGTGTTACTGAGATTTTCTCATTATTTCTGGGAATCTGGTTCTGGTAGGCTCAGACTCTCAGAGCCCCCACCTCTTAACCCGGGAATGGCGAAGGTCCTCAATTAAGGTAATTATTTATAAGATGACCTTTTTTTCTAGTTATTAAAAACTTATTCTATGGTGTATTATATAATATATAGAAGCAATAGAACTGTTAAAATGACCTGGGAAGTGTATATTAAACCAAATACAAAACTAAGAGCAGCTGCAGTGGGAGCCTAATTTGCTTCTATATAATTATTATTATAATAATATAATATATACTGTATATCATATATGAAATAATATGATATCATACACCATAGAATAAGTTTTTAATTTTAATTGTAAATTTATAATTCATATATTATCATAGGCCTTAGGGCTAGGCCTAATATTGTAATATATTTTGCCACTTGTTAAGTTGTTACTACACTATAGGCTAGAATGTATATGTATTTAGCCTATAGGCCTAATCCTATTATTCCTATATTATAATATTTTTTTAATTGATTGCTTTTAGAGTTTTAGAAGGCAGGAAATGCTGTCAGACTGTCTTGGACAGTGGACTGTGGAGTGGTCCGAGTGGACACCCTTAATTCCTAAAGTGACGAGCCCAAAACAAAATCCGGGGGGCGGGGGGTGGGGGGGGGGGGGGCCCGCAACCCCAATCACTTTGGCAATTAGGCACTCCAAATTCTTGTGAAATTGTTTTCTGTAACATTAATACAAAAAAAAAAAAAAAAAAAAAAAGGGTTAGGGGAGTTTCTGTTATCATTATACAAAAAATTAATTTGCGTTATCACTCAAAAAAACAGCGTCGTTTGACACCCTGAATTAGCTTAGGGCCTAGGCCTAGGCTACAGTGTTTGGTAGTGTTCACAATTACAGTTACACTTAAGGTCAGGGTGAGGTCCTGTGTAGCGTGCATAACTCTTTTCAGATGCCTATTTATTAAGAAACTGAACAATAGGCTAGCCTATCTTTAACCTAACCTAATACAAAACATAACCTAATTAGGCTAGTAGCCTATAGGCTAGCCCTATTAGTATATTAGTGGACTAGGCTATTTGGTAACATTCAAGGAGACTACATCAGGACTCTTCTTCTTCTTACCTCTGCCCAGGTATAGGCTATATCCTAGTGTTTACTAGCCTATACCCCTTTGAAAGGACATTAGCCTAACCTAACAACTTTACCTAACCTATCATAGTATTATGGGTGGGGGCTGCCGCCCCCATACCCCCGCTATTTGACATCTTTGACAGATTTTTGGTGTATTTTTCTTTGAAATCAGGTTTTTTCAAGTTATCGATAATGAAACTCCTCCATGCGGACTAGGCCTATAATGAGAAAAATATGGCAATTCTATTGGTCGCTATTTTCCCTAATAAATTGTTTCTAATAAGGCGGATGTAGGCTAGTGTCCTTGACTATTTATCGGCTATTTATGGTAACATTCAAGGAGACTACATCGGGACTCTTCTTCTTCTTCTTCTTACCTCTGACCAGGTATAGGCTATCCTAGTGTTTACTAGCCAATACCCCTTTGAAAGGACATTAGCCTAACCAGTATAACTAAATAAGTTGATCACCAATTATTTTGCAATATTTGAAAACAAATATGGATTTTATATGCTCTAAACATAATATGAAAACGTGTTTTAAGCCTCGGCAAAACCTAATAAAAATATATGGTACTAAAATGGAATTTTTTCGTAACATGGTTGTCAATACCTTCCTACAGACGGCACGGATTGGTACACACGCCATTTTCACCTGTCTCCCGAGGTCTGTCCACCAGCTTTTTAGTCAACACTAACTCCACCTGCCCATCTCTGTCAAAACTACAGGTGTTCATTTCCACACCTTTGCGCATCACTTCACGAGACACTACTGGCTTCCTATTGGTTTTTTGGTGAACACATCATTATAACGCAGATGCTACGTCACGCTCTCGTCACGCATACCTTCGGGAGCCAATCACTTAGGTATAATATGTTTATTACGTCATTGCAATCGGCCTATCACAGATACCCACCTTGATTTAGCTGAAAATTGACAGTCTAGTCACGGCGGTGGATTGCAAAGGATGTTCACCTCTGCCACATTCTATTATTGTAGACACTACTCGTAATAATACTGCTGCCCTGAAACTATTCACAGAACATGGGGGTTTGCCGAGTGATGTGACGTGTAAGAGGTATGGTGAAGTCTGTTATTTTTATGAGCCCTTAGAACAGTGGCGTTGCGGTAACTACTGGTTCTTAGAAAAACAACCACCCGCCGTGACTGTGGGTTCCGCACTTCTCATAAAAAAGGCACATTTTTAGATCAAGCTCATATAGAACCATGGCAAATTCTGGGGTTCATCAATTTGTGGTTAAACACAAATTTTCAACACTGGGAGGCGATAATGAACCTTGGCATATCGTACCCCACCAGTGTTGACTGGAGAAGTTTTTGCTCGGAGGTCACTAGTTCCTGGTTTGATAACCAACAACCGATTGGTGGTCCCAACATCGTTGTTGAAATAGAAACATTTATTATTAAGGCGAAATTTCATGTTGGGAGAGAATTGGGGAAAAAACAGTATTGGTTGTTTGGGGGAATTGAGCGGGTGTCAGGAAAAAGATTTGTGGTGCCGCTCATTGATGACAACTATGACCCTCTCCCTCGTAGCCGAGACATGTTGCTGCCTTTAATTCATAAATATATATTGCCAGGCTCAATTATTTACTCGGATTGTTGGAAGGCATACAGCAGCGTCAGTCAGCACGGCTACGAGCATGGCACTGTCAACCATAAAGTGAATTTCATAAATCCCGCCAATAAAAATATTCACACACAAACAGTAGAGCGGCTGTGGAGGAACGTGAAGGAGTACATCAAGAAGCCTGGAATCCGTCCTCATATCCTTCACCAATATCTCGCAAGATACCTCTTCCTCAAGTCAGTCACCCGCCGCAGAGCTCTACACGCTTTTCTCGTTCAGGCTGCAACATTGTATGCGCCTCAGTCTGACAAACATCCACCATTGCCTCGGGAGCCAGATTCTGAGTTGCACATTCGGGATTCTGACTGTGGGGATTCGGATGCTGCTGACGACTCCAGGCCTGCCGATGCTGTAGTCACCTACATCATCAACACATTCACCTCAACGTGCAGGTCCATCCACCTCTGGTCGCCGTTCAAGAGGTCGACGTGGCCGACCTTCTCGTCGGAGACGTGATCCGCCGCAGTGTCCCAGCCCTGGATCCCCACAGTCTGACAGTGACACCTCTCCACCTCAGCCTCAGCCTCAGGACCATCACGTTCTGCCTTTACACCATCAACAACGTGCTGCATCAACCTCTCCACCCTCTAACACCGCAAAACGCCTACGTCCTGACTCGTCTCCTCCACGTACCTGCCCATCGACCTCATCACCTCCACCAGCAGCTCCCTCGACCTCTTCACCTCAACGTGCCTATCCCTCGACCTCTTTACCAAGACGTGGGGGTTGCCATGCAAGAGGTAGACGTGGCCGACCTCCTCGTCGGAGACGTGGATGCGCTTCGTCACGGACCTCATCACCTACTCCCTCAACTTCATCTCAATAAGGTACGCTATTATACGCTTCTAGGTTAGGTTAGGTTAGGTTGGGTTGTTTGGTTAGGTTAACATACTAGGTCTCAGAAACAAGATTCGTAGTTGCGGTAGTATTTACGGTATCTGGACACTTCGAGCGGAGGCGCATTTACGTCACGTTTAAGTTACGTTACGTTACGTTAATTAGCTTAGATTGTGCATCCGCTCGAAGTGACCCGCATTCGTATTTACAGATACGGCCGAATACCAGTAGGCTACTAAATGGCCGCCGGCCCAACCGCCATGTTGTATCCCACGTAGGGCTACTAGGTACTACGGACACATTGTAGGCGTTAGGTGTGCATTAGGCTTGTATCCAATGTATTAGGTCTATGTTACTGGATATTTATGATTTAAATAAGTGCTACGTTTTCGACAAATCTGGTTAGGCTATATGGCTTTGCAATTAGGCAAATCATGAGCCGATTTCCGACATTTAGGCTAGTTAGTCTTTTTCGAATCTCAAAATACGATCCAAGTTTTGCCAAAACTTGGCTCGGGTTTTCCAAAATTCGGGTTTTATGGCTTTGCAATTTCGGGAAACCTGAGCCAAATTTCTAAATGAGGTTACTGTCATTTTGTTGTCTACAAACTCTGCAACTCCGAGCCAGCTTTGGCCAAAACTTGGCTCGGGTTTTCGAAATATTGGGTTTTAGGCCTTTGAAATACATTAAAACCCGAGCCAAGTTTTGCTAAAATAAGTTTTAATTGCCGTTTTACGCATTTAACCCCTCATTTTCCCTGTACTTCATAGCCCTCCCCACTATCGGTCGGCGTGTCTTAAGATCGTTGTATAATGGGGAAAACGGTTTCGCCGAGGGTTATAATTATTTCCAAACACTATATATAGATGAAAACTAACAGGGAAAAATATAAAAATCCATGGGAAAATTGGTGACCATCTTGTTTAGTTTTTCCGCCTAACCTAACAACCTTACCTAACCTATCCTAGTATTATGGGTGGGGGCTGCTGCCCCCACACCCCCGCTATTTAACATCTTTGACAGATTTTTGGTGTATTTTTCTTTGAAATCGGGTTTTTTCAAGTTATCGATAATGAAAATCCTCCATGCGGACTATAATGAGAAAAATATGGCGATTCTATTGGTCGCTATTTTCCCTAATAAATTGTTTCTAATAAGGCGGATGTAGTGTCCTTGACTATTATCCTATTTATGACTGTAAAATGTAAACATAGGCCTAGGCCTAGGCTATAGGCTATAGGCTATTGTAACATTACCAAATTATTGAGATATAGCCGAAGTATACAAGTCTCCCCGCTACACAGGATTAGGCTATGTCTAAGCTAGGCTATACCAAGATCAATTGGGCAGGCTTAAGTTAATACTTAATAGGCCTAGGCTTAGGATATTTACTGTTATGCCCTGTTTTTCTACAGGTTTAACTTGGGTAATGTGAGTTCTAAATTGACTGGGTATATAAGGCTGCATGCACAATACAAGATATGAGGAATAGAGAACACAAAGAAACACATGGTAGCAAGTTACATGATCACGTTTATTGATATACCACTGCAGAATACTTGTGTAAGACAATATAATAGAATTGAACAACACTAGCATAAGTGGATCTGGATGGAGCCTAGTCTCCCACTTCCAACGTTCAGGTATTAATCTTCTGATCACTGGCTTTGATTTCACAGGTTTATATACCGAAGACCATCAATGTTACTTATAGATTCATATTCACTGTTAGATTTATTACTGGTAGCTCTGGTGCACAAGTAGTAGTTCACAGACTAGATTAGACACGCGTATTTTAGAGCACGGGAATTCTAGTAACCTCAGGGGGTACTGATCTAAGCTTTATATCCTTGTTTCAGAAATACATAGAACGCAAATCAGTGGGCGAACGTTAGATATCACTAGAGTTTTAATATCTGAATAAGGTAATTACGAGTCAAGGTCGCCTGTTAATTAAAGAGCACTGATCGCTTAGTACGTCCCAAATGGAATGGTTAAGTATGAATTACACTGGGCAAGGTCTTAGCCACTTGGTAGAAATATTAATTAGTGAATCTCTAAACAGCACAGTAATATGTAGTACTGCTAAAGGGAATCTTGGGTAGTATCTGATGGGTCTGGTCCTGGTTATCTTGCGTCCATGATGTTGGGGGCTAACGACTGGTTCCGCGGCCGTCCAGGGGGGCCATATGTGTGAAGTTCTTCAATATGTGGGCAGGTCCTTCTATCCAAATCTGCCACGGAGTCTGCCGGCTCTGGGATCTCACTCCGGAACAACACAAGGGCAGAGCTAGAAGTTAACTGCAGGGTAGTGACCCCTGGTTGGTGTCTAGCTTTCAACTGATTTGACTGGGGGCGGGAGTTAGATTTATAGGCTCGGTTCTGGACCCTGTAGACAGTAGGGATCTCGAGTCTTATGGACTTAATTGAGCTCTCAATAGATATGGGGACTAGGTAAGATGGTATTTACTGTTGTGGCACAGGGCGATAGGAAGCCTTTATATATTCATATAACTGAGCCTTAGTAAGAGGTACTATTTTGACTGTACTGGACGTATTTAGGGGAGAGAGACTGGATCTATTTTGCGAGGAGGATGGGGACAGCTGTGATAGGAGCGTCTCTCTAGATTGTTCAATCTTCATTCTATGGTATAGCTGAGGTGCTAATTTAGTGATCAGAGCATGCAAGAAAGGTAAATGGTTTATTGTGAGTTAATAGAGGTTAGTAAAGGTGTTAGTCATTCATGGTTAGTTCATTGATAGGAAGAATTCCTGTGCTACCTGGCAATGACTCGAAAGTCAAAACAGGGGCCAGATATACCTCCGCGGGGGTGGGGGTCTCCCTCCTCGGGTGGGCAAAAAGGGGGAGCTGGGCGCCCTCTCTCTGTGATAGTCGTCCGGCGGCTGTGGCTAGGGGCTTGCCATATCACCAGTGTTTGTAATAACCCTCTGTGTATGAGACAGATGTGGGTGTCTTTAATACCAAAACCGAAGGTGCCTTAGCTAGCTGGTTTTACTCGCCTGGTTGTTAATTGTAGGGTTTGCTGGATGTGGTGGAGACTGGGCGGCTAACTCTGCCACATTTATCTGGAAGTATGGCAATAGAAATTAGTTACTGGCGGGGCGGCTAGCCTCGCACCGACGACCATTGGGTGCAGGGTTGTGAATGTGTTGTAAGAGAATAGATGGCATGCAAGGGGCTAGTAAAGTTCTAATGTTATTCTGGCCTACTAAGTGAAGGTAGGCTGGATAGGAGTATATATATAAAAGGTTGGAGAGCGTTAGCAACGGACAATTCAAGGATCTTCAAGAGGTATGAGAGAGAGGCTAGGTCGGACAAGAGTCGAGAAGCGCGGGTGTCTTAATGAGAGGGGGGGGAGAGTTCAAGGGCTACAGGGAAATTTTGCCCCTAAGGTCCCTGGGTGTGGGGGTGGCATTAGGCTACAATTGATATGGAAGTTTGAAAAGGCAGTAGAATACGTTAGCCAAATGCTACCGGGGAATGCAACTATGGGGTGGTATATGAGTCTGGAAAAGATAGAGTTATGTGATCAGTCAGAGGGTTATGAATACTATTAGTTGGCCCTGGGAACTGCGTTTTCCATTAAATATAAAATACCAACCACAGCGGCAGTTCGTAGGGGTACTTAGTTATTGTTTTCGGGGTACTTATGACAGATACTGGTAACCAGGTTATCTTGTACAATCTCTGGTTGGGGTAAGAGGTGTAAGACACGAAGTAAATTGGCGTAGTGTGGACTGTGGATACGAAAGAGGCAAGGGGGAGACGTATGACAATTGTGGGAAAGTAAATGGAAAAAGGTGAACACAATGGCGGATAAAAATACTTAACCTAAGGATTGAATACATAGATTTATGGGGCGATGGGTCTTCAGAAGCTTAGTCTGGCAAGACAAGATGTTTGGGAATGTTAATATTAATACTTAGTTACTAGAGGAACAATGCAAGGGGCGACTGAGCACGGGTTACATATATCTATACTCGTCATGGGAAATGATACACTAGGTCTAGGGACAAGCGTGGGTGTTTTAACTTCTAAGATATATAACATCTACTTCTCGGATGTAAGAACATACATAGATATAATTATGGCTGTCTGATGTGTTGGCATTGGCTCAACGTCGGGACAGGGCATGGGTGTTTTTAATATGAATGTATATTCCTGTTCATCATCTTTGTAGTTAGGAGTGTAGGACACGAGAGGGTTAGTGTACGTGAAGTGTGGAAAATGGTCAGTTTAGAAAAGGTAAAGGGTGCAGCCTGGAGCTGCTTAGCCCTGCGAGCTTGGGCCTGTCTGAAATGGCTGGCTCGGTCAGCTGGTCCTTTCGTTCTGTGGACCTTTCCTATTCTGTGTGGTGTTCGCTCGTGGCTTCTGTGGTGGGCTTCTTGTTCTGGGGCATTTTATTTACCAAGAAATGTAGTTATTTCTTTGATAATTAGCCTAGCCTATAGGGGATACAGTACGTTTCGTCACCAAGCCTTTTCGTCACCACCTCTCAGACCTGTTTCGTCACCGCGATCTCGGACGTTTCGTCACCATAATGAGCCACTACCATTTCAAGGCCATTGGACATTGATTTAAGTATTTATGGTTATAATTTGTGATGAAAACTTAATGATTGGTTGCCTAGGCCTATTTGTATTATGGGACGGTAGATATGTATCTGATATGGTTTTGTTAGATTCTGGGAGGCGTTGTCTGCAGCACCAAATCCTTCCAAATCCTGTCCTCTGCGCATGCATGAGAATCTTAGGCCTCTTGGCACGATTTGTTTTCCTTTAGCCTATACTATTATTATATCTTAACCTAACCTAACAACTTAACTTAACTTAACCTTAAATTAACCTAACAGTTGAGCCTAAATTAAAAATGAGCCCATTAAACATAGTGGTGACGAAACGGGTCGGAATTTTGGTGACGAAACGGGTTTTTTGGGATGAACCGGGTTGGTGACGAAACGGAATGGTGACGAAACGTCCATACCCCTCTATAGGGAATAGGCTCTCGCCCTTATTTTGGTACATGGCCTAGGCCTATTACCGAAACTAGGCTACCACTAATTATTTCGCAATATATGAAGGCTATTACAGAATAAGGATGTTGCAATTTAGATCATATTAAAATTTGTTTCACTTTGGTGAAGGTTTTAATACTTCAATGTAAGCCTATCTATTTCAAGTCAAATATACAGTTCCGAGCATCATCGAAGTTCGAACCATATTAAGTCTACTACGAACAATAGTAACCTATTATGAGCAACATAATAGCGACAAATCAGGGGTTGTGAAGCTGTAGCGGTAAGATCCTGTGTAGGCTGTAGCGGGAGTAATTGTTTTTCAGATGCCTATTTACTAAGAAACATTGAACAATATCTTTAACCTAACCTAACCTAACCTAGTATATTAGTGGATTATTTATGAATGTAAAATGTAAAAATATATTGTAACATTACCAAATTATTAAGATATGAATACAGGTCTTCCCGCTACACAGGATTATACCGCTGTAGCCTGTAGAGTTATCATTAGTTGTAGTTACATTTTACCTATTCAAGATTTTACTCCAATACGTAAAAACAGCTACATTATACCGATTCAAAATGAAAGGAGTCCTATCGTTGTTAGTTAGTTAGGGGATGGATGTAGTTTTCGGGCGTACGGTCGTCATGTTGTGCGCTCGCAGTTACGTTCCCGTCTATTTCGACGCTATATGTTCTGCTATTTGTCCCCTGTCATTACTACATGAATACTAGGTTAGGTTAGGTTAGGCTGTTTGGTTAGGCTAATGTATTTTTATATCCAAAGGCAGTCAAAATAGACGGGAACATGATGGGAAAGGTCCGACGCCACTGCGCGTAGTGTAAACAAGGTGGCGGTACACCCGCACTTAACATTCTTGCCTTAGTTAGTTATGTAGAGCAGATTAACCAGACCACTGAGCTCCGTACGGAACTCGGTAATTTTTTTGCCTGGGAAACACTCTCTAGCCACCTAACACTGGAAAATAATAGGCCTAGCCTATAAGAAAAAATAAAGTTTTTATGTAGGCTATTCAATAGATTTTACCTATTCAATAAGTAATAAGTACGGTAACTAGTTATAGTTACATTTTATCAATTCTAGATACAACTCCAATACCCGGTACCGGTACGTAAAAAGAGCTAGATTTTACCAATTCAAAATGAGAGAAGTCCTATCATGATGAGATAGATTTTGGGAAGGATGTAGTTACCGGGTGTACCACTACCGACATACAACATAAATCATCTATAAATACTTATAATAAAATAAATACTTATAAATCTATAATACTAGGTTAGGTTAGGTGGTAAATTGATACGGTGTGACAGTCACGAGTTTTAGCGTGTTTTTTTTTTTTGCATTTTTTATTTGATATTTCGTTTTATACGAAGGACTGTCGAAAATGAGTATTTACCCATTATCCAACAATCTAAAAACACGGCCCCCACTAGTGGGGAGGGCTATGAAGATCAGGGAAATTGCGGGGTAAAAGGGAAAAATAGGGCTAATACGGGAAGAACTCTGAAAATAAATATAGAAAAGTAAGAAAACGTTAAAATGTGAAAATCCGAGCCAAGTTTTGGCAAAAGTTGGCTCGAATTTGGGTATTTTTCAGAGTACAAAAACCCCAAAATTGGGAAAAAAAAGTTGGCTCGGCTTTTGACATTTTTCAAAGTAAAAAAACTCAGTAATTGAATTTTGAAAGTTGGCTCGAGTTTTCATGTTTTTTTAAACCCATTAAACCCCAAAATTTGAAAACCCGAGCCAACATTTGCCAAAACTTGGCTCGGGTTTAGCGATTTTTTGAAGTAAAAAAACACAGTAACCTAACCTAGAACGTTGGATACAAGAATAACCCTTACCTACCAGCTAGTATGTGTCCCTAGTTTATCCCATACCTACCAGCTGATCCCTTGTCATGAACCTAACAAAGAAACCTAACCTAACCTAAACTAACCTAACCTAAAAGTAATACGTGGATAGAAACTAACCTTGACATTTTAGGAGGGAAAACAAAAAATCTATAAAGCAGAAATCCCGTAAAACAGGACTTGTCATTATGCAGACAAGACTGTGTTTTACCCTATATCTCCCTTATAATACATTTGCAAAGGGAAGGACATATATAGGACTGAAGACTATTATATAACATACCTATAGGCTACACAAACATCGATGGGGCTTGTAACTGTCAAACTGTAAAATCTTTCCGGTTAGGTTAGGTTGTTTGGTTAGGGTAATGTATTTTTGTATCCAAAGGCAGTCAAAATAGACGGGAACAAGATGGTGAGCGTCCGCGTAGTGTAAACAAGACGGGCGGTAGTACGGTACACCCGGTAACTACATTTTTGCCAATAACAGTTGGTATAATCCTGTGTAGCGGTTAGACCTGTATTTATCTCAATAATTTAGTAATGTTACAATATAATTTTACATTTTACATTAATAAAATAAATAGTTCACTAATATACTAGGTTAGGTTAGGCTTTGGTTAGGCTAGGTTAAATATATTGTTCAATGATTCTTATAGTAAATAGGCATCTGAAAAACAGTTCCTCCCGCTACACAGGATCTTACCTAACAGTTTTTACGCATTCAATAGATTTTACCTATTCAATAAGTAGCCTAGTCTATATAATAAGAAACTAGGATAAATCTACAGTTATACTACCCCTATTTTGTCGCTATTCTGTTGGCACTAATGGGTTAATATTATTAGTAGTAGACTTAGTATGGTTTGATGATGCGCGGAAATAAATATTTGACATGAAATAGATACATTGGAGTATTACAAACCTTCGCGAACCCATAAACAGGGAACGTGAGCTGGGTTTAGACCGTCGCGCACCCATAAACAGGGAACGTGAGCTGGGTTTAGACCGTCGGCGATATAGGTTAGTTTTCGGTTAGGTTAGGTTAGGCTAGGCTAATGTTAAAAATACTAAAATGTGATGGTCCTCGGTATTAACCCTTTCGCTGCTGGTGACGTTCTGGAATGTTTTGGCAAGTTACAGTAATTTCCAGGCTTTAAAAGCCTGTAAAAACCGTAGAAATCGAGTGTCAGTGGGCGGGAGCGTGAGGGGTCCACCTCCGACCCTCAGAGCAGCGAGCGGCTCACTGAGGTAGACTGTCTCGCGCGGGTCTCTCACTGCCTCTCACAACAGTGTTGCCGAGCGAGCGAGTGCTAACAAATAGCGGGTTTCCTGCGTTTCTATGGCACCGCTGCGGGTGAACCAGGCCACGTACGAGGCCCGTTCTGGTCTAATTTTGAAGCTATTTTCGCCTAGTTTTCGGCAGAATACAGTTCAGTTAATGCAGATGCTTGATTTATCATTCGAGAGTGCCTGAATATGCCCTAAATATCCCAAAACACCCCACAGAGAAAGGGTTAAACAACACTATATACAAAAAAAAAAAAAAAAAAAAAAAAATGCCTGAAAAACGCGTATCTGGTTGGTAATAAATTTGTATCAAAATACGTTTTTTTTTCGGATTCCGCGTCTGCTGAACCATCCAAAAAACACGCTAAAAGGCGTGTTTTGAAGGGGGGAGGTGGTGGGGGAGGGGTAGTATAACTGTACATTTACCGAAATTAGTTATAGCCAAATAACATTTTACCAATTCACCGTGCCACGAAATATTCCATTTTCATATATATAACCAGCAGGAGGCAAATAACAGCTGGCCGTGGGATAATTTTGAAAAAAGCATTCGGTATAATCCTGTGTAGTGAGGAGACCTGTACATATATCTCAGTAGCCTAATTAGGTAAGGTTGCAATATATTTTTACATCTTACATTCATAAATAGTCAAATATACAGTACCGGTAGTTACTCCAATTTTGCGTGTTCTGATTTTGCGAAACACCAATTTTGCGACCGAGACCCCACTAACCAATTATTGATGAAAACCTAATTTTGCGATGTAACTACTGTTGCGGGTGTCATCATAAGAAAGTGGGGCTTTCCGCACTAGTTTTCGGGGGGGGGGGGGGGCACCCAAGCCTCGGACACCCTCCCTCTATCCCCGCAAGCTCAGCCATCTTTCGAGTCTAGGTAAATGCTCAATTGCTCATTTAATTTGATTTTCTCAAGGATAATGATTATGTCTTATGGTTTTCTGTAATGTATAATTACATGTATGTGTGTACAAACAAAGCAAATAAATGACGGAAATCATGAAAAATTGGGCCATCACTGATGAAATGTCGACCATATTAATTTTTCCCCATAAGGTTAGTTAATCCAATTTTGCGGCCTGCAATGTCGACCAATTTCTCGCAAAATTGGAGTACATACTACGTATACTAGGTTAAGTTTTGGTTTGGGGACAGGAGGCTAGGAATCCTTCTCCCAGGACCTCCGTTGTAAAATTCTCCTACTCAACGAGACAGAAAAAGGGGCAAGGGAATGCGAAAGTGGTCCCGGACCCTAAGAATTGGAACTTTACAGGTTTCTGTTCGTGCTCTGTTTTGAGTCGGCCGCCCCCAGCATTGGGGTGTGTGCCTGAGTATATACATACATTGGTTAAAAATATTATGGCAAGGATGTAGTATTAGGGTGCCTAGTTTACAGTCTATGCACATGCTCGCGATCATGTTCCCGTCTAATTTGACTGCTGTGGGATACAATAATGGGTTGAAGGGGGGCTTTGGCCCCCTCTCCCCCCCCATGACTTATTGTCATCATCATATATATTGCCAGCAGGGGGCAAATTACAGAAAAAATTGACGGAAACTTAACCGCGAGCGCACGATCTATGTAAACATGGTGACCGTACACCCGGATACTACATCCTTCCCAATATTGTTCAATGTTTCTTAGTAAATAGGCATCTGAAAAACAGTTCTCCCTGCTACACAGGAACTTGCCAAGCATTCAAATTAGACAGGAATATTACCGCAACCGTAATATAGGCTACAAATCCGCCAACACAACACTTACCGAGGAAAGCCGAAGAAAATGCGTGATATAATCCTGTGTAGTGGGGAGACCTGTACTTGTATCTCAATAATTTGGTACCGATAATGTTGCAATAGCGGTATAGCCTAATTTTAAATTTTACATTCATCAATAGTCACCTAATATACTAGATTAGGTTACGTTAACTTACGTAACTCAGCAACATGGTCATGGAATTTTAATGAAGAGCTTACTGTATTACCTAGATCCTTTGCTTGCTCTTTAGCCGAGAGCGTCACATCCTCCAACTTATAACTGTTTTTTGTTATTTTTTCCCAGGTGTAACATAAGAACATAAGAACAAGAAAATGGGAGTCTGCAGAAAGCCGATTGGCCTAAGCAAGGCAGATCCCTGTCCCACACAACCCCAATTACAAAGCCCAATTATAGGCTCAACACTCTAATACCCTGGGGATCATCTTACCAAAACGGTTAGAGATTAACGCAGGATTACGGGGGTCTGCAGAGCGCTGATTGGCCCAACCCTGCTGATCCCCCTTCACACCCAACCCTTCTCGTCCATATGCTTATCCAATTTTATCTTAAAGCTCCCTATCGTTTTTAATCCCACTATAGCACTTTTTTTTTTTTTTTTTATATTCCAACTTACTTCCTCTCGGGCATAGGCTGAGAGCCTTAACATTCACCGCTTTTACAATGAACAGTGAAGCCCGTGAGGTCTTGTTCCAGTCTAGGGAGTGAGACACGTGAAGCACGTAGAGCACAAGCACCTGCCATCTTGCCTTCACATGAGGCACGGTGCTCACTCATGGCCCGAAACGACCCTATCTCTGAAACCACATCGTTCCCGTGCTTCACCGTCTCATCCCCTACACTCGGACTCTCACACTTACACACACACAACGCCACCTGTTGAGCAGATAACTCACCAGGCATTGCACCCCTATAGCATATTTTGAATATGGGAATATTCATACAGTGCTATTTAATCAGGGAACAATGAGGGTATTTTATTGACGTTTCGGTGGGCTTGTGGTAATGCACTGATACTAGGTACAGCACAAATTCCATCCCAATAATATCTTCCCATTGATACATCGGGATTTGAACCCGGGACCCTTGGATTACCAGGCCAGTGGCAAGACCACTCCACCACACCTCCCCTATGGTAGTCCATAGTCCCCATTGGTAGTCCATTCCACCCATCTACAACTGTTACCAAACCAATATTTGCCTATATCTTTTCTGAAACAAAATTTATCTAATTTGAAACCATTGGTACGAGTTCTTTCGCTATCACTGAGCTACATTTGTCATGTCCCCTTTGTTAATCCCACCTACCCACTTGAACACCTCTATCATATCCCCTCTAATTCTGCGTCTCTCTAACGAATGTAAGCCTAATTTCTTCAACCTTTCTTTATACGGAAGATTTCTAATATTATGGATAATTTTTGTCATTCTACGTTGTACTCTCTCCAATGAATCTATGTCCATTCTGTAATAAGGACACCAAAATTGAACAACATAATCCATATGGCGTCTCACTAATGACAAGTAAAGTTTTAAGATAACATCAGCAGTTCTGTTACTCACACTCCTTGAGATGAACCCGAGAATCCTGTTTGCCTTGTTTCGAACGCTTATACACTGTTGTCTAGGCTTCAAATCATTGCTAACAAACACACCTAGATCTTTCTCACAATTCGAGTTTTCTAATTCCACATTAGCTAGTTTATATTTAACATTTGTATGCATCTTCCCTATCTTTAATACCTTGCATTTGTCAATGTTAAACTTCATCTGCCAATTTACTGACCATTCGTGTAAGGTATCTAGATCCCTTTGGAGGCACTCTATATCTCTATCTGAATCAATTGTTCTCCCCATTTTGGTATCGTCTGCAAATTTACTTATCCTACTAGTTATACCTAAATCAAGGTCATTTATGTATATAACAAACAACAGAGGACCTAATACAGATCCCTGGGGGATTTGGCATTTGTCAATATTCAGTTTAGGCTTCCACATGGCCAGTCTGCGGTTGCAAATTGCATGGTAATAGTAGGCTAGCTTTATGTTGCTATATTTTTGGGACTTTATTTCATGAGACAATAACCTAGGCCTAGATTGGTACCCAGTACCGGTATATAGTAAGTGTATCGTGAGTGTGTTTTTGAGTCTCATTGAAACAGGCCGGTAAGAGTTGTGTTGGTGTGCGTACCTTCCGAAACATAGGCCGGTAAGAGTTGCGTTGGTGGGCGTACCTTCCGCTATTTTTACATAGAAGCATGCTCGCAGTTACATTTGCATCATCGCATATAATTTGACTGTTGTTATTTACACCTGCTGGTGATATAGCCTATATGTTGATGACAATAATTAATGGGGGGTATATACCGGTCTATATATATAGAGAGAGAGAGGGGGCCTATATATAGGCCTACATAAGCTGCTTGCCTGGTTGTTGTTGTTGTTGTTTTCTTCTTCTTCTTCTTCTTCTTCTTGTTCTTCCCCAAGCTGCATGGCCGAACAGCCCCAAGGACCCGAGCATGGCCAAGGCCATAACCGAGCGCACCCACAGAACCCTCCCTGCCGACCACAATAAAGCCTGGGTGACCGAAGCCACTCCATGGCGGGGAGCTGAGGAGGGTGCGGAAACGCCCGGGACACACAAAGCCCCACTCAGGGCCCTGTGCCTCTCAGCAATTATGAAGAGAACGTTGAGGGGCAAGGGAAAAATGTGACGCTTTGGCTTCCAATCTTGGTAGATTGGGAGGTCAATCCATGGAAGAGACACCGTCACTCGAGATCTAGAAAATATATAAGTAAAAGGAACAAGTCAGAGTAAGCTATGGGTATGGCAGATATCGCTCAGTTCTCACTCTGATAGACCAGCCCATCACCAATTGCTTGCCTGGTAAGGTTAAGTATATACCGTATGAAGTACCGTATTTGCCTTAGACAGAAAGCGGCTTTTTAAACATTTAGTGGGCCCAGGGGTCAGCCTGCCACTCTACCAGCCCTTCCCTTGCCCTTTTCTTTTAAATGCTAATATGGCATTGGCAAGGCAGATGCCGCAACCTAGCCCGGGAAGGATTTAGTATCCGGGCATATGGTCGTCATGTTTATATCGGTTGTGCGCTCGCGGTTATGTTCCCGTCTATTTTGATGGCTCTTTTTTTGTTTTGTTATTTGCCCTCTGCTAGAAATATATATGATGATGACAATAAGTCATAGGCTATGGGGGTGAGGCTGGAAAAAGACCCCCTGAACCTATTATATCCCACGGCAGTCAAAATAGACGGGAAAATGATCGCGAGCGTGCCGAGTAGTGTAAACAAGGCAGGTGGTACGCCCAAATACTACATCCTTACCCCTAGTGGCCCTAACTGGAGATATATTATTTGTATGTTATATTGTATTTATTTATTTATTGTTTTCCTTTCCCTGGGTTTAGGATTTGGGATGCCTAGCAGCCAAGCCTACTTATTTATTATATATACCAGTATTTCTTTGCAAGCATAAACAAATATATAGCAAATTTATAGATCACGGCAACTCGAGGCTACTGACTTCAGCTGGGATCATTAAACTGAATTTAAAACTCTGGAGAGCTCTCATAGGTTTCACACAGGCGGGTTCAAACTTGTATACACTATGTTCCTCTTTCTTGTTAAGAATAATTGATACCGGTATTGAGTAAGACTCAATGTAAGGCAAAATATGATATACCGGTAGCCTACATGCATATTGTGACGCTTGCCAGCGTTGGCAGAATCGCCTCCCGGTAGCCACTAGCACTCGCCAGGGCAGTGAAATGGGCTACAGTCTGTCTACAATGTTGTACTTTCTTTCTTGTGAATCGTCATGTCACAGGCAGGGTAGAAGTGGTCTTTGTTTTCGCCTGTGACAATGCATTGTATTTTATATCATGAGTTGAACATAAGATGCATTGTAGTGAAGGAGAGAGAGAGAGCGAGCGAGCAGGGTGGGGGAGGTGAGTGTTGCTTTTCCTCCTCCTCCCTCCTCCCTCCCGGAGGAGTTGCTCGCCCGCGTGGCCTTTTCTCTCGGTTTTGATTGGCTGGTGGTTCCTGGCGCCTTCTGCAGGCCTGCTGCCGGGTGACGTAGCGGCCTGTGATTGGCTGACCACCGTGCCTTTGTGTGGGATCCTGGAGGGGTCCAGAGGAGCTATTCTCCTCAGAGCTTTCCTGACTAGCATACCCTTCACATGTCCCTTGCCCCCTGTCTCCCGACTTCTACCTATAGAGCACTTTCTCTCTCTCTTAACTTCTTACCTCTCATTCTTCTACTCTATTTAATATCATAACTTCCCTTTGGTTCTGCACGATTTCATATATCGGCCATCGTATTATATGCTGAAGCTCTCAGATAACACATGTTTAGTTAGGCATTTTGGAAGGGTTACCATTTATGTCTGTAGAGGTTTGACACACTCACGGTGTCTCCCTTTCTGTATCGTGGTGGTCTGCTGGGGGATTTAATGCTAGACTGGGATAAGGCTACTGGTGTTGTGATTTCCGATGTGTACTAGGTTTTGTTGAACCTGTACAATCTCAACGGAGACGTGGGAAGCCTAGGTGGTCTTTCTGACTGTGTACCTTGTGAGTTTAGCACTGTGTTGCGAGTGAGGGCTTTTGCCTCTGCCACCCAACACTGTGCTAACTCGTTTGCTTTGACTTTGAGAGGGTCGCCAGGAGAGAACCAGATACTAGCGATCTGGATCTCTCAAGAGAGCACCCCGTCAATTAACTTTATTTGGCTGCACAGCCTTAAGGACTTCGCTAGGCTACGAGCCGCTTGCTCAGCCATTGTTTCCTAGCCTACTACATCCCAGCTAGACTTTATTCGCCTAGCAGACAGTTATGTATGCATTATTATTCACGGCATTTATTAGTTTAGGTTGTTGTTGAGTTGCACAACCCTAGTAGGCTGTTTCGTTGATGAGGAAGTACTTCTTTTGCTGTTTGAGTTCCTACTATTGCGCAGTTATTATTCCCGTGCCAGTTAACCCTATATGTCCTTACAATTGTCATATCCTGTTCCTGCTTTATACTACAGTTCAAAATCCGATACGATCATCTTAACCTAGCATCAGACTTTCTTCAGAAGATTCCTGCTCGATGCTTTGGGACTTTCGTTCACTTTCTTTAGTATAGGAGTGACAGTTCATTATTGTTTAGAGTAACTTTAAATATACTTTCTTCTAGTTTGCATTAAATCATTGGAGTGATTTAATTAAGATCTCTATCTTTTCCTAGTATACCTTATTACTGTAATTGTATGTTGTTGTGATCAGGCTGTATCAGAGATCATCAGCCTGTAGTAGTAGTGCACTTATACTGAGTTATAGGATACCCCGTTATCGCAGATTTAACTCTGGAGGGTATAGGTGTTTTTGTGCGCCGGCATTATAAGTTTAGGGGTTGGATCTAGTGTTACCGTTGTGGCTGTGTGCTTTCCTAGTCCAATGATTAAGAGCCCTTGTTTTATACGAGCCCCGGTCGTAACAAATGGCGACCTTGCCAGGATTTTGTGAACTTAGAGAAATATTGCAGGAGTGTTGTGGTCATTTGTTTTTGTTTAAAGGAATATAGTGGACACGTGGAATTTGTTTTGGCAAGTAGTATAACACTTAAGAGTCTTCAAGCATTTCTTGAGTGAATAGTGTAATAATAAGAGTTTAGATACTTCTATTTTTTTTTTATATAAACGTTGAGAATTTTTGGTGGACACTATGTCGAACGACGGATCAATGTACAGTGAGGACACAGTAAGGGAAGCCGACTCTGAGGTGCAGCAGCGGGCTTTGTTAGATGACATTAGAGTTATAGCTAGTGAGGAGGATGCAAGGAACTTTCTGGAGATACCTATTACTGCTGACCGGGTGTCGGGGATTGATCGGTATGGTCTCCAGTGTTTGGCCACGGTCATGGGGCATGTGGGCACTAGCAGCATGTCGAGAGGTGACCTGGTGGCCTGTGTGCTCGGCGGGGTACGTGGGGCTTCGGGTGGAGCGGGAGCTGGGGCACCTTCGGCCCAGCCCCCATTCCACTCGACTCCTACCATGGCGCCCCCTCGGGCTCCGGAGCCGGGTACGTTCCCGCAGGGCGATAGTCACTGGCAGCGTGGTTTGTCACAGGGTGGGTCTCCAATTGTTGCATCTCCTCCTCCTCAAGGTTTAACTGCAGATATGCTCTTCCAGCTTGAGATGGCTAAGATGCAGCAGCGGGAGTTTGAGATGGCTAAGATTCAGGCTGAGGAGAGAAGGGCCAGATATGAGACTGAGGCTGAGGAGAGAAGGGCCAGATATGAGACTGAGGTGAGAAAGGCCATACGTGAGGCTGAGCTTCAGTCTGAAGAGAGAAAGACGAAGTAGTGTGCAGACCTAGATCTTGAGAAGTCTAGGGTGGAGTCGACAGGGCAGCGTCTCGGTTCTGGGAATCGAGGTCTTGATCAGTCGTTATCGCACCTGCTCAAGTTGGTCCCTGTATTTGATGAGTCGGGTGTCACGGAATTTTTTATGCGTTTCGAGAAGAAGTGCCGGGAGCACCAATGGCCCGAGGTTAAGTGGGCAGCCCTTGTTTCCTCTAGATTGGTTGGCAAAGGACTCAAGGCATATGATGCGTTGCCCTTGGAGTCATGCATCGATTACGAGGTATTGAAGGAGGCTGTCCTACGGGCATATGAGTTACAACCAGAGACGTACAGATTGAAGTTCTGGGGTGTAACGAAGGGTCGTGAGTGCACCTTTCTTGAGCATGCCCGGGATCTGTCCGATGCATTTAGAAACTGGCTGCGTTCTGAGAAGGCATCGACGTTTGAGGAGTTGAAACAGCTGATGCTTCTAGAACAATTTTTTAAGTGTACGGGCAGCGATCTGACGTTGAATCTTAAAGAGAAAAACCCAAGAACTCTTCAGGAGGCAGCTGATATGGCTGACCTTCGGATGTCACTGATTCGTGGGTGCGGGTCTGCACAACGGAACGATGCAGGTAACAAGGGGCGCAACACTCCACCCCCCCGAGTCAGTGATACACCATATAACCATTACAACAAGAGCAACGATACGAAGTCTGACCATAAACCTAATACCGTCCCGTTTAAGAAGGGTCAGGGCCCTTCCCTACCTCAAGGGAAGCCCAAGGGGGAGTTAGAGTGTTTTCATTGTCATGAGAAGGGGCATTTTGCAAGAGCCTGTCCAAGCAAGCTACCTAGTGCAGTTGTGTCTTTGGCTCGCAACATTGGGGTGTCCCCGAAGTCGTCTGAGTTTGCCCGGGGTATAGCGTCAGAGGCTGGGACACAGCCAGTGGAGAAGAATCCGGAAGGCTCGAACCCTGTCCGCGATGTCTTTTGTGACCATCGAGGGCATGGCTGCGTGAAGTGGGCTGGTAAGAAGCATGGAGTTGAGCTGTTGCGAGACACGGGTGCCTCTCAGACTTTAATGAAGAACTTTACTGGTAGACCAATAAACGCGGCACGGGTGGTTGTGGTGCAGGGTATCAATGCTGTCAAGTCATACCCGTTGGCCAGGATGGAACTGGAGGTGGATGGTGTGACACAAGAGTTGGATGTGGGTGTTGTGGAGAACTTGCCTGTTGGGGGCGTCGACCTCCTTCTCGGCAACGACTTTGCGGTGCCTACTTCTGAGGTTTCACCCTTAGTTGTTGCCGAGAAGCCGGCCGACGTGAGTAGGGAGGAACAGGAGTGGGTAGAGAAATGTCAAGTACAACCTATGGCGTGCGTTGTTACAAGACCTCTTGCATCCAAAGTGTCACAGCCTATTCCTCAGTCTTCTGATCAACGGATGAACGGTTGGAAGAAGATGGCTAATGTTGGTAACAGTTTGAAGAGTTTAGTACCAGCGGCTTTTCTTGGCACCATTGTTGGAGTCTGGAGAAGCCCCAGGACCTGTCACAGCTAGTGAGGAGGTAGGGCAGGAAGAGACTCCGAGGCAGCAATGTTACACACGGAGAGAAAATAGGGTTGCTCAGTTTGATATTGGGGGAGGACTTGGGTTGCTTCGGAAGCATCTAGACAGGTTGGTTCCCTCAGATATTTGTAAACTGCAGTTGGATGATCCGGAAGTTCAGAAGTGTGCTAATGGTGCTGTCGAGATCAAACACGAGGACGGGGAAACATGTCATGTGAACCTGTTGGAGGAGTTTGTGAGGCAACCACCTGAGCAGCCTACTGTCCCTGCGTTGGTCTGCAGCGGCCAAGGTGGAGAAGGAGAGGGGGGCAGTAGGGCACAGGTGGAGGAGAGTAGGGATTGTCATGTCTCGGCGGAGCAGTGGGCGGGGGACACGAGTCTGGTGGCTGTGGAAGCGCTAGAGCACCTGCCTGAGCAGCAGTGTGCAGCGCTCCAGCACCAGCTCGGTTCATACCCCACTGGTCGTGCCGAGCCCCTGAGCCTCACAACTCAGGCGGTGCAAGATGTTCAGCGGGCAGGTCACGTGAATGTTGGGAGACCGTTAGCCTCGTTGTTTCGGTGGTTCAAGGTGGGCGACGAGGCTTGGACATGGTTGTCAGGTCAAGGTCGACCCATGGCTGCCAAGGGTGGTGGTCAAAAGGAGGACTTTGAGCATATTGGTGAGGTTGGCTGTGGCATAGAAGTGCCCGGTCGTCGCATAGCCTCCCAATGCTGCTCTAGTCGAATGCAACAGCCCTACCATAGACCGACTGTAGCTGGCCATGTCGCTAAAAGCGGTGATGCTGTGCAGGCAGATGTAGTCGTAAGGAATGCGGGGGTGCGCATGTACGGTATCGGTGGGGAAGCCTTAGCAATTGTGAACTATGGGAGTGACTGCACAGATGGTACTGATTGTCCCTCTCATGACCTGGCTGTTCTAGGGACGAAGGTGGAGAAGGAGGGAGACTACAGGTTAGAAGCTGCGGTCTCGGCTGGGTTGTGGAAGGGCACTAGGATTGTTATTCTGCGAGATAAGTTGTTTACTAGGCTGTGGCAGTGCATCCACATGTTTGTTGCTTCTCCAGGCCTGATGTACAGGGTAGAATCCGACATGCAGGCTGGAGATAGTGCAAGGCTTAGTTTAATTCCCTACTGTATAAATCCTGCTCGACAGCCTGTGGTGCAAGCAGAGCTGGATTACGTGTTGACGAAGGGTCTGAGGGATAAGGAATGTCGTGAGTGGTCGTTGCGTGTAACTTTGCAACCTGTGTTAAGTGGCAAGATCAGTGAGTGTGTTGATTGCGAGAGTGTGTGTGCATTATCCCTGACAGACGTCTATACTTTATCGAGAGTTGACGACACCATAGGCCGCCTCGGGGCTGCATCGCCTATCACGAAGGTAGAACTAGTGAAAGGTTATTGGCAGGCCCCGTTGCCGGAAAGAGCGAAGAGAAATGCCAGTCTTGTGTTGAACTGGGCAGTTTATCAGTGCCAGGTGTTGTTGTGCTGCCGGAACACAAGTTGGATGTGTGGCATGCTAAGGGCACTGATAATGTTGTGGCTGATTGTTTGTCACGGGAGGGTTTGTTTGCAGGAGAATCCTCGCCGTTCAGTCAGTGTGTGTTGAGAGTGGAGTAAAATAGGCTTGCCCTTGTAAGTGCAGCCGCCATAAACATATTAAAAAAAATAAAAAATCACATAAAAACTCTTTCTTTTGATAGTTAATGGTAAGTTGCCTATGTTATAGCTAAAGTCCTAAGTTGAACCTGTCTTTCACTTAGGAGGCTGGGTTCTGTGAAGCTCGCTCTTGGAGCATAGCAGGCTAAAATTATACTATTATATTTGGGAGGGGTTATAAGATTTTCTTTATGTTGATATGTTGTTTTATGAAAGATTGAGCTTTGCATTTCATTTCTGGCGGAGTGGCTATGTGTGACGGGTCTTGTCGGCATTCTGCCTTGTCTCAGTTATCGTGCTCGCCTAATGTTGAGCGTCCTATATCTTGGGCGGGGTGTGACGCCTGCCAGCGTTGGCAGAATCGCCTCCCGGTAGCCACTAGCACTCGCCAGGGCAGTGAAATGGGCTACAGTCTGTCTACAATGTTGTACTTTCTTTCTTGTGAATCGTCATGTCACAGGCAGGGTAGAAGTGGTCTTTGTTTTCGCCTGTGACAATGCATTGTATTTTATATCATGAGTTGAACATAAGATGCATTGTAGTGAAGGAGAGAGAGAGAGAGAGCGAGCAGGGTGGGGGAGGTGAGTGTTGCTTTTCCTCCTCCCTCCCGGAGGAGTTGCTCGCCCGCGTGGCCTTTTCTCTCGGTTTTGATTGGCTGGTGGTTCCTGGCGCCTTCTGCAGGCCTGCTGCCGGGTGACGTAGCGGCCTGTGATTGGCTGACCACCGTGCCTTTGTGTGGGATACTGGAGGGGTCCAGAGGAGCTATTCTCCTCAGAGCTTTCCTGACTAGCATACCCTTCACATGTCCCTTGCCCCCCTGTCTCCCGACTTCTACCTATAGAGCACTTTCTCTCTCTCAACTTCTTACCTCTCATTCTTCTACTCTATTTAATATCATAACTTCCCTTTGGTTCTGCACGATTTCATATATCGGCCATCGTATTATATGCTGAAGCTCTCAGATAACACATGTTTAGTTAGGCATTTTGGAAGGGTTACCATTTATGTCTGTAGAGGTTTGACACACTCACGGTGTCTCCCTTTCTGTATCGTGGTGGTCTGCTGGGGGATTTAATGCTAGACTGGGATAAGGCTACTGGTGTTGTGATTTCCGATGTGTACTAGGTTTTGTTGAACCTGTACAATCGCAACGGAGACGTGGGAAGCCTAGGTGGTCTTTCTGACTGTGTACCTTGTGAGTTTAGCACTGTGTTGCGAGTGAGGGCTTTTGCCTCTGCCACCCAACACTGTGCTAACTCGTTTGCTTTGACTTTGAGATGGTCGCCAGGAGAGAACCAGATACTAGCGATCTGGATCTCTCAAGAGAGCACCCCGTCAATTAACGTAATTTGGCCGCACAGCCTTAAGGACTTCGCTAGGCTACGAGCCGCTTGCTCAGCCATTGTTTCCTAGCCTACTACATCCCAGCTAGACTTTATTCGCCTAGCAGACACCAGATTTAGATTATAAACTCTTTCTGTTATGTATGCATTATTATTCACGGCATTTATTAGTCTAGGTTGTTGTTGAGTTGCACAACCCTAGTAGGCTGTTTCGTTGATGAGGAAGTACTTCTTTTGCTGTTTGAGTTCCTACTATTGCGCAGTTATTATTCCCGTGCCAGTTAACCCTATATGTCCTTACAATTGTCATATCCTGTTCCTGCTTTATACTACAGTTCAAAATCCGATACGATCATCTTAACCTAGCATCAGACTTTCTTCAGAAGATTCCTGCTCGATGCTTTGGGACTTTCGTTCACTTTCTTTAGTATAGGAGTGACAGTTCATTATTGTTTAGAGTAACTTTAAATATACTTTCTTCTAGTTTGCATTAAATCATTGGAGTGATTTAATTAAGATCTCTATCTTTTCCTAGTATACCTTATTACCGTAATTGTATGTTGTTGTGATCAGGCTGTATCAGAGATCATCAGCCTGTAGTAGTAGTGCACTTATACTGAGTTATAGGATACCCCGTTATCGCAGATTTAACTCTGGAGGGTATAGGTGTTTTTGTGCGCCGTCATTATAAGTTCAGGGGTTGGATCTAGTGTTACCGTTGTGGCTGTGTGCTTTCCTAGTCCAATGATTAAGAGCCCTTGTTTTATACGAGCCCCGGTCGTAACAATCTCGGTACTGTACTAATGATGATAGGCTACCATTTAACAACACCTATATACTGATACCGGTACGTACTTGATGTGATGTATATCTGAACTAATATTCACTGCATTTTATGTTCCTGTAATGATAAAACTCTGCATAAATTAAAACTAATGAAAGATTATACCAATAAATGACAGGTGCTGTACATCCTGTCCAGTAAGTCATGTTTCAGCAGAGTATTTTTGTATAAAAATTGAAAAATTGAACCCGGTACATGTACTGGTATATATATATACCGTATATAGTACTATATATATATATATATTGTTACGACTGGGGTTTAAATATATCAGGGCTCTTATTCATTGGACTAGTAATGGCATAAATGCTACAACGGAAAGCGCTAGATCCAACCTCTGATGTATATTCCCAGTGAACAAAGAACACAAATACTCTCCAGAGTTCTATATGCAATAATAGGCTATCAAACTCTCAATAAATGTGCGTCTAAACTAGGCTTAATGTTATGTGAAAACAGCCTATTACTACCTATAACCGAAGGTGCTTGGTTATGGTATGCAAAGTAAGGTGGTAAGAGAAGTTACAGCTTACGTTACTTTAATCAATAAATGTCAGGCACTCCTGCATGAAAGAAAGTGCACTAAAGTCCTTCAACACTAACAAGAAATCTTCTTTAAATGTTAGATGCT
This sequence comes from Paralithodes platypus, assembly GCA_032716605.1. Classification (NCBI taxonomy): domain Eukaryota; kingdom Metazoa; phylum Arthropoda; class Malacostraca; order Decapoda; family Lithodidae; genus Paralithodes; species Paralithodes platypus. The sequence goes on along the minus strand of CM064487.1, from coordinate 63,096,195 downwards.
ATAAAGATGCTCGTATCGGAAATGGAACCCAAAAAAGGCAGGCAGCGGAACAATGCTCGTGCAGGCTATGCACACAAAAAGGCAGAATATATAATGCCGTCGGAGCCAAGAATAGCCTAAACACTACAACAATAATGATCGCCACGACAATGCAGTATTCCTATCAACAAAAAGAGCCTAAGTCGTTTGTGTCTCCATACATCAAACTAGGCTGCGAAATGCTTGTGTAATCATAAATGGGTATGCATAAAAAGAGTAATTAGGTTAATATACTTAACCCGGGAGCTGCGGGGAGACTCTTAAGAGTTCCCCCGGCGCACTGCGGGTAGACTCTTAAGAGCAGAGACTTTGAACACGTACCAAAACCGCGCGTTTATAGCCAGGCGGCTGAAAATTGGTGTGGGTATTGTACTACATGTCAACTCTCGATACCACCCCGCCAAACGCTCGCCCCGCACTCGTGCAAGCACCACCGCGCCAGTAACCACGCACTAGTCATGGAGCCTACACGTCCCTCACGCTCGCTCCCTGATGACACAACCAGCCCTCCTTCTGGTGGTGTTAGCCGCCGTGGAAGGCAGAGGGTGGCTGCCAAAGACCCTAGCTACCAGTACGACACGCCCTACAGCTCAGAGGACGAATCACCAGCACCAAAAGCACGTAAAACACGTGCAAGCAGGGCAATGGCACAGAGGTCATTGGTCTTTCGGGACACTGCCACCACGACCCAGGCCACTGCAACAACCACTACCACCACCACTGCCACCACTGCCACCCCTGCCACCCCTGCCACCGGTACCAGCGACGCAGGAGGCCGCCCTAGGGCTGCATTACCTGCGGGGGCAGGAAAAATGAAAGGCACGGGCGTAGGGAAGAGAACCCGTACGCCAGCCACAGTGCCCCTACCACCACCACCACCACCAGCCGCCCCTGGCCCAGCTGCCCCTGCCGCCCCTGCCGCCCCTGCCGCCCCTGCCGCCCCTGCTGCCCCTGCCGCCCCTGCCGCCCCTGCCCAAGGAACAGGGAAGGGGAAGGGGAAAGGGAGAGGGAAAGTGACTGGGAAAGCGACTGCTGGCCCTGGTGTCCCTGCCGGCCCTGCTGCCCCTGCCGCCCCTGCCGCCCCTGCCGCCCCTGCCGCCCCTGCCGCCCCTGCCCAAGGAACAGGGAAGGGGAAGGGGAAAGGGAGAGGGAAAGCGACTGGGAAAGCGACTGCTGGCCCTGGTGTCCCTGCCGGCCCTGCTGCCCCTGCCGCCCCTGCCGCCCCTGCTGCCCCTGCCCAAGGAACAGAGAGAAGGGCGACAGGCACCACCATCATCTTGCCATCAAGGCCACGCACCACTGCTGCCCCTGCCGCCGCCGCCCCTGCCGCCGCCGCCGCCCCTGCCGCCGCCCCTGCCACCACCTCTGCTGTCCCTGTCCATAAGACTCCCGCACGTGCCAAAGTGACCCGGAAAACTCTTACACCATCTAAGTATGCCGCCCTGCTGTTTGATGGTGATTCGCAGGACATTGGCAGCCCGGGTTTCGACGACGAAGCCCTAGCACGGGACCAAGGGTGGGGGGATTTGGGAGTGGACAGTGGGAGTGAGTCCGACGTCGGTGACGAAAACGAGGAAGGGCATCGTCTGTCGAGTGAAGAGGAGGTAATGATGATGAAGTGCTGTATCGCGACCATGGAAGCGATATTTCAGACGCAGAAGAAGACGCAGACGACATTCCGATCCCTGGCATGACTTCGTTCGATTGGTCTGACGGGGTCAATTTTGTACCTGACGTGCCCCAGTTCAATCCTGGGACGTCAGGAACAACTGACAACTGGCCCTGTGATGATCAAGCGAACGAAAGCGACTTCTTCCTCGCTTTTTTCGACATGGAGGTAATGACGTACATCGTTGCCCAAACACACGCCTACTACAGGTGGGTGTTTGGCAGATTGGACGTCCTTTCTCCAAAAGCGAGAATACGAGGCTGGGTGGATACGACTGTGGCAGAATTTCTGACGTTCTTTGCCTTGTTGTTCCTCATGCCTCTGATCAAGAAGCATGTGTTGCAACACTACTGGAAGCACGACCCTCTCATCGCCACCCCAACTTTCAATAAGTTCATGACTCGTGACAGATTTTTGTTGCTGCTAAGATTTATGCACTTTGCAGACAACGAAAATCCTAACAGGATTGACAGGATATGGAAAGTTCGGGAGGTGTTCACCATGTTGTTGGAGAGGTATAGGAAATACTTTTACCCCTTCCTCAATTTGGTGATTGATGAGTCGCTCGTGCTCTTCAAAGGACGTCTTGTTTTCAAGCAGTATATCCCCTTGAAGAGGCATAGGTTCGGAATCAAGCTCTTCGTGTTGTGCGACTGTGAAACTGGAATAGTGCTTGACATGATCGTGTATACAGGAACTGACATTGACGTACCGAAAGCCGCTGCCAATGACCCCATGGGCATGTCAGGTGCCATCGTCAGGAAAATGTTGGCACCTTACCTGGGCAAAGGCCACATCATCTACACTGACAACTGGTATACTTCTCCTGCTCTCTGCCAGTTTCTTTATGACAACCAAACGGGGTCATGTGGGACTGTCAGAAAGACAAGAAAGTTTATGCCAAAGTTCACAGGTGATGTCATTCCTCTCACAGATGCCTCCTCCAGTGACACACCTTCAGAAGACGACCTGGCCCAGGAACACCGCGAGAGGCATGTGCGAAGAAGGCGACGAAAGGGGCAGAAATACAAGCAGCTCGAGAAGTGTGGGACACTGATAGCCCTGAAGTGGAAGGATAAGCGAGACGTCCACCTGCTTTCCACCGTCCACACAGGTGCCCAGGTGGATTCTGGCAAAATCCACTACCGAACCAGGAAGACAATCTACAAGCCCGACATGGTAGTGGACTACACCAAAAACATGCGCCTGGTGGACAAGTCTGACTGTCAGCTGTCAGGTGTTGAGTGTCTGAGGAAGACTGTGAAGTGGTATCACAAGCTCTTCCTCCACCTAGTTGACATAATGATGCTGAACGCCTACAACTTGTGGTTGGTGAAGAAGGATATGGCCCCAAACCAGAAGCTGAAATTCCGGGAGTTCGTGTACAACGTCTCCTACCAACTCCTGGAGAAGTATGCCACCACCACTCACAGACGTACGGCATGGCGTGGGGATCACGTTCCTGACCGCATCCAGCTGGGTGTCGAAAGACACTACACAACCAACACCGAGCTGATTGGCACTCGTCACAGGCAGGTGCAGTGCACCGTCTGCAGCTCCAGTGTGAGGAAACCCATGTGACCAAAAGAGTCACCTCAATGTGCGCCGAGTGCAAAGTTGCACTCTGCCTGGGTGAGTGCTTCAGGGACTACCACACCTTCAAGAACTACTGAGTGTCGGCCCCTGCCCTGCCCTGCCCTGCCCTGGACTCGCCCCGTGCCCTGCCCTGGACTCGCCTCCTGCCCTGCCCTGCCCTGGACTCGCGCCCTACCTTACCTGACCTGACCTAATTGATCACGCTACCTCATAATGTAACATATATTATATAATGTATAAGTTCCAAAGATGTCCCTGTGATATAGCTTTTACATTATATAATTGTATGTTTCATTATTTAGTTTATAAGTTTCAAAGATTTACATGTAATATGCCTTATTTTTTTAGTATATCAATATATATGTTTGTTATTAGCCTAAGTAATGTGTATATAATTATTTTCTTACCTCAAATGAATTGTACAAAAATAAATATGTTTCAATAAATCATGTCAAACCTACTATGATAATAAAATAAAACAATAAAAAAAGAAAAAAAGAAAACAAGGTCATGTCATTGTATTCTTACAATATGATATATTCTATGAATATTTCATATTGTTTGAATACAATGGCATGATCTTGTAAAAAAATTTTTTTATAAAATTGTTTCTAGACAATATAAAACCTTCCCCATAACCCCCTCCTGGATTCGATCCCACTACCCTACGACACTTTGAGTTTTCCAGTCCGCGACCTTACCAACCATGCCACAGGAGCTCATACCAAATATCACTCAAAACTTCGTGTCTACAATCGAAATGACAATATACAAAAAAAAAATGAATTATCCCACCAATTTACGTTTGTAAATTGATGGGATTATCAATTATATCATGCCAAGGTTTATAATAGTTTGTCTCTGTCAAGAATTAGTAATTATATAACTTTATTCTGTCAAAAATTGCCCAAACACTCAGCAAAATTGCCCCTCTCAGTGTGACTCCACTCATTTTCACACGGTCAGGCGGTCACGAGGTGACCCTTGCCGCTCCTTGATTCTCCAGCTACAGCAGCTCTGTCTGGGAACAAAATTGGTATAAATACAATAATGGATAAAATACTCTTCACAAATACATTTGTATTGTATAATATTGTAAATAAAAATGAATAATAACTGTGTGGGTGTCGAAAATTGCTCAACCAGCTTTCTTATGTCTCGCCTACGCGCGTATATTGGATTATACATAGTCATGACTGTCATACAAATAATTGCAGTAGGTCTCGAATATACATTTAGATTGCATATTACTTCGAAATAAATAAGTAAACGTTTCTCTGGTGGCAATCTACCCTTTCGCAGGTGTAAGGAGACACCAGTCTATATTTAGCCCTCTATCACAACAGGCAATCTGCCTGTGTTGACTCAGCACCGTCGCTGGTGGTCTATAAATATAGTACTTTATTTACAGTCAATGGCCTACATGTTTCTGTGGTACTTCACATGTGTCTAAAATGCAATGTCTGCTTGCATAAAAATGCAATTCTGAAGTCCATTTATATGTACGACATACGCATGTCTCAGTTTCTCTCTCTCTCTCTCTCTCTCCATTCCTGACTCATGTTATTGTAGACCTGTTGATGGCAACGAACACCAGCCATCTGGTAGATATAAGGGTCAAAATACCAAACATCAATACGCCTGGGGCGCCTCCACAATTATCACTAAGCTGGTTATCTATCTAGAGATCTGCCTGACTTCCATCTCTCCACGACTCACTCACTCACTGCACCCCTGCATGCCTCCCTCCCACCCACCCACCCACCCCCAACCCCCCCTTTCAGGCTTCCGTCTGCTAGAAACACATTCACAATTTGCGTAAATATCGCATCAATTGGGCTATATGCGGTATATTCCTTGTTATATGGGACGCCTACATATGTACACGTCTTTATTATAGCATGAGAGTGCTCTAAATACAAGATTGACGTGATATTTATGGCGTAACACACCCTCTCCCCCTTTCATTCCCACCACAACTCACTCACACCTTGGTTCACGCATAGAAACTCATTGATAATGTGCGTAAATATCGCATGAATTGGTTTATATGCGGTATATATTTTGATATATGGCACGTATACATACGTACAAGTCTGTATTATAGCGTGACAGTGCTCTACGTACAAGATATACGTGATATGTATGGCGTAAACCACACTCTCAGCTCATAAATTGCCGCCAAACCTCCAACACATCTTCATTCCCGCCTAAATATTCTCTTATAATTCCCTTATATATTGCAATTTTTGGTCACTATGAGGCATATTCATTGTTATATGGGTGCCCTACACATGTATACATACTCTAAATAGCCTAAAAGGGCTCGAAAAAGGAGATATACGTGATAATACGCGGTAACCCACCCCCTCCTCCCTCTCCTTCTATCCCCTGCGCGCGTAAATATTCGGCAGGGAAATCTCGCCGCTCGATGACAATCTAGCCGCGCGGTGCCATTCGCTCCACATTTTTCAACTACGGACCGTTCCCCTACCCCCCCCAGACATTTTTTGGGGGGTCAAATATATATGGGCCGATGCACGCAAACATTCCCTACACGATGATGTACTTTTTATCGAAATTGGCAATAGGTCCCAAAATCATCATAGGTGCGCACAGTCTTACCCTGTAGAAAACCCCCTGTGCGCCGCGGAGAGGTTAATGTCTACTGTGACTGATAAAGTCTAGCTAGAGTCAATGATACGAGATACTGGTGCGCATGGCATGCCGCATAGCCTAGTGCAAATCTCAAGTCTGTGCGTCAAATATTACGTTATAGGGAAGGGTAGCTCTCTTGAGAAACCTTAATACCGAAGTATTAAGCGTTCTCCTGGCGTACCTCAAAGACAAACAATCGAGACTAGAACAGTGCAGAATGGTATAGGCAAAAAGCCCTCATTCGTGCATGCTCTACTCTCAATGGCACACAGGCTAGAATTTACTCAATCAACTCCAGTTCTCAGGTATGTCGTGCAGCTTTTAACTAAAGCCAGCACCCATAGGAAACAATACCTTATAATATCAGACTCCTAGTCTAGCATTATCTAATTCAGCAGAACACTAATAATTATAGGAAGCGGCAATATGAAAGCCAACCAATGCTTCGTGATCAACTTATCTTAACAACTAACATACATGGGTTATATCAGACCTTAACGCACAATACATCTAGCCAGCATGAAGCTGATTTTGCAGAGTTAACCAGAGGGGGTATAATATTAATAAAAAGGTGGTGAAAGATATGAAAAAAGAGAGAGGTAGGCAGAGGAAAAGATTCTCAGGTGCGGAGCGGAGGACAGGTAGCAAGGGAAAAAAGATGGATGCGTTCTAGAAACCAGATCTGAGGGAGAGAGTGGCGAGGAACTGTATATATACTCGCACTAGCTCGAGGCGCGTGGGAAAAAAGCGGTTACAAGTCCTCTAGCCACTAGCAAGGGAGCTAGCAGCATGGTAAGGACCTCTCTCCACCAACCCCCACGAGGCAGCCAGCCGTGACGTCATCGAGCGGGACGAAAACACTGCGCGCTCCCTCTCACTCTGTTCTACTCTCTCTCTCTCTCCCAGATCCCATCATTACTAGTTAATGATAAAACATATACTTTACAATTAAATATATAAAGCCTTGACATGGGTGAAAACAAAGAGCCTTTCTGGACTGCCCATGACACAAGCTTTCATATGAAATAAAGCACACTCTAATACGTAAACTGTAGCCCCATCCACTGCCCTGGCGATCCTAGCAAGTCACTGTAGGACAAGCCATGCGGTTCTAATGGAGTGGTTAACGTCACCCCCCCCAAGATTTTTCTCAGAGGCCCCAAGGCTCACAAAAATCTGATGGTTAGAACCCATGGTATATCTCCACTTCCCATCACCCAGCGGCAGTAAAATCTCTGGCACAGTTCTTCAACAAAACATTTTTCAAAATTATAACCCTCCCCAACACCATAGGTTAAATTATATGTAGTTATGCTCCTCAAGAGCGAGCTTCTCTAGCCCAGCATTCTGAGAGGAGTGCAACTCAGAATTACTGCTATAACATACTGAAAAAAAATTCAACTATCAAAGAAAGAGTTTTTATTGATTTTTATGTTTATAATTTGTTTATTTCGGCTGCACTATAGGGGCAAGCTTAGTTTTTTCTTCTATACCAAACGCTCAACTCCTGCTTTACGACCGAATACACTGGGCTACAACCGTGAGCCAACAAGCACCAAGCGCAAAATACTATTCAAACTAAAGCAGGTGGCTACCCGTGTGTCAATCTACCCAGGATCATATACCCTTGAACGACCATCTGCAACCACGTTGTCACAACCGGCACCGTATGTCCAGGTTATATACCAGTAACCTTAGTGACCACCTGGTCAGCCTCATATTCCGATTGTGAAACTGGTCCAAGAACTTGAGAGGGTGATGATCTGGGTAAACTACAACGACCGGACCATAGGCTGGAACATAGACCTCGAAATGCCCCAGCGCAAGCACAACCGCCAGCAGCTCCTCCTCGACAACAGAGCAGCTCCCCTGGGCCGAATTGTACTTCTCCGAGCAGAAACTAACAGGATGCTCCAGCCCATCATAGTCCTTTTCCACAAGGACGGCACCAGCCCCCACACCACTAGCCTCCGTTGCTAGTTGGAAAGGTAGGCTAAAGTCAGGGGCCCTGAGGATCGGGTGAGTGCACAACAGGTGGTTTACTTCTCTAAACACCTTCTCACACTCAGGCGCCCATTTGAACTTCTTATCCTTCCAGTTATCCTCCACCTGAGCTTGACTGTCCCGTTCTCCTTCTCCACCTTGACTGCTAAACGTCATCACAGGCACAGTGAGAGGCTCACGGGGGTGGCTCCCATACTCCTTCATGGGATTAACATGACATAACTGATTGCGCTTCCGTCTGTCTGGAGTAGCTACCAAGTAAACCAGGTCCGATAGCTCCTCCACCACCCTATAAGGACCAGCGTACTTCGCGGATATGGGGTGACCTACAAGGGGCAGTAGAATCAACACCTGACCCACGTGAAACTCCCTGAGTTCAACCTTGAGGTCGTACCTGTCCTTCCTGAGGGCCTGAGAGCTAGTCAAATTACGGCCAGCCAACTCCAGACTGCGCAACATCCGTTCTCGACTGTTGAGGACACACTTGAGCATAGAACAAGGTTTTTCTGCGCCCTCCCATACTTCTTCAACCATATGGAGAGGCCCTCTGACACGGTGTCCAAAGACGAGCTCATTAGGGCTGAATCCCAAACTCTCCCCAGGTACCTCCCGCACAGCAAACAAAACACATGGCAGGCCAAGATCCCAATCCTTCCCACTCTCAAAGCAACAACAACGAAGCACAGATTTCAAGGCTGAGTGCCATCGCTCTAACACACCCTGGCTCTCCGGATGATACGCAGATGACACAACCCCAACAATCCCATGCTGCGGCATTGCTTGAACAAAGAGGCTAGAAGTGAAGTTGGGTCCCTGGACTGACTGAATCCCCTGCGGGTAACCATACCGGGAAAAATACGCTAGCAAGCTTCGGACCACCGTCTTCGCCGACCCATTTCTCATAGGGTACGCGTCAGGGTACCTTGTTGCTACATCTCCCGACTGTGCATCACTGTCCTCCTTGAACTCTTTCGTCTTTTTAAGCCCATCCTCTGCCCCTTCAGGAACAGTTACTGGGTCTTCTCCAGACTCGATATTTGGTCCTAATACTGAGTCCCCGAGAAGGTCCGTTGATACTAAACTCTCAACCGCATCAACTTTCAACCCCTTCTCGGTACCCTTCCTCCGCTGATCTAAAGATTGTTGACCAGAATGTGACTCCCTATATGCAGGATCTCCGGTGACAACACACGCCATAGGCTACCCTGGACACTTCTCAACCCACTCCTGCTCCTCCCTACCCACGTCGGCCGGCTTCTCGGCAACGACCAAGGGTGGAGCCTCAGAAGTAGGTCCCGCAAAGTCGTTGCCGAGAAGGAGGTCGACGCCCCCAACAGGTAACTTCTCCACAATTCCTACATCCAGGTCCCGAGTCACACCATCAACTTCCACCTTCATTCTTACAAGCGGGTATGACCTTGTCGCATTAACTCCCTGAACCACAACCACCCGCGCCGTATTGACAGGTTTACCAGTGAAATTCCTCAACAATGTTTGCGATGCCCCAGTGTCACGCAAAATTCTCACCTCATGTCTTCTACCCCCCCACTCCACACAACCGAGTCCCCTGTGGTCACTAAAGGCATCACGGACAGGGAATAAGCCTTCCGGATCCTTCTGCACTGGCAGTGTATTTACCTCGGAAGAATTGCCTCTAACAAACTCCGATGTCCTCTTGAACACTCCAATGCCGTGAGCAAAGACACGGATGCCGGAGGAGGTCGACTAGGGCACTCATTTGCTTTATGACCCTCCTGGTGGCACTTAAAACACATAAATTTCGGTTTCGGCTTATACTGTGATGTAACAGGCCCCTGACTTTTCTTATATGGCGTGGTGTTAGGTTTGAATTCAGTTTTAGTTTCATTGCTCTTTTGTTTAAATGTGTCGTTGCTACGGGGAGGGGGAGGATAACGGTCCTTAGCACTTACATCGTACTTCTGTGAGGACCCGCAACCCCGAATCAACGACAGCCGTCGATCAGCCATCTCTGCTGCTTCGACTAGAGTTCTTGGGTTTTTCTCCTTTAAGTTCAAAGTTAGATCACCGCCCGTGCTCTTAAAGAACTGCTCCAACATCATTAACTGCTTAATTTCATCAAATGTTGTGACCTTCTCAGATCGGAGCCAGTTGTTGTTGTTGTTGTTGTTCCCCAAGCTGCCTGGCCGAACAGCCCCAAGGCCCCGAGTAAGGCCAAGGCCATAAACGAGCGCCCCCACAGAACCCTCCCTGCCGACCACAATAAAGCCTGGGTGACCGAAGCCACTCCAAGGCGGGGAGCTGAGAGGGTGCGTAAACGCCCGGGAAACCAAAGCCCCACCCAGGGCCCTGTGCCCCTCAGCAATTATGAAGAGAAAGTTGAGGGGCAAAGGAATAATGTGACGCTTTAGCTTCCAATCTTGGTAGATTGGGAGGTCAATCCACGGAAGAGACGCCATCACATGAGATCTAGAAAATATATAAGTAAAAGGAACAGTCAGAGTAAGCTATGGGTATGGCAGAGATCGCTCAGGTCTCACTCTGATAGACCAGCCCATCACCAGATAGACCAGCCCATCGGAGCCAGTTCCCCATAGCATCGGACAAGTCCCGGGCATGTTCCAAAAAGGTGCTATCTCTTCCCTTAGTTACACCCCGGAACTTCAAACGGTAAGTTTCTGGTTGCAGTTCGTAAGCCCTCAGGACAGCCTCCTTGAGATCCTCGTACACAATACATAACTCCAAAGGTAACGCATCGTAGGCTTTAAGACCCTTGCCTATTAATCTAGAGGATACAAGTGCTGCCCATTTATTCTCTGGCCACTGGTGTTCCTGGCACTTCTTCTCAAAGCGTGTGAAAAATTCTGTTACACCACTCTCATCAAACACCGGAACCAGTTTCAATAAGTGCGAGAGAGACTGCTCATGAACACGGTTACCAGCCCCAAGTAGCTGTCCCGTTGCCTCTACTCGCGACTTCTCTACATCCATGTCGGCACAGTACCTAGTCGACTCTAAATCAGCTTGGAGTTTTGCTAGCCCTATGTGCTGGTGACTTTTTCTCTCTTCTATCTTGGCTAATTCTATTTGCTGCTGAAGCTGAAGCTGGCATTTTCTCTCTTCGATCTTAGCTAATTTGAGCTTAAACAATAATTCTGGAGATAACCCTTGAGGAGGTGAAGGTGCTACAATGTTTGAAATTACCGGTGGTCCCCCCAGGGGCAACCCACCCTGCCAGCCACCACCCAACTGCGGAAGCGTACCCGGGGTCGGCAAACTACTGGGATGGCTGGGAGTCGAGTGTAGGGGAAGCATGGCCGAAGGGCTCTGAGCACTCAACCCATCTCGCTCACCAGTCACCCTGCCCAGTACACACGTTATCAAGTTATCCCTGGTCATGCTGCTAGTAACCGCATGACCGATAGCTGTGGCCAGGCATTGAAGACCGTACCGATTCACACCCTGCAACCGCTCGGCAGTAACAGGCCATTGCAAAAATATCCTAGCATCCTCCTCACAGTTCACCTGATTAACCATATCATCATACTGCTGTTCCTCAGTTTCGACATTACGTACTGTGTCTCCATTCTCCTCTGATCCGGTATAAGACATGATGCTCACAAAAAATTTCCCACCTCAATATTCAGAAAAGAAGTACCCCAAACTCTTATACCTCAATATACACACACAAATTCTCGGAAATACTCAAGGGCTATACTATGTTGCGAAAAAAAATTATTCTTGCTGATCCCCGCAAAATATTCTCCAAAACAACAAATGTTCCCTGCTAATAAATGTAGGTTCACCAAATCCTAGGTAAGGTCGCCATTTGTTACGACTGGGGTTTAAATATATCAGGGCTCTTATTCATTGGACTAGTAATGGCATAAATGCTACAACAGAAAGCGCTAGATCCAACCTCTGATGTATATTCCCAATGAACAAAGAACACAAATACTCTCCAGAGTTCTATATGCAATAATAGGCTATCAAACTCTCAATAAATGTGCATCTATTCTAGGCTTAATGTTATGTGAAAACAGCCTATTACTACCTATAACCGAAGGTGCTTGGTTATGTTATGCAAAGTAAGGTGGTAAGAGAAGTTACAGCTTACGTTACTTTAATCAATAAATGTCAGGCACTCCTGCATGAAAGAAAGTGCACTAAAGTCCTTCAACACTAACAAGGAATCTTCTTTAAATGTTAGATGCTATAAAGATGCTCGTATCGGAAATGGAACCCAAAAAAGGCAGGCAGCGGAACAATGCTCGTGCAGGTTATGCACACAAAATGGCAGAATATATAATGCCGTCGGAGCCAAGAATATCCTAAACACTACAACAATAATGATCGCCACGACAATGCAGTATTCCTATCAACAAAAAGAGCCTAAGTCGTTTGTGTCTCCATACATCAAACTAGGCTGCGAAATGCTTGTGTAATCATAAATGGGTATGCATAAAAAGAGTAATTAGGTTAATATACTTAATGTCTACTGTGACTGATAAAGTCTAGCTAGAGTCAATGATACGAGATACTGGTGTGCATGGCATGCCGCATAGCCTAGTGCAAATCTCAAGTCTGTGCGTCAAATATTACGTTATAGGGAAGGGTAGCTCTCTTGAGAAACCTTAATACCGAAGTATTAAGCGTTCTCCTGGCGTACCTCAAAGACAAACACGAGACTAGAACAGTGCAGAATGGTATAGGCAAAAAGCCCTCATTCGTGCATGCTCTACTCTCAATGGCACACAGACTAGAATTTACTCAATCAACTCCAGTTCTCAGGTATGTCGTGCAGCTTTTAACTAAAGCCAGCACCCATAGGAAACAATACCTTATAATATCAGACTCCTAGTCTAGCATTATCTAATCCAGCAGAACACTAATAATTATAGGAAGCGGCAATATGAAAGCCAACCAATGCTTTGTGATCAACTTATCTTAACAACTAACATACATGGCATATATCAGACCTTAACGCACAATACAACTGGCCAGCATGAAGCTGATTTTGCAGAGTTAACCAGAGGGGGTATAATATTAATAAAAAGGTGGTGAAAGATATGAAAAAAGAGAGAGGTAGGCAGAGGAAAAGATTCTCAGGTGCGGAGCGGAGGACAGGTAGCAAGGGAAAAAAGATGGATGCGTTCTAGAAACCAGATCTGAGGGAGAGAGTGGCGAGGAACTGTATATATACTCGCACTAGCTCGAGGCGCGTGGGAAAAAAGCGGTTACAAGTCCTCTAGCCACTAGCAAGGGAGCTAGCAGCATGGTAAGGACCTCTCTCCACCAACCCCCACGAGGCAGCCAGCCGTGACGTCATCGAGCGGGACGAAAACACTGCACGCTCCCTCTCACTCTGTTCTACTCTCTCTCTCTCCCAGATCCCATCATTACTAGTTAATGATAAAACATATACTTTACAATTAAATATATAAAGCCTTGACATGGGTGAAAACAAAGAGCCTTTCTGGACTGCCCATGACACAAGCTTTCATATGAAATAAAGCACACTCTAATACATGAACTGTAGCCCCATCCACTGTCCTGGCGATCCTAGCGAGTCACTGTAGGACAAGCCATGCGGTTCTAACGGAGTGGTTAACGTCACAATATATACATATATATATATATATATATATATATATGTAATTATACATATACAGTATATATATATATATACGGTATATACAGGGTGGATGGGACTCGTTAGCCTTGGTCGGCAACTCATCTAGGGGGACAACCTTATTCAAATCCGGTTGGATGGGACTCTGTCAGCCTTGGTTGGCAACCTGTCTAGGGGAGTAAACCTGATACAAATCCGTACTGCTTACCTAGGGGTAAGGCAGGTTAGTGGATGGTTTAGCCGAACACCACTGTAGAAAAATAGTGCTAACAAGATACACAGAGGGCCTCTGAGTCGGATGGATCCTAAATTGAGTGGTCAATCCTGTTAGTCCTTCACTAAACTGGCTCGGGTTGTCCCTCTCACAGGAAATAGGTCCGCTGTGTATGGCCACCCTCGTAAGGGGAGTAAGGTGTCCGGCAATGGATAGATATATATATATATAAATAAATATATATATATATACTAGGCCTATATACATAGGCATATATATATATACCGGTATATATATACCAGTACATGTACCGGGTTCAATTTTCCAATTTGTATACTAAAATACTCTGCTGAAACATGACTTACTGGACAGAATGTACAGCACTGTCATTTATTGGTATAGGCTAATCTTTCATTAGTTTTAATTTATGCAGAGTTTTTTCATTACAGGAACATTAAATGCAGTGAATTTTAGTTCAGATATACATCACATCAAGCACGTAACGGTATCAGTATATAGGTGTTGTTAAATGGTAGGCCTATCATCATTAGTACAGTACCGATATGCATGTAGGCTACCGGTATATTATATTTTGCCATACATTGAGTCTTACTCAATACCGGTATCAATTATTCTTAACAAGAAAGAGGAACATAGTGTATACAAGTTTGAACCAGCCTGTGTGAAACCTATGAGAGCTCTCCAGAGTTTTAAATTCAGTTTAATGATCCCAGCTGAAGTCAGTAGCCTCGAGTTGCCGTGATCTTTATATTTGCTATATATTTGTTTATGCTTGCAAAGAAATACTGGTCTGCTGGCTAAGGTAAGCAGGCCCACCTACCATGACTATAAATATATCAAACTAAGGTTTACTGTCTTGTGATACCGGTACTAGAAACTGTGCTCTCACATCATGCAGAAATGCACGTTTACAGCTATCCTAATTCAAGTGAGTAAAATATAGGTGTCTCCATGTTCCGTACTGAGATAAATTAATGAAGCTCATCTTTTTGATAGGCATTGACGGTTTGTAAATCAGTAAAGCTCTGCATACAGTGACAAGCAGAAACTAATTTCAATATAGGCCGGGTAGCAGTACCGGTACGGTAGGCTTATATATTTGGAATGATGGAGTACCGGTACCATGCCGTAGTTCATCTTATAGAATGGTAGTTTGGCCTTCTCAGATTGGCAAGCAGATTACCGTAGCAGTCCCTTCAAGTGGTTCTCTGAATTTAGGTTGGTATAAGTTTTCCAGTCTTAAATAGTGTACAAATCTTGCCACATGGAAAATGTAGGTTACTAGTGTGACCAATCTGTTATTCAAAGCAGTGTCTGCACTTAACAACTGTCAGGGGGAACATACAGGTTGATTCATGATCTTCAAGCTATACCTGTACATTAATAAATTATAAATAATAGTTATTAACCAAATATACTACCGGTACCGGTAAAAGTACAAAATAATTAATTGGTATCATGTCTTACATTTGGAATTCCATTACGGTACGCCATCAGACAGTACACTAGGACCATACGGTTGGGAAAGTGTAGATAGTAGAGACGAGGTGTTGTAGATAGAGGAAGTACGTGTTGGAATGGCTTTGTTGTGTATGTCATTAGTCTGTATAGGCTAAGTCATCGAGGTGTCCCCCGACTGGGTGCGAACATGATATACATGCTAGGACGTACTACCACACCCACTAAATGTCCGCCTTGGCTGGGATTGAACCCAGGTCAAGCAGATTCACACGTGAGCGTGGTCTCCACTCAACCGCCAGGGCTCTGCGCATATTATTTCCCGTAATTAGGTACGGTATGTAATTATATATATTTGTAATTTCTGTAAAAATGGGGTGAATTCAGACAGGATGAAAATTAATAAAATAAATACAACCTGTCAGATTCAGATATTGTTTGTAATTGGGTTGATTGTGGTCACTTACACGGGTATTTTTTAGTTATGTCACAATAATCATTATTTTTACATTGTCAGGGTCATAAATCCAGATATGTGTGAATATGCCCCAAAAGGGTTGTACCGTATCTTATGATATGATAGGCCTATTTATGCTTTTAAGAAGTGTGATAAGACCCTTTTAAAATGTTCAAATATGTCCGAATTGACCCGATAGGTCCGAATCTATACTGGGATCACTTGTTAGTATTACGAATGTGTTTTATTTCCATGTACAAATTCAGGCTATAGGTGTCCGAAATTGCCCCAAACTCGGACACCTTTATTATACAGTATTTATAAAAAAATATGTGTAGGCTACGGTACAGTATATGTAATTTTATTTCTTTAATGCTATGACTGTATAGCCTAATTAATGTACCAGCTACACATACAATACTAAACATAACTGGGAATATTTATTATATCAATTGCCAGATGTCATAATCCCTGAGAGAGGATGGCCACGAATGAATCACCTTCATAATTATGCTTTCATATGCCGAGGCAACTCACTATTATATAGTATCTAGCTTGTACCGTAGGCCTACCTGTTTACGAGGAAGGGTCGCTTAATCCCAACCGCCATTTAATTGGTGTGTATTGTCTATAGTGTGTGAGGATGAATGTGGGATACCGTAAACTGGGGTGAATTCGGACGTTTTTTACGTATTTCCGTAGCATGTAAGCTTGTTTTTATCTCGATGTAAGATCTTTACTCTGGTTTTAATAATTTGAATACAAAGTCTTATTAATGCTTAATTTGTTTAATCAATAATTGTCAATGTTCAAAGTAGTCTATATCATCAGTCTTACAATGTAAGACTTACAGTACAGTACGATACCGTAACCAACATTTTTAATTATATACTGTATATTATTAATTATTCAAACTATACTGTCTTCTACCAACACCATATTTTAGTTTGTTTCATCAATAACTGTGGAAAAATATATTTGGGAAGTGGGCATTACCACATCTGAACACGATGTCATCAACTTCTAAGACGGTCATTCCTTTTTATCTAAGGATAGACCTTTTCATCCCACAAGTCAAACCATTCTGACTTTTGATTATGTACCATAGGCCTATATGCTCACCCACTGGAATAATAAATTAGACTATGGAGTTGTTTGAGTATTTATACTTATTGTTATGCTAAATATACAGTAGTCTATATGCATTACCGATATATACTGTACCTTTTATATTTCAGTACCGTAGGGTAGGATCGTTAGTATCCAATCAAAAAGCGCTATTTACTGATTTTGGCTGCCAATTTCAACAAGAATTAAATACAAAAATACTGTTGTTTACCCTTTAACACCCACACCAGTAATGAAAGTTTATATTAAGAGTAATGTCAAGTGTGTTGAGTAAAGATGGATGAAGAAGTGCGGGAGAGGGTACAACAGGGGAAGAGGGTTGTAGGAACGCTGAAAGCTGTAACAAGAAATAGGGTGGTCAGTATGGAAGTGAAGAAGTCCTTGCATGACAGTGTTGTAATCCCGACACTGACTTACGGAAGCGAAGCATGGACGTTGGTTGAGAGACTCAAACCAAGAGTGAGAACAGTGGAAATTAATTACTTAAGAAATGTGTGCGGAGTTACATGGAGGGATAGACAGACTAATGAAGAAGTAAGGAGGTGTGGTGTGGAGGTAGATGTGCTGGAAAGTGTGAAAAGGAACAACTTGAGATGGTTCGGCCATATGGAACCTATGGAAAGCGAGAGAATGACTAAGAGGGTGTACGAGAGCGAGGTGGAGGGACAGAGAGGGAGCGGTAGACCGAATGAGAGGTGGAAGGATGGAGTGAGGAAGTACACGAACGAAGGCGGTGCTGGTTGGGGGGAGGGGCGTCAACTGACTGGGGACAGAGGTGCATGGGGGCGGTTCGTTCGTGGCCACCCCTTCGGGGATCACGGCGTCAGGCAATAGATAGATAGATAGAATGTCAAGTGTCTGTGAAACATATTTTTTGTTATATATATTTTTATATTACCTGATTGGACTTAATGGTAATACCGCTAAGTCCTATCACTTGACAGCTAATTCCAATCACGTACCATTAATAATCAAAATATATAATGTATACATTATTATACCTATTCCCTTTAGTATATTATTTTGCAACATAAAACGTACATTTTGTCTAATTTATTTCAAAATATAACCTTTATTTTGCCCTTAATTAATGACGAAATTAAGCAAAAGGATTTTTTTGGAAAAAATAAGTAAAAGATTAATAAAGATGATATTAATGATTTATTAACTTGTAATGATGATAATAAATATAAAACTATCAGTATTAGTACCCCTTTACATACAAATAATGATTTTAATGGCTAGGATACTTTATTCTGATAAACCCTTTCAGACACAATAGATCGCAATTGTAATTTTTCTCCCGTTTCTTACGGCAACCCGTAAGGAAATGACTTTTTTTATCAGCTTACAAAATATCTATTTATTTGTCCTCTTTAAATATATGATAATATATTGACAAGGAGAGGTGATTGGATACTAAACCCAAAATCCTTGATGTGTTAGTATCCGATCACAAAATATTTTCCTTTCAAAATGCTTCACTTTATGTTACATATTATTTTTTTCAATTTTACATGTCCTACAGGATTAATAATTTCCCTAGCACCTATATTTTGTTATATAATGTGGTGTGTTAGTATCCGGTCACTGATCCACCACTGTGGTCGACTGGTTGACCACTGTGGTCAACTGATCCACCATGGCGGGTGCCCAACCCCGAAAGGAGTTGAAATAGGGGAGCTATTCCCCCACCAAAGGCAGCTTTCTAGGGCCTTTCCTAGCTGATACTGAGAGGATTGGGTTCTAGTCATGTGGTGATGGGCTGGTCTATCAGAGTGTGAACTGAGCGATCTCTACCATATACCCATAGCTTACACTGACTGTTCTTTTTACTTATATATCTTCTAGATCTCAAGTGGTGGCGTCTTTTCCGTGGATTGACCTCCCTACTGCCAACCTAGAAGTTGGCAGATTGGGAGCCAAAGCGTCACATTTTTCCCTTGCCCCTCAACTTTCCCTTCATAATTGCTGAGGGGCACAGGGCCTTGGGTGGGGCTTTGGTTTCCCGGGCATTTCCGCACCCTCCTCAGCTCCCTGCCTTGGAGTGGCTTCGGTCACCCGGGCTTTGTTAGTGGTAAGCAGCGAGGGTTTTGTGGGGGCGCTCGTTTATGGCCTTGGCCTTGCTCGGGACCTTGGGGCTGTTCGGCCAGACGGCCTGGGGAACAACAACAACCGATTGAGCACTGTGGTCGACCGATCGACCACAGTGGTGGATCAGTGATCGGATACTAACACACCACATTATATAAAAAAATATAGGTGCTAGGGAAATTATTAACCCTTCCTCCCCGGGCTGTCTTACCCAATGACGGTCGCCCCTACCCGGGCGATATGGCTGAAAAACGTCTAGGCCTAGGCTACCGTATTTATGTTTATTTTCACTGCTAGAACTTTCCCACTCATCTATAATCGTAGTGCGGTTTTCAATCTGTATTTTGGCATTGAGTAGAGCTCTGTAAGTCAACTGGTTCAGTTGTGATGATTTCAGTGGAGCCAATATTGCAGAGATGTTGCCAATATGGGGGCTTTTTAGACACTAATTTCGTCATGACGTCAGAACAATAACATTGAGGAGTCTTCTCCTTCTTGTTTTCGGAGGTGCGGTGACGAACGCTTGGGTATGTTGACATACGTCGTACGCACGGCGTTCGGACCAAGCTTAATTAGGCTATTAAGGTCATGCCTTAGATAAGGCATACCGGGTAGCGGCCCTTCTTTCGTGCTGTCCTTACCTAAGGCAGACCGGGTAGGAAGGGTTAATCCTGTAATACATGTAAAAGTAAAAATAATAATATGTAGCATAAAGTGAAGCATTTTGAAAGGAAAATATTTTGTGATCGGATACTAACGCATCAAGGATTTTGGGTTTAGTATCCAATCACCTCTCCTTGTCAAACTCATTTGCAATATAATCAACTATCTTCATTTTCCATGTGTTATTCCAACATTCCACTACAATATATTATCATATATTTTGAAAAGAATAAATATAGAGATAATTTTTAAGCTGACAAAAAAAGTAATTTCCTTATTCGTTGCCGTAAGAATCGGAAGAAAAATTAGTTGTTTACATTCGGTGTACGGTAGAAGCTAAACTATTTATCCAATTTAATTTCTTTTTCTCACACAATACTTAGCTTTCATAGCTCTATATTCTGTATATAAAGTTAACACTGTATCTTTTATAGTTTTTACACAATACTTAGCTTTCATAGCTCTATATTCTGTATATAAGGTTAATACTGTATCTTTTATAGTTTTGTTCGTAGCAGTTTTTTTGCACTAAAAACTGAAAGTGATTGGATGGATACTAACACAGTGATCGGATACTAACGCTTCTACCCTACATTTCAAAAGTTACCGGTACCAAGATTAAGCTTATAAAATGTATGTAAAGGCATGCATAACCGGTAAGTTGCGGTACCGGTAGGCTACCTTAAAGGCCGCTGACACTGAACAACTGAATTCGCAAATTCTACTTTATTCAGATATGGTATGGTACACACACTTGAAATATATATCTCTTACAGCTGTATAGTTATTATATACCATACTTGGTCAATATATACATACAAACAGTACAATGGTTTAGCGTAATTTTCCATTAGCCTACATACATTGTAACGGCTCAAACGGGGTTGCCTTTCAGTAGTTGGAGTGTAGTACAATAAAGTCCCATCACAAGACTGTCCCAACATGCCATCACTGTGGCTGATGTTGGTATACCGGTAGTGCTAACCGCGCCTCAGCAAGACTCGACAAAGTCTCTACTGCAGTATCTGCAACCACACCAGCCTTAACAGTGCTACGACAAGACAGCACCATAACGAGACTCTACATTACATTAGACAACTTGGACTACAGAACAATAAAGTCCTGCCCCAACACTGGTCCAACATGCAAACACTGTGGCCCAGGGTGTCAAACCGGAGCAATTTTGTTTGAAGGCTTGAATGAATATGAGGAGGAATACAAGAAAATTGACATAAAGTAGGCCTACTGTAGTATTGTGGGCGGGTGCCCAACCCTGAAAGGGGTTAAAATAGGGGAGCTATCCCCCGGCCAAAGGCGGCTTTCTAGGGCCTTTCCTAGCTGATGCTGAGAGGATTGGGTTCTAGTCATGTGGTAATGGGCTGGTCTATCAGAGTGAGACTTGAGCGATCTCTGCCATACCCTTACTCTGACTGTTTCTTTTACTTATATATTTTCTAGATCTCAAGTGACGGCGTTTCTTCCATGGATTGACCTCCCAATCTACCAAGATTGGAAGCCAAAGCGTCACATTTTTCCTTTGCCCCTCGACGTTCTCTTCATAATTGCTGAGGGACACAGGGCCCTGGGTGGGGCTTTGGTTTCCCGGGCGTTTCCGCACCCTCCTCAGCTCCCCGCCATGGAGTGGCTTCGGTCACCTAGGCTTTATTGTGGTTGGCAGGTAGGGTTCTGTGGGGGCGCTCGGTTATGGCCTTGGCCTTGCTCGGGGCCTTGGGGCTGTTCGGCCAGGCAGCTTGGGGAACAACAACAACAACAACTGTAGTATTGTTTTGGCCATTTTATCACTTCTAGACATAATTTGAACTATAAACCCCAATTTTATCTTTGCATATAATAATAATCGTCTGGTTACTTATATAGCGTCCGTATCTCCTCCTTTGAGGATTCTCAAGCGCTTGACACTTCTTTAATCAACCAATGACCATTACCCATCCCCTTGCTCATGGGGAGACAGTAACCGTCGGCTATGTCTCAGAAAAACTTTTCAATCTGAGTGGGGATTGAACGCAAGACTGCACAATGTGAAGCACTGACGCTATCAACTGAGCCACCCGGACGGCTAAAAAGAAAGAACTTGGCTTTCGTTTGACACCCTGCTGTGGCTGACGGTGGTGTGGTGCCAAACAGCGCCCAGGTAAGACTCTACTAGTAAAGTCTCCTGTAGAACCTTTCTTCACCACACCAGCCTCGGCAGTCAATAAAAAACAGCGCTAAGATTAAAACTTTATTGCATAGTAATGGCTGTTGGTCCACAATTATATTGCCATCCCCCTAATTAGTCGCCTTGTATGACACGCAGTAGGATATGTGAGGCATATTCTTTTTTTCCCTCACCATAAGATGAAGGCCTCCTCACCCCCTGAGGTCAGGTCAATTAGTCAATACAAAAGGGCCAAAACTATTTACTAGTAGGTTACCAGTAACTAGTTATCTTGACAGCCTTTGTTATGACATCATCATGGTAGTAGCTTACAACATTATTATTTACACCAGCAATACAAATAATAAGATTTTGAAACTTTAGTCCTTTAAACTAATGTATATAATTAAATAATTATTAAACAACTATATACGGTAGGCTACTGAAAATGTTATGTACCGTACTTATTTTTTTTACCGTACTTATTTTTCATTGAACCTAACCAATGTTTGCAATAATATAAATGGTGATAAAAATGTTAGGAACTTGTCTGCATACTGTGCATATTACTGTAAATAGAAAGTATATCGATCTTTCATCTGTGATATCCATTAGCATATAGTACCGGTACAAAGCTACGGTACTTATAGTGTACACCTGCTTTATGTAATTAGTTTTCTTATTAATACGAGTATCTCATTACTGTAAGGTATGGTCAGTCAGTTTCCACTTGAAATGTAAATGGTAGACTAATGCAATCCCTTCCCCCCAGGGGGTAAGGCCCCCAGGGGTTAAGGGGGCCTTCATCTAATGGTGGAGGAAAAAAACAATAGGCCTATGCCTCACGCATATTACTGTGTGTCGTACAAGGCGACTAATAGGGGGGATGGCGATAGACTTGTGGATCAACAGCCATTACTAGACAGTAAAGTCTTTATCTTAGCACTGTCTTGGTATGGCACACTGCTGAGGCTGGTGGGGTGCGGATAGGTGCCACAGGGGACTGAGTCTAACCTGGGGGCCGTTTGGCACCACACCTGTGTCGGCAACAGTGTTTGCATGTTAGGGGCCGGATTTTATTGTTCTATAGTCCAATTGCCTAATATACAGTAGAGTCTTGTTATGGTGCTGTCTTTTTGTAACACTGTTAAGGCTGGTGTGGTTGCAGATACTGCAGGGGGACTGTTGAGTCTTGCTGAGGCACGGTTAGCATTAATATCAGCCATAGTGATCACTTGGTGGGGCAGTGCTGTGGCGCGACTTTTTTGTACTACAGTTCACTCCAACTACTTAAAGGCAACCCCGTCTGAACCGTCACAATGCATGTAATGGACAAATAACGTTAAACCAATGTATGTATGTATTTAACTAAAAAGTATAACAAAATACTGTACCGGTACCTGTATATGAGCATTATGTATGGTACGGTACCATTCAAGACACCTTCAACCCCTATTATACACCATAACTACAATAATCCCTTCTTCATACATTATTATATATTACCGGTATATGCTAATGTGCACTACTATCAGCATGGAGAGGTACCGGTACACCTTACTTACACATTTAGTTGGATTGATTTGTAAATTCATCTCAAATGACTTATCAAAATTAGTGGCAACCATGGAGGTATGATATAAGGAGGCGACATAACGTCACAGCCCTGACGCTAGCACGCTATTGGTCCGCTATCTCCCTACCCCCCTTTGACTCAAAACATTGGATCAGCTGATGTTGTGATGTCTGATTTTTAGACACAAAGTCACACAATGCCAGCTTGTTCAGCCTATGGATGCACGCAAAGGGAGCGTAGTGCCTCTATAACATTCCACAGGTAAGTGGTGAAGCGAATAACAATAAAAACGTCAAATAAATTAAGTAAATTGGGTGAAAGAGTATACGTGTATGAAGTGAAACAAATTACCTACCGCATTGTATCCCCCTCGCATGAGTATTTGAATAGAAAGTATATTGACACAAATGGAACCTGTAAACAAACACCACGGTGATAGTGAAACACTGAATTAAGTAGCTTTACTCTTAAGTACAGGGTGTTAAAAAGACGAAACCGAGTAGCTTGCATATTGGTAAGCTACAGGATAGGCCTACGGTAAATGTTACTTTTTGGGGATCAACAGCTCTTTCACCAATATTTAATATCATTCGTTTTATAGTCTGTCTTCATATCTATCCTTCAGTGATAATGAAAACTAGCTGATATTAATATTTATCTATTATTATTCACTCAATACCAAGGCCCCCCCTAGTCGGCAAGGCTATGAAGAGAGGGAATTTGTGGGGAAAAAGCGCGGTAAGGGTTGTCTTATCGGGCGTACCACCACGGTACCACAGAGCAGCGAGCGGCTCACTGAGGTAGACTATGTCTCGCGCGGGTCTCTCACTGCCTCTCACAACAGTGTTGCCGAGCGAGCGAGTGCTAACAAATAGCTGGTTTCCTGCGTTTCTATGGCACCGCTGCGGGTGAACCAGGCCACATACGAGGCCCGTTCTGGTCTCGTTTTGAAGCTATTTTCTCCTAGTTTTCGGCAGAATACAGTTAATTTAATGCAGATGCTTGATTTATCATTCGAGAGTGCCTTAATATGCCCTAAATAGCCCAAAACACCCCGCAGAGAAAGGGTTAAACAACACTATATAAAAAAAAAAAAAAAAAAAAAAAAAAAATGCCTGAAAAAAGTATCTGGTTGGTAATAAATTTGTATCAAAATAAAAAAATTTTTGTCGGATTCCGCGTCTGCTGAACCATCCAAAACACGCTAAAAGGCGTGTTTTGAAGGGGGGAGGTGGTGGGGGAGGGGTAGTATAACTGTACATTTACCGAAATTAGTTATAGCCAAATAACATTTTACCAATTCACCGTGCCATGAAATATTCCATCATCTTATATATTACCAGCAGGAGGCAAATAACAGCTGGCCGTGGGATAATTTTGAAAAAAGCATTCGGTATAATCCTGTGTAGTGAGGAGACCTGTACATATATCTCAGTAGCCTAATTAGGTAAGGTTGCAATATATTTTTACATCTTACATTCATAAATAGTCAAATATACAGTACCGGTAGTTATAGTCCATGAGCCAAGACCCGAATTTTGGGATATCGGTACCACCCGGGGTGACTAATTCTCTTAGGTGTTTTTAGCTTGCTACATGTCTCTAGTTTATGTTTTGATATGATAGCCCTTGCACATTGGTAGCTTAATGGTCGTTATCACTTCTTGAATAGACATACCCTACCGAAAATTCCGAAATTTTTTAAAATGTCAAATTTGGGGACAGGAATGCCTAAATGTCAACAAAATGCATATAGTAATTGTCACATTTAATACAAGTCCTGTAAATACACACTAAGCATGCCATGGGCTTGTACATACTATTATGGCAAATTACTACTCCTAAATATCATCTACGTCAGACTCGGAATCTGACTGTTGTGCCACCGGCTCTTCTTCAATAGCCTTGTTCTGACATGTCTGTAACCTGCACATGTCCGTGCATTTTAGACCATTGCTGAGGCAAGTACACTTAGGGAGTTCGCATGACCGCACACACTTGCAAGACAGTAGCTGCATAACAGCATCTGGTGCTGGTGAGCCTCGCATCCAGTTGACGGCAAGCTTACCGTCCTCATCTGTCATCCAACCGCAGTCTGTTGGGTTCGCAACAAATGGCTGGCTCTGAAGACTTCTCCTCCAGATCGCAGCCTGGTAGTTTGCACGCAGTGCATGCATGAAGAGGCAGTCCTCACAAGGAGGGAGTTGACTTGACTCTACCTCTCCACGTCTTGCACAGAACAGCTCATACCGAAGCTTGTTTACCTTAGTTGTGTGGGTAGATGGTAGGTACATGTGGCAGGTGATTTCCTGTAGCTTCTCAAAGAGTTCAGGAGACACTTCCCATGAGCGTCCAAGTTCGTGAAAAGCATGCTGGTATGTCTTGTCCATCTTCACCTGCTTGAGTGTCGTCATCTTCCCTCGGCCAGCGAATGCACTGACGGTATCACAGCCTGTAAAGGCATGCATACCAATCAATGAATCACACACGCTGCCTCCCAGTGTGCGGCTCAGTGTGGTGATATCCAGGAATCTTGTCCGGTTCTTCGTCCCGCACTTCTGGAACAGATGGGATGGGATC
The DNA here is from genome assembly GCA_032716605.1 of Paralithodes platypus. NCBI lineage: Eukaryota > Metazoa > Arthropoda > Malacostraca > Decapoda > Lithodidae > Paralithodes > Paralithodes platypus. The sequence continues at coordinate 63,070,269 of CM064487.1, read as the reverse complement.
TTGTGGCACATGCCAAGACACAACACCATGACGTCTGTATCTTCTGCAGTGATGATGACAGACTTGTTCCCAGATTCTGCTGCATGAAGTGCATGGAGAAGAAGGCGTGTGTCTGCTTCTTCTTGAGTTGACTTAAGCTCAGGAGCCTCTTCCCACTGCTCTTTGGTGATCTTGAAGCAGCGCTGCTCACATGTGACATACAGCTCCTTGTCCTTGAGCTTCTCCCTGTGCTGTGGTGCCTTCCATTCTTCTACCAAGAACTTGATAAGACTTGCCTTGTTGGAGGAACTACCGAGTAACTTTCTCCACTGCTGGATGTTGTGCCCAGGTTGAATGTTCTTGAAATGAATTCCTGTGCCTGCACTTCTTTTGGCTCGTTCTGCATCCTTGATGGATGTCTCCTTGTAGATATCAAACACAACATCAATGCGCCTGCTCTTAGCACCTTCATGAACAGCGTGACTCAGTGCTGTACCTGCAAGCTGTGAAAAAGTTTTGTCGTTTCCCTTCAGTTTGTGGACCAGGCTCATCCCATCAATTATGGTAGCAGAGGGCTCGGGTATCACTTCTGCAGGAGAAACATTCCTCTCTAACTCCTTTGCGAGGGCAGCCTTGTTGGTCTTGCGGAGAGACCCATCACCGCTGGCAAGTGCCCAAGGCAAAGGCCCCAGGGGATGAGCGAAGACATCACTCATTTTGAGCTTTCTGTTCTCGGCAACAAGGATCATCTGGCCAAATAGGTTCCTGTCAGCCTTTAAGATAACCTCCTTGGCATGGTCTTGTGAGCGTGGCTTCATTCTGATGTTAGTGAACGTTCTCAGTTTCGTCTTCGTCATCGTGTCATGAAACTGTATAGTTGGCGTATCGATCTCCAGGCGCTCTTCCTTGAAGGCTTGATATGCATCCTCTCCTATTCTGTAGGCCCCTAGAAGGTCTTTGACAACTTCTGGTGGTGCCATAGTCGCAGTTGACAAACTGACAAGATCTTCTTGCTCTGCGTTGAAGGGGTTCAACCAGCTGGTCTCCATCAGTTGAACTAAAGATTGGACATCGGCCTCATCTCTTCTAATCCTGGGCATCTGTAGGTCTGGGTGGCTGAAGTCAGTATACTTTTGGCCTACTACCATAGTCCTGAGCTGCCTTAAGTACCTGCTGCGATACTCCGATGTCAGGTAGTACCTGGCGACAGCTCCGCCTTTCAGGCTGAAGCCTTTTGTGCCCCCTGGTGTCTGGGTGTCTTTGTTGATCGTCTCTTCGATTGTCTGGTCCACAGGGATCCGTCCAAAGGGATTCTTGCTACCGATCTGGACCGAAAAGCCACCTTGCATGAAGTGTTCATGGACCTCTGGGTGTTCAATGGGCAGTCGAGACATCAAGGCATAGTAGTAGGTTAGGAACCGGGCATAGTTCACTTTGTCATAGGCAAAACACCACGGTATCATCTGTCGGATTGCTCCTAGGTGGAGCATCCAGTTGCCTTCTCTGGAGGCTCGAATTAAGTCCAGCATGATCTCAACCATGTCCAGGTATGACATCCAGAATGCTGAGAGGTTGTGTTCATCTCTGAGGGTCTCAAGATAAACTTGGAAAAGCTTCATGATATGTGTGCATGATTCACTCTCCATCAGCTCTTGAAAGAGTCCCTGAGACACATTGCTGTGAAAGCTGTTGATGTCCTTCAGTGTTTCATCTAGATGGTGTATGTCCCTTGAATGGTTTTCTTCTAGCCATGAAAGGAAGCCTTTCCATGCAAGCCTCATCAGTGCTTCATACACGAGCTTGTGTAGTCTCACTGCTCTGTTGTACCTCTTGCCGTTCATCACTCCTGACACTGATCCTTCTGCGATGATACCTGATTCCACACACAGATCTCTAAGACCTGCATCTTGAAACCTCTTTCCTATGGTGGAGATGAGATTACAGATTGTGTGGAAGACGCCCATCCTGATGATAATGTTCTTGAACTTCTCTTGTTTCCAGATAACTTCGGCAGCTTTGGCATAGAGTGCTTGATCAAACACGCACACAATCTTGTTAAGCTGTAAGGACTGCATGATAGCATGCGTTTGTTCCAAGATTTCATTAACGGTGGACATTTCTGTTGCGGGAGCATTGATAGTGGGCAGGTAGCTTACAGTGTCCTGAACCACTGCAATGTCTCTGCGCATTTTGATGTTGAACCCAGTCCAACTGCTGATGGACTGGTCCTCATGGTCTGACATTCGAGTAAGAAGCCAGATATGGTTCTTTGTCTTTGAATCCTGGACTTCCTTGGTAGTGTCGACATACGCAGTCTCAATCCTAGGTGGCCCTGCCCGCCGCCCAACATTGTATATTGGCAGCATTGATGATGTCTGAGTGATGCTTCTTATCTTGGACTTGGTAATCTCTGGCAGGACTTTCTCTGGCACAGAGCCTGCAACCTTGGACTGGACAGCAATGCCATTGACTCTATGAGAAGTACCTGCTCCACTTAGGGTCTCTTCAAGTCGGTCAATGTTATCCCAGGCCAGGGTTGTGAACACACCAGGGTAGATGTTTGCTGGCAGTGGAATGTCATCCTTTGAGCATTCCAGCTTCTGGATACAAAGGGCTGTATCGATCTCCTCAAACATTGAGTAAGACACACAGTGACCAAGACGATTCAGAGTTCGGATCAGTTCTGTGTTTCCTGTCAAAGACTTTACAGCATTGGTCAGCAGTACGTGCTTGGGTGGTTTTGTCTTGCCACTGGTAACAGCAAAGACCAAGTCACTGCCAAAGGAAGTGGCAAGACGTTGAGCTCTTTCAGAGGGAGTTTCACACTCACACTCTCCTGTCAGCAGGGTGTGCAGGAATTGAGTGACTGCTGCAGGAATGACATTCTGATCTGTATCGGGAGGCCATGGCTGACTCACATCTTGTTTATTGATCTCATTCCTCAGCTGCATTCCTGCTTTGGTTAAGACATCTTCAGAGTTAGCTGCTCTTGCTTCTTGCAGGTCTTTTGCCATTTTGTGTGCTTGCCGGGCAAGGTCGTCCATTGAGAGGCTGCGTGGATAGATTAGAAGCTTTCCTTTCTCATCTGGGACAAAGCGTAGTGATTCTCCAAACTCGGTTTCAATCTTTCGGCGAACATGTTTCTTTGTCGCTGGTTTCAGTTGGATAATACCACGGGACATCATGGATCTCTCAAGCCTAGATGTGAGGTTTGTCATAGGCAGTACCTCTGGGTTGGGGAATAATTTGGTCCTTATATACAAGCAGAGTTCCTCGAGGGCTTCTGTCTCAACCTCTTCGTAGCGTGCTTCCTCGCTTTCTTCCTGATTTTCACCTGCACCCGACCTGGCGGCCGCTGGGAAATCATCTTTTGTGAAGAGTTTGTAGCACGACTTGTGGTAGTGACCCTCTGCAGCAACAAGGTCTCTGCTAACTAAACCAAGGATTCTCTGGTTGAGTTTCCTTATTGCTGCTCTGCGAATCTTCTCATCTGCTCGTAGCTCAACACACTGTATGAGTGGCTCCCTTGTCTTTGTTGTTTTTATGTACTTGCTTGACTTCTCGCAGAAGATACATACTTTGGCATACACCCTGCTAGTACTAGGGGCATCCCTTGATGCCCTCCTCCTGGGGTCGACGCTTGCTGATTCTATCTTGACACCCTTGGCAAGGATAGAATCCAGTGACTTCTTCATTGTAAAGAGACTACGACATTTACGGTGATAATGTATGTGTGGTATTCCTCCTTCTTCAAGGCCCTTGGCTGCTTCCAGGACTGGATCATGCTGCCTGATTTCTGCAGCCCTGAGCAATGTGTTCCAGGAGTCCAAATCCTGTGGTGACACCAGAGCATCGCTGTCATCATCAGAGCAGTGGATGATACAGTCGATCCGTGCTCTCTTCCTCGCAGATGGTTCCATCCTGCCGTCAAACAGTCGACACACACCTGCAAAAAATATCACCATTAAACCATGAACAAACAAACACATTACATGGAAACCACTCTACATATGTTTGCTCCTTCCAATAATAAATTATCCCCAAAATATAACAAAAAATCCCCAAATATGAAATAAACCCCTAAATATGGAGAAACTTGAAATACACATCGGAATAATTCTTGTAGAGAATCAAATAAGCTACAAGAGCTGTTAGAATATATTTTTCAATGTTCCCCATATTTAAGGATTTATTCTAGATTTAGAGGAAAATACCCAAAATATAGAGTATATTCCGAAATATGAGGAAATTTGAAAAATACCTAGGAACAACTCTGGTAGAGAATATAATTCTACATAGGTGTTCAAAGTTTCGCGATGATTGTGTGATGGATTTTAAAGAAAATGAGGAAAACGCCGAGCGTCACGCTAAAAATCTTTATTTTTGGGTAGCGCCCCTATTGCATCAAAAAAATTAGACTAAGCTACCAGTGAAGGCTATCATATCTTAATGTACTTACAGTCACTCTATAAACATTTTAGTACCATTCGTGTTTAGTCACCCCAGGTGGTACCGATATCTGGCCTGGCTCATGGACTATTACTCCAATTTTGCGAAACACCAATTTTGCGACCGAGACTCCACTAACCAATTTTTGATGAAAACCTAATTTTACGATGTAACTCTACTTTTGCGGGTGTCACCGTAAGTAAGTGGGGCTTTCCGCACTAGTTTTCGGGGGATGGGGGAGGAGGAGGGGGGGGGGGGGCCACCCAAGCCTCGGACACCCTCCCTCCATCCCCGCAAGCTCAGCCATCTTTCGAGTCTAGGTAAATGCTCAATTGCTCATTTAATTTGATTTTCTCAAGGATAATGATAATGTCTTATGGTTTTTCTGTATTTTTCTTTATTGTGGGATGTATAATTACATGTATGTGTGTACAAACAAAGCAAATAAATGACGGAAATCATGAAAAATTGGGCCATCACTGATGAAATGTCGACCATATTAATTTTTCCCCATAATGTTAGTTAATCCAATTTTGCGGCCTGCAATTTCGACCAATTTCTCGCAAAATTGGAGTACATACTGTATACGTATACTAGGTTAAGTTTTGGTTTGGGGGCAGGAGGCTAGGAATCCTTCTCCTAGGACCTCCGGTGTAAAATTCTCCTACTCAACGAGACAGAAAAAGGGGCAAGGGAATGCGAAAGTGGTCCCGGACCCTAAGAATTGGAACTTTACAGGTTTTTGTTAGTGCTCTGTTTTGAGTCGGCCGCCCCCAGCCTTGGGGTGTGTGCCTGAGTATATACATACATAGGTTAAAAATATTATGGCAAGGATGTAGTATTCGGGTGTAGTATTAGGGTGCTTAGTTTACAGTCTATGCACACGCTCGCGATCATGTTCCTGTCTAATTTGACTGCTGTGGGATACAATAATGGGTTGAAGGGGGGCTTTGGCCCCCTCTCCCCCCCCCCATGACTTATTGTCATCATCATATATATTGCCAGCAGGGGGCAAATTACAGAAAAAAGTAGACGGAAACTTAACCGTGAGCGCACGACCTATGTAAACATGGCGACCATACACCCGGATACTACATCCTTCCCAATATTGTTCAATGTTTCTTAGTAAATAGGCATCTGAAAAAAGTTCTCCCTGCTACACAGGAACTTGCCAAACATTCAAATTAGACAGGAATAGTACCGCAACCGTAATATAGGCTACAAATCCGTCAACACAACACTTACCGAGGAAAGCCGAAGAAAATGCGTGGTATAATCCTGTGTAGTGGGGAGACCTGTACTTATATCTCAATAATTTGGAACCGATAATGTTGCAATAGCGGTATAGCCTAATTTTAAATTTTACATTCATCAATAGTCACCTAATATACTAGATTAGGTTACGTTAACTTAAATATATTGTTCAATGATTCATATACCAAGTAGCCTGTTAGCCTTTGAGGTAACCTCAGCAACATGGTCATGGAATTTTAATGAAGAGCTTACTGTATTACCTAGATCCTTTGCTTGCTCTTTAGCCGAGAGCGTCACATCCTCCAACTTATAACTGTTTTTTGTTATTTTTTCCCAGGTGTAGTATATGGCATTTGTCAATATTCAGTTTAGGCTTCCACATGGCCAGTCTGCGGTTGCAAATTGCATGGTAATAGTAGGCTAGCTTTATGTTGCTATATTTTTGGGACTTTATTTCATGAGGCAATATCCTAGGCCTAGATTGGTACCCAGTACCGGTATATAGTAAGTGTATCGTGAGTGTGTTTTTGAGTCTCATTGAAACAGGCCGGTAAGAGTTGTGTTGGTGGGCGTACCTTCCATGCTCGCAGTTACATTTGCATCATCGCATATAAGTTGACTGTTGTTATTTACACCTGCTGGTGATATAGCCTATAATTATTTTTATTATGTTGATGACAATAATTAATGGGGGGTATATACCGATCTATATATATATAGAGAGAGAGGGGGCCTATATATAGGCCTACATAAGCTGCTTGCCTGGTTGTTGTTGTTGTTTTTGTTCTTCTTCTTCTTCTTTCTTGTTCTTCCCCAAGCTGCCTGGCCGAACAGCCCCAAGGCCCCGAGCATGGCCAAGGCCATAACCGAGCGCACCCACAGAACCCTCCCTGCCGACCACAATAAAGCCTGGGTGACCGAAGCCACTCCATGGCGGGGAGCTGAGGAGGGTGCGGAAACGCCTGGGACACCAAAGCCCCACCCAGGGCCCTGTGCCCCTCAGCAATTATGAAGAGAACGTTGAGGGGCAAGGGAAAAATGTGACGCTTTGGCTTCCAATCTTGGTAGATTGGGAGGTCAATCCACGGAAGAGACACCGTCACTCGAAATCTAGAAAATATATAAGTAAAAGGAACAAGTCAGAGTAAGCTATGGGTATGGCAGATATCGCTCAGTTCTCACTCTGATAGACCAGCCCATCACCAATTGCTTGCCTGGTAAGGTTAAGTATATACCGTATGAAGTACCGTATTTGCCTTAGACAGAAAGCGGCTTTTTAAACATTTAGTGGGCCCAGGGGTCAGCCTGCCACTCTACCAGCCCTTCCCTTGCCCTTTTCTTTTAAATGCTAAGATGGCATTGGCAAGGCAGATGTCGCAACCTAGCCCGGGAAGGATTTAGTATCCGGGCATATGGTCGTCATGTTTATATCGGTTGTGCGCTCGCGGTTATGTTCCAGTCTATTTTGATGGCTATTTTTTTGTTTTGTTATTTGCCCTCTGCTAGAAATATATATGATGATGACAATAAGTCATAGGCTATGGGGGTGAGGCTGGAAAAAGACCCCCTCAACCTATTATATCCCTTGGCAGTCAAAATAGACGGGAAAATGATCGCGAGCGTGCCGAGTAGTGTAAACAAGGCAGGTGGTACGCCCAAATACTACATCCTTACCTCTAGTGGCCCTAACTGGAGATATATTATTTGTATCTTATATTGTATTTATTTATTTATTGTTTTCCTTTCCCTGGGTTTAGGATTTGGGATGCCTAGCAGCCTAGCCTACTTATTTATAATATATACATACCAGTATTTCTTTGCAAGCATAAACAAATATATAGCAAATTTATAGATCACGGCAACTCGAGGCTACTGACTTCAGCTGGGATCATTAAACTGAATTTAAAACTCTGGAGAGCTCTCATAGGTTTCACACAGGCGGGTTCAAACTTGTATACACTATGTTCCTCTTTCTTGTTAAGAATAATTGATACCGGTATTGAGTAAGACTCAATGTAAGGCAAAATATAATATACCGGTAGCCTACATGCATATCGGTACTGCAACTAATGATGATAGGCCTACCATTTAACAACACCTATATACTGATACCTGTACGTACTTGATGTGATGTATATCTGAACTAATATTCACTGCATTTTATGTTACCGTAATGATAAAACTCTGCATAAATTAAAACTAATGAAAGATTATACCAATAAATGACAGGTGCTGTACATCCTGTCCAGTAAGTCATGTTTCAGCATAGTATTTTTGTATAAAAATTGAAAAATTGAACCCGGTACATGTACTGGTATATATATATACCGTATATATATATAAATATACAGTATATTATATATATATACGGTATATACAGGGTGGATGGGACTCGTTAGCCTTGGTCGGCAACTCATCTAGGGGAGACAACCTTATTCAAATCCGGTTGGATGGGACTCTGTCAGCCTTGGTTGGCAACCTGTCTAGGGGAGTAAACCTGATACAAATCCGTACTGCTTACCTAGGGGTAAGGCAGGTTAGTGGATGGATTAGCCGAACACCACTGCAGACAAATAGTGCTAACAAGATACACAGAGGGCCTCTGAGTCGGATGGATCCTAAATTGAGTGGTCAATCCTGTAAGTCCTTCACTAAACTGGCTCGGGTTGTCCCTCTCACAGGAAATAGGTCCGCTGTGTATGGCCACCCTTGTAAGGGGAGTAAGGTGTCCGGCAATAGATAGATATATATATATATATAAATAAATATATATATATATACACTAGGCCTATATACATAGGCATATATATATATATATATATATATATATATATATATATATATATATATATGTATATATACCGGTATATATATACCAGTACATGCACCGGGTTCAATTTTCCAATTTTTATACAAAAATACTCTGCTGAAACATGACTTACTGGACAGAATATACAGCACTGTAATTTATTGGTATAGGCTAATCTTTCATTAGTTTTAATTTATGCAGAGTTTTTTCATTACAGGAACATTAAATGCAGTTAATTTTACTTCAGATATACATCACATCAAGCACGTAACGGTATCAGTATATAGGTGTTGTTAAATGGTAGGCCTATCATCATTAGTACAGTACCGATATGCATGTAGGCTACCGGTATATTATATTTTGCCTTACATTGAGTCTTACTCAATACCGGTATCAATTATTCGTAACAAGAAAGAGGAACATAGTGTATTCAAGTTTGAACCAGCCTGTGTGAAACCTATGAGAGCTCTCCGGAGTTTTAAATTCAGTTTAATGATCCCAGCTGAAGTCAGTAGCCTCGAGTTGCCGTGATCTTTATATTTGCTATATATTTGTTTATGCTTGCAAAGAAATACTGGTCTGCTGGCTAAGGTAAGCAGGCCCACCTACCATGACTATAAATATATCAAACAAAGGTTTACTGTCTTGTGATACCGGTACTAGAAACTGTGCTCTCACATCATGCAGAAATGCACTGTTTACAGCTATCCTAATTCAAGTGAGTAAAATATAGGTGTCTCCATGTTCCGTACTGAGATAAATTAATGAAGCTCATCTTTTTTGATAGGCATTGACGGTTTGTAAATCAGTAAAGCTCTGCATACAGTGACAAACAGAAACTAATTTCAATATAGGCCGGGTAGCAGTACCGGTACGGTAGGCTTATATATTTGGAATGATGGAGTACCGGTACCATGCCGTAGTTCATCTTATAGAATGGTAGTTTGGCCTTCTCAGATTGGCAAGCAGATTACCGTAGCAGTCCCTTCAAGTGGTTCTCTGAATTTAGGTTGGTATAAGTTTTCCATTCTTAAATAGTGTACAAATCTTGCCACATGGAAAATGTAGGTTACTAGTGTGACCAATCTGTTATTCAAAGCAGTGTCTGCACTTAAAAACTGTCAGGGGGAACATACAGGTTGATTCATGATCTTCAAGCTATACCTGTACATTAATAAATTATAAATAATAGTTATTAACCAAATATACTACCGGTACCGGTAAAAGTACAAAATAATTAATTGGCATCATGTCTTACATTTGGAATTCCATTACGGTACGCCATCAGACAGTACACTAGGACCATACGGCTGGGAAAGTGTAGATAGTAGAGACGAGGTGTTGTAGATAGAGGAAGTACGTGTTGGAATGGCTTTGTTGTGTATGTCATTAGTCTGTATAGGCTAAGTCATCGAGGTGTCCCCCGTCTGGGTGCGAACATGATATACATGCTAGGACGTACTACCACACCCACTAAATGTCCGCCTTGGCTGGGATTGAACCCAGGTCAAGCAGATTCACACGTGAGCGTGGTCTCCACTCAACCGCCAGGGGCTCTGCGCATATTATTTCCCGTAATTGGGTACGGTATGTAATTATATATATTTGTAATTTCTGTAAAAATGGGGTGAATTCAGACAGGATGAAAATTAATAAAATAAATACAACCGGTCAGATTCAGATATTGTTTGTAATTGGGTTGATTGTGGTCACTTACACGGGGTATTTTTTAGTTATGTCACAATAATCCTTATTTTTACATTGTCAGAGTCATAAATCCAGAGATGTCTGAATTTGCCCCAAAAGGGTTGTACCGTATCTTATGATATGATAGGCCTATTTATGCTTTTAAGAAGTGTGATAAGACCCTTTTAAAATGTTCAAATATGTCCGAATTGACCCGATAGGTCCGAATCTATACTGGGATCACTTGATAGTATTACGAATATGTTTTATTTCCATGTACAAATTCAGGCTATAGGTGTCCGAAATTGCCCCAAACTCGGACACCTTTATTATACAGTATTTATAAAAAAATATGTGTAGGCTACGGTACAGTATATGTAATTTTATTTCTTTAATGCTATGACTGTATAGCCTAATTAATGTACCAGCTACACATACAATACTAAACATAACTGGGAATATTTATTATATCAATTGCCAGATGTCATAATCCCTGAGAGAGGATGGCCACGAATGAATCACCTTCATAATTATGCTTTCATATGTTAGGCAACTCACTATTATATAGTATCTAGCTTGTACCGTAGGCCTACCTGTTTACGAGGAAGGGTCGCTTAATCCCAACCGCCATTTAATTGGTGTGTATTGTCTATAGTGTGTGAGGATGAATGTGGGATACCGTAAACTGGGGTGAATTCGGACGTTTTTTACGTATTTCCGTAGCATGTAAGCTTGTTTTTATCTCGATGTAAGATCTTTACTCTGGTTTTAATAATTTGAATACAAAGTCTTATTAATGCTTAATTTGTTTAATCAATAATGGTCAATGTTCAAAGTAGTCTATATCATCAGTCTTATAATGTAAGACTTACAGTACAATACCGTAACCAACATTTTTAATTATATACTGTATATTATTAATTATTCAAACTATACTGTCTTCTACCAACACCATATTTTAGTTTGTTTCATCAATAACTGTGGACAAATATATTTGGGAAGTGGGCATTACCACATCTGAACACGATGTCATAAACTTCTAAGACGGTCATTCCTTTTTATCTAAGGATAGACCTTTTCATCCCACAAGTCAAACCATTCTGACTGTTGATTATGTACAGTTGTGGACAGATGAAACAGATACAGATAAGTCGCTCAATAGGGGGCAGCACAATTAGTGTCCATAAATTATATGGTAACAGTGATGTTGTGGGGGTAGGGGGTGAAGGTATGGGGTGGAGGGAGGGGGAGGAGTGGAAGGGGGAAACCAGCGCAGCGGCGAGGTGGGAGCAGGTGAGGGTGGATGCAATTGGGTGACCAAATACGTTACTGTGAAAACATAATTTATGTGTTTGAACATTATATGGGATTATTATTGCAAACTATTGGTTTGCTGTTATTAATGTAACATATAATACTGAAAAAGTGAAACAGAGACACCCTTCAATAAAAAAACAGTGTGTTTCTAACTCTAGAATCATAACTGGGGAGGGGGGGGGGGGTATTATTATTATTATTATTATTATTATTATAATAAAAAAGGACTAGCACCAAGCCCATAAAGACTATGTGGCACTAAAACTCATGATTACAACAGCAGAGGTAAGCTAGGCGATTTCAAGAAAGTTACGAGGCTTTAGGAAAAACGTTAAATGAGAGATAGCAAACAAGCTCGAGACAGAAATTGCATAGGACGGTCAACAGACAAAGTGGGGGGTGACAAACGATAGAGCGCAACCTAGCAGCAGTATAGGATAGCGGTAGGTGGTGGTGGATGACAAAGAAACTGGTGATTGAATTGTAAATTAATATATGAAAAACAATGCATTTATTTATACTTTGTAAAGGCATAACAAATATATAATTTGTGTAGCATCTCACCTGCGATTGTGATGGTAATATAAAGTGTTCGTATGCATTAACATAATATTCAGCTATGAAAAACAAAATACTTTAGAGCCTAGTAATACCATAAGCCTTGATAAGATTACGTAGTGCTGTGTGAAGCTTGATAACCGCGCTATAGGGTGGCAACTTATTATCTCTCTCTCTCTCTTGGAACATAAGCATAATAGGTTTGTCGGTTGTATATATCATTTACTTTGAAAATATATACCTGTATACTGTATATTACAGTACATGAAGCAAGCTTTATCTCAATATTTATCTTTGTTATATTAAGTATATGTTTTAGTCTGCAGTTTTACCTTATAACAAACTGGGTCGACCGTGATTATATTTTACACCCTACACTTTTTGTATTGCTGTGTAGTTCTATGATTTAGTAAAAAAAACATATGCTACCACATTCTTTTTATACATAATTGTATTATCTAATAACTAAAACATGACCATGCTTTCATTTCAGTTTCGCTCTACAGGTTTTGTGTGAGTCAAGTATTTAGTAAGATTATTAAGATTACCCTCTTTATTGGTAAAAGTCTTTACTATGCAATTGTAAAGACGGTTCGTTACTAAACATATGAAGAAATCAAGGGACCTTATGGCTGGTGTGGTTCATTAATTCTTGTGCAGTGCGCTCTCTAGCAGGTTCCCAGCTGTTTACCATTCAACCCCAAATGTTCTCAATAGGGTTGCAGTCTGCACCTTTGCTTGGCCAAGGCAAAAGGTGGAACTGGGGGAGCTCCTGAAACCAATTCTGCACAATATGTGCTTGATGCACAGGACACCGATCATGGACAAAATATACCTGACCAGGGGGAAAGGGGTGGTTCCGGTTATTAAATGATGGCACAAAGAAATTATTCAAAATGTCCACATATTTCACTGCATTGAAGCGCCCGTGAATCTGATGAATGTCACCCATCCCGTGGAGTGTTACCCAGCCCTAAACATTCACGGTTTGATGACCGCTCCTAGCTTCCTCGTAGATGTTTCTTCGGTCATATCTGTGTGCAGAAAAACAAAATACATATAATTACATACATTATACAGTAGGGCATTATAGTAATAGCTCTGGTGTATCCTTTATTATATAGAATATTTAATTGAATTCTAATATAGTGTGTGTGTGTGTGTGTGTGTGTGTTACTCTGTTACTCAGTTACTTGTTCGTCAAGGGGAATCTACGCAATGCGAGCTAAGCTCATTATTATCGCGCCTCCTTAACTGGGAATGTATTGCGTGAAATGCATGTTAAGTGTTTTATGTACTGTTGGAATGGCTGTGCATGTGTGTGTAGTCTGTATTTAGCCAATTGGCGACATCGGAAACGAAGGCTTAGGGTGGATCTGTATGGTACCATTCTCACTATAGATGGTACCGTCTCGCCCGAAGGCTTAGGTAGCCATCAGCTTAGGTGAACCATATGATACCCATCTCGCCTTGTACCATTTTTGCCAACCCCAGATGGGACGTCACAACGTCGTCCACTTATTCCAGGTACCTATTTACAGCTAGGTGAACTGAGGCTAAAACATGAAAGGAGACAAGCCCAATTTGTCTCCGCCCGGCCGGGGATTGAACCCCCGACCCCTCGTGTGTGAGACGAGAGCTCTACCTACTAGGCTACGGGCTGTGTGTGTGTGTGTGTGAGACGAAAACTAACGTAATTATTAAAAGCACATTTATACTAAGCCATAATATTATTTATTTCGAAGCATAGGTAATCACGTTCAATTTATATAATAATGAAGCTTGGTGTCTATTACTCGCATAACAAAATTTAATGGCCAGTCATTAACAATTGTAAAATTCGGACAAAGATTTAATTAGCTTAGGGTTGCCGTGATGGAGCTTACCTTGTGTTGTTTGGTCTCCAACAATGTAGTTTTCCATGGGACGTTGAATAGAAGGTTTTTTCATATGTCCAGATGACACGTCCCCAGAAATCTTCACCCTTGTCAACATACTGTTGTGCAAACTGCAGCCGTCCCTCGCGATGCCGGTCGTTTAACGCTTCTTTGGCTGCTGGCACTCGATGGCGAAGTCCCCCCTCATTTAGGCGTCTTCTCGTTGTTCGGTCACTAATCTCTAGTTGCAAGTTATCAAGAATGGCTCAAGCATTAGTGAGTGGGTTATCTTGTGCTGCACCGACGATAGCTTGATCTTGGGCTGGTGTGGTGCATCGTGGTGGTCTACCGCGGGCAAGGTTCGTCAGGTCTCTACTCGTTTGCCATTTTGTAATTATATTATTCCAATCTGGATTACTTGAATAATATATATATACCTATCACTCATTCCCTAAATCAATTACGAAGATTGCATTCACCAAAGAAAGATTCTGACCAAATATACTGTAGAGCAAATCACTGGAATTTGAGAAATATAAAGCCACAACGAGACCAAGCGATGGGAGCAGGTGCTTTGAAGCCCATATTCTGGTAGGACCTTCGCATTAAAGCTGTTCTTGCTCACAAACTTGAATATGCACGGTTTCTTGAACTACTCTATCAGGAGGATGCTGGATTAAAAATATAAAATCTGACCGCAAAGTTCATGTTACGTGTTAGTGTATGTTTTGCGTAAATTATGCAGGACATTATTTACTGTCTTGCTAACTTCAAACATGTTAATCAATTGACTTAAATACATATTTGTGATGGCAATATAAACAAGTATATATTGACGACATAGTGCAGATGATGTGTAAAATACGAAAGCATTTAGTCTAAATCAAACATTTTAATTCTCATATACAGACAATTTTAACACATTATTTTATACAGAAACTGATCAAAACTGTAATTTAGACATTTAAATACACATATATAGGCTAGTTACTATGTAACTATATTAACGTAAATAATTTATGAAGTTCGTTACACGTTATACGAAAATCCTTAAGTTATTAATTATTTATCATCAGGGATGATTTACTAAATATATAGTTTTACATTTTTACAGATAATTTAAATTGACTTAATCGGTGTTCTACTGCTGCCATCAGTTAATTGCCAATCTTTACTTACCCAATTCATTACCGGTGAGGTTTTCATTATATTGTGCAAATTATTAGTCCATTTCATCAGCTTAGCATGGACGGGTACGGTAGCAGTTAAATGGATTCACACTATCTCAACCAACCGTGTTAGCTACTACAAATCCTTCCTTACCTATAAAACATTGTCTAAATATAGCGGAAATAAAACAAATGACATTCCTGATACTGAAAGGGTTAAAGATCACTGTAACAATGAAACTCAAATCCAAAGAAATATACCTTAGTCACTATGATGATGCAGTGCATTAATAACATAGGCACATGATTACTAGTTACACCGATTCATATAACTTAGATAGCAAATTTATCCTCTTCGACTTACCTTTTTGTCCACAAAGATACAGTCCCAGTAGATGTGCCTAAGTGGTTAGCTATGTAGCGAATTGACACCCCGGTTTCCCACATGCCCACAATCCTAGCTCGCCTAGCTACCTGGTCAATCCTTCTTCTCTCCATGGTGGATGTAGACAAAGTGTGCCAACCCGTGACGATGGCAACGCTGTTAACACCTCCGGTACATTTGGAAAACACTTAAATTGGCTTGTCTTTGATACCGTATTATATATATACCATATATGCATATTTTCGTTACTACTATGACCTATACACTCACCATTATGCTGAAACACCAACTATAATATTTAAAATTTGACGAACTCTCGAACTGACAAATAATAACAAGTACTATATCTTCCCTTGTTGGGTAACTAACAGGTAGTTCAGATGTTTCTGACGATCGGGATTCCTAACTTGTTTGAAGAATAGCACGTTCCCGATATCACAACTCCGTAGGCGATCTAAACAGAAAAAAAAATTAAGTAGTACTACATTAAAATGTAAATGTATCATTTTGTAAATGCCTATATACATCATTTAAATATTGGATATGAAGAGAGAGAGAGAGAGAGAGAGAGAGAGGAAAAATCACAATAGAAGGTGGTTAGGTGAGATGTTAAACAAAGCGTTAATTGAGATTAGGGGCCATTCCTTGCTGCAGGTTCCAAGCTGTATACAGTTATTTAGTGCTTCAGAGATATAAGGATACACTTCTTCACTTATTGTGGCATATAGTAAATAAAGTGCATTAATTTTAGGCGGTACGTTTTGTAGTTGGAGGAGAAATGTATAGTAATTTCCGATTAATAGTTAAAGACCATTCCAAAGCTCAGGAATCTCCTATAATGATCGTGAAATTCGAGTGAACAACCATACTCGTATTAAGAAAGGGTTGGGAATAAAATGAAATACCTAATATGATTGGAATAATTATGATGAGCAAAGATGCATGGTATATAAAACTAGTAAAACGACAATAATGTATTGTACTGTTTAATGATTTAAAGGTGTATTTAAGATAATATGGAAAATATATTATATGATGACATAATATAGGTAAAAGTAGACTTCAGAGGTTTGAGATATAGCTACTAACAATCTAGAAAAAGATGAACCGATGCACAAGGAGAGATATGGTGCATGTATAAGCCAAAAATAATACCAGACCAGATGGCTGGAGTAAAGTAGGAAAGAAAGACAATTGGACAGAGGAAGAACAAGTTGAGAAGTGATAAGTACAGTAGAATACTGAAAGTAATAAGTATTTGTATACACACATAACTATATCTAGACTGATTAGACAAGCTTACAGCTTGATATACTAAATTTAACATACACACCAGTGGGAGAGGAAAGGGGCAAAAGAGAAACGGGAGCAACATATTATCCGTCCTCCTTAAACATTTAACCTCGTTTTTAAAAACAGGGTTCATGTTCATATATGTGGTTATGTATGCTTCTGTGATTTTGGATCAGTTTTAACACTAGATTGTTAATAACATAGAGCTTAATAACTAGGAAAATATCTCTAAGATGATTGAAACAGAGGAGTTGCTGCCTTTCCGTTATTATTGTTATCATAATTGTTGTACGAAAATACACATGGTATGGAATAAATATACATATATTTCATGTATAGGGCTTGCAATATATAGGACATAACATAGCATTTCTTAATTAAATATTACTTTAAGCTACACAGTAATAAATCTTGACAAATATTGCCATTCAATAATATAAGGTCCCTTGATTTCTTCATATGTTTAGTAACGAACCGTCTTTACAATTGCATACTAAAGACTTTTACCAATAAAGAGGGTAATCTTAATAATCTTACTAAATACTTGACTCACACAAAACCTGTAGAGCGAAACTGAAATGAAAGCATGGTCATGTTTTAGTTATTAGATAATACAATTATGTATAAAAAGAATGTGGTAGCATATGTTTTTTTACTAAATCATAGAACTACACAGCAATACAAAAAGTGTAGGGTGTAAAATATAATCACGGTCGACCCAGTTTGTTATAAGGTAAAACTGCAGACTAAAACATATACTTAATATAACAAAGATAAATATTGAGATAAAGCTTGCTTCATGTACTGTAATATACAGTATACAGGTATATATTTTCAAAGTAAATTATATATACAACCGACAAACCTATTATGCTTATGTTCCGAGAGAGAGAGAGAGAGAGAGAGAGAGAGTAAGAGTAAGTTGCCACCCTATAGCGCGGTTATCAAGCTTCACACAGCACTACGTAATCTTATGAAGGCTTATGGTATTACTAGGCTCTAAAGTATTTTGTTTTTCATAGCTGAATATTATGTTAATGCATACGAACACCTTATATTACCATCACAATCGCAGGTGAGATGCTACACAAATTATATATTTGTTATGCCTTTACAAAGTATAAATAAATGCATTGTTTTTCATATATTAATTTACAATTCAATCACCAGTTTCTTTGTCATCCACCACCACCTACCGCTATCCTATACTGCTGCTAGGTTGCGCTCTATCGTTTGTCACCCCACCCCCCCCCACTTTGTCTCTTGACCGTCCTATGCAATTTCTGTCTCGAGCTTGTTTGCTATCTCTCATTTAACGTTTTTCCTAAAGCCTCGTAACTTTCTTGACATCGCCTAGCTTACCTCTGCTGTTGTAATCATGAGTTTTAGTGCCACATAGTCTTTATGGGCTTGGTGCTAGTCCTTTTTATTATAATAATAATAATACCCCCCCCCCCTCCCCACTTATGATTCTAGAGTTAGAAACACACTGGTTTTTTATTGAAGGGTGTCTCTGTTTCACTTTGTCAGTATTATATGTTACATTAATAACAGCAAACCAATAGTTTGCAATAATAATCCCATATAATGTTCAAACACATAAATTATGTTTTCACAGTAACGTATTTGGTCACCCAATTGCATCCACCCTCACCTGCTCCCACCTCGCCGCTGCGCTGGTTTCCCCCTTCCACTCCTCCCCCTCCCTCCACCCCATACCTTCACCCCCTACCCCCACAACATCACTGTTACCAGATAATTTATGGACACCAATTGTGCTGCCCTCTATTGAACGACTTGAGCAAACCAAATCTGTAGCGGTTTCAGATTCTGTCCACAACTGTACCATAGGCCTATATGCTCACCCGCTGGACTAATAAATTAGACTATGGAGTTGTTTGAGTATTTATACTTATTTTTATGCTAAATATACAGTAGTCTATATGCATTACCGATATATACTGTACCTTTTATATTTCAGTACCGTAGGGTAGGATCGTTAGTATCCAATCAAAAAGCGCTATTTACTGATTTTGGCTGCCAATTTCAACAAGAATTAAATACAAAAATACTGTCGTTTACCCTTTAACACCCACACCAGTAATGACAGTTTTATATTAAGAGTAATGTCAAGTGTTTTGAGTAAAGATGGATGAAGAAGTGCGGGAGAGGGTACAACAGGGGAAGAGGGTTGTAGGAACGCTGAAAGCAGTATCAAGAAATAGGGTGGTCAGTATGGAAGTGAAAAAGTCCTTGCATGACAGTGTTGTAATCCCGACACTGACTTACGGAAGCGAAGCATGGACGTTGGTTGAGAGACTCAAACCAAGAGTGAGAGCAGTGGAAATGAATTACTTAAGAAGTGCGTGCGGAGTTACATGGAGGGATAGACAGACTAATGAAGAAGTAAGGAGGTGTGGTGTGGAGGTAGATGTGCTGGAAAGTGTGAAAAGGAACAACTTGAGATGGTTCGGCCATATGGAACCTATGGAAAGCGAGAGAATGACTAAGAGGGTGTACGAGAGCGAGGTGGAGGGACAGAGAGGGAGAGGTAGACCGAATGAGAGGTGGAAGGATGGAGTGAGGAAGTACACGAACGAAGGCGGTGCTGGTTGGGGGGAGGGGCGTCAACTGACTGGGGACAGAGGTGCATGGGGGCGGTTCGTTCGTGGCCACCCCTTCGGGGATCATGGCGTCAGGCAATAGATAGATAGATAGAATGTCAAGTGTCTGTGAAACATATTTTTTGTTATATATATTTTTATATTACCTGATCGCTAAGTCCTATCACTTGACAGCTAATTCCAATCACGTACCATTAATAATCAAAATATATACTGTATACATTATTATACATATTCCCTTTAGTATATTATTTTGCAACATAAAACGTACATTTCGTCTAATTTATTTCAAAATATAACCTTTATTTTGCCCTTAATTAATGACGAAATTAAGCAAAAGGAATTTTTTGGAAAAACTAAATAAAAGATGAATAAAGATGATATTAATGATTTATTAACTTGTAATGATGATAGAAAACTATCAGTATTAGTACCCCTTTACATACAAATAATGATTTTAATGGCTAGGATACTTTATTCTGATAAACCCTTTCAGACACAATAGATCGCAATTGTAATTTTTCTCCCGTTTCATACGGCAACCCTGCCGTAAGGAAATGACTTTTTTTATCAGCTTACAAAATATCTATTTATTTGTCCTTTTTAAATATATGATAATATATTGACAAGGAGAGGTGATTGGATACTAAACCCAAAATCCTTGATGTGTTAGTATCCGATCGCAAAATATTTTCCTTTCAAAATGCTTCACTTTATGTTACATATTATTATTTTAAATTTTACATGTCCTACAGGAATAATAATTTCCCTAGCACCTATATTTTGTTATATAATGTGGTGTGTTAGTATCCGGTCACTGATCCACCACTGTGGTCGACTGGTTGACCACTGTGGTCAACTGATCCACCATGGCGGGTGCCCAACCCCGAAAGGAGTTGAAATAGGGGAGCTATCCCCCCACCAAAGGCGGGTTTCTAGGGCCTTTCCTAGCTGATACTGAGAGGATTGGGTTCTAGTCATGTGGTGATGGGCTGGTCTATCAGAGTGTGAACTGAGCGATCTCTACCATATACCCATAGCTTACACCGACTGTTCTTTTTACTTATATATCTTCTAGATCTCAAGTGGTGGTGTCTTTTCCGTGGATTGACCTCCCTACTGCCAACCTAGAAGTTGGCAGATTGGGAGCCAAAGCGTCACATTTTTCCCTTGCCCCTCAACTTTCCCTTCATAATTGCTGAGGGGCACAGGGCCTTGGGTGGGGCTTTGGTTTCCCGGGCATTTCCGCACCCTCCTCAGCTCCCTGCCTTGGAGTGGCTTCGGTCACCCGGGCTTTGTTAGTGGTAAGCAGCGAGGGTTTTGTGGGGGCGCTCGTTTATGGCCTTGGCCTTGCTCGGGACCTTGGGGCTGTTCGGCCAGACAGCCTGGGGAACAACAACAACAGATCCACCACTGTGGTCAACCGATTGAGCACTGTGGTCGACCGATCGACCAGTGGTGGATCAGTGATCGGATACTAACACACCACATTATATAAAAAAATATAGGTGCTAGGGAAATTATTAATCCTACCTCCCTGGGCTGTCTTACCCAATGACGGTCGCCCCTACCCGGGCGATATGGCTGAAAAACGTCTAGGCCTAGGCTACCGTATTTATGTTTATTTTCACTGCTAGAACTTTCCCACTCATCTATAATCGTAGTGCGGTTTTCAATCTGTATTTTGGCATTGAGTAGAGCTCTGTAAGTCAACTGGTTCAGTTGTGATGACGATTTCAGTGGAGCCAATATTGCAGAGATGTTGCCAATATGGGGGCTTTTTAGACACTAATTTCGTCATGACGTCAGAACAATAACATTGAGGAGTCTTCTCCTTCTTGTTTTCGGAGGTGCGGTGACGAACGCTTGGGTTTGTTGACATACGTCGTACGCACGGCGTTCGGACCAAGCTTAATTAAGCTATTAAGCTCATGCCTTAGATAAGGCATACCGGGTAGCGGCCCTTCTTTCGTGCTGTCCTTACCTAAGGCAGACCGGGTAGGAAGGGTTAATCCTGTAAGACATGTAAAAGTAAAAATAAAAATATGTAGCATAAAGTGAAGCATTTTGAAAGGAAAATATTTTGTGATCGGATACTAAGCATCAAGGATTTTGGGTTTAGTATCCAATCACCTCTCCTTGTCAAACTCATTTGCAATATAATCAACTATCTTCATTTTCCATGTGTTATTCCAACATTCCACTACAATATATTATCATATATTTTGAAAAGAATAAATATAGAGATAATTTTTAAGCTGACCAAAAAAAGTCATTTCCTTATGCGTTGCCGAAAGAATCGGAAGAAAAATTACAGTAGTTTACATTCGGTGTACGGTAGAAGCTAAACTATTTATCCATTTAATTTCTTTTTCTCACACAATACTTAGCTTTCATAGCTCTATATTCTGTATATAAGGTTAACACTGTATCTTTTATAGTTTTTACACAATACTTAGCTTTCATAGCTCTATATTCTGTATATAAGGTTTGAGATGCGGTCTCAGGATGATAAGACCGCATCTCTAGCTGCCACTAAAACCTGCAGCCAACCCTACTCCTGCCAGCCAGAGTCCAGGCGCGCCACCCCCAGAGCCACAAGGACATAACCACCACGCGCCAAACGCCCTTGATCCTCTCAAGCCGGGCGCCTTAAGTAGGGGCAAGAAGATTGCCTTATACTCACCCAGCCTGGACATCATTAACTAAGCTTGCCATTTGGTATTCTTTAGTTCAGGGTAAGAACAGCCAGAGATAGCTGGTGTTCAACTTGTCAGTTGTGTGCTGTGATCGAAGATCTACCAGGTCGGGTTCCCCCCATCAGGAAGAGGACTAGCTTGGGCTCCCCCTTTCTGGCCTTCGATGCGGTGCACAAACCAAGTACCAAAGGATTCCTACCTTGTTTTGTTCAAGGGATTATGAGGATAGTGTAATAACTAGAGATCTACCAGATCGGGTTCCCCCCATCAGGAAGAGGACTAATGTTGGGCAACCCACTTTGGGCTCCCCTTTCTGGATTCTCTTTTTGCTACATGGTTCTGATAGTTCCACGAGCTAGCAAGGAAGGAAGACACTTACCTTGACCCCCCTTAGACTACCTTTTTTTTTTTTTTTAAAAAGACCTCCGTCTACGTATTGTGAAAAACCTGTTATCCTCCGGCAAATTGTGGGGTTGAGTGAGTGAAGGGGGGGGACAGTGAATGAAGGAGGATGCATGTTTTTCATAATACGTGTTGCTAGCCCCAAACGCGCGAGCAACTGTGGCTTTCAACCATCCGACACATCCCCTTTTATTAATGTGCATCACACATGTTACATACAAATAAGGTTTATGTTTTGTTTTACCCTACTGTGGAAAGACTACGGATACACCACTCCTGCCGGGGCCTCACGCAGTGGCATGACTCAGTCCTGTCGAACTGAGCTCATGACACTGGTGGCATTGCCCCGGAGGATAGCCATCCCTAGTCTTTGCTTGAGCCAGAGGGTTTCCCGGGGTTCTCCTGAAACTTCTCTGATTTTACGGCCTATTTCATTCACCATCTTAAGGGTGGTGGGGCCGAAGACTCCTGAAGTTTCGAATGCCAGGGGCTCGAACTGATGAATTCTGGCGATGGCTTGATATTTTTCTCGCTTTTTATTTTCTGCTATCCGGGCGGCTTCACCTGCTTCGTCGGCGTTTCTGGCGGCGTTGGTTGTGGAGAAAGTGTCAACACATGTGGCATCCCACACGAGGCACCGGCCATTCTTGTAAGGGAAAGTGGTCATCCCATCTGGCCGTTTGCCGTCTTCTCTGTGAAGTCCATGTGGTTCGAGGATTGATGCACAGTTAGCACTCTGCAGGGCCCGTTTTATGACATTATTTAGTGCAGAGTGTCTTGGCAGGCGGCCTGTGTTGTAATTACATGACAAGGCATGGTGACCTTGAGCATCCATCCTCCCATCACACTTGCAAGTGTGTGGGTGACAAACTGCCGCACCCACTCTGAGCGCGATGGCGACCCGGAGCGCTTCAGCATCCAAGTGAGTTCCAAGGATGGGGATGGCGTGTAACCACAAGCCACTCTCCGAACGGGCGGCTGCCTGGAGGCGTGCTTTTGCAACCTGGTCTGCATTGGTTAGGAGATTTTCTTGAGTTTTCTTCGCCGAGATGGTATCCCACGCTTTCTGCTTGCTCCTGGAGGTACCCTGAGGCTCCTCCTCTACTCCTGTACTTCCCTTCCAGGTGTTAATCGCTGCTGTTACGTCCCCATTAAGTGTCATTCCGGGTTTAGAATAAAGGATGGACAATACGAGGTCGTTGGTCGCGATGAGGGAAGAGATAAAGGCTGGGGAGGCAATATCCGAGGCTCTCCGTATGCCCAAGCCCCCGAGGCGGACAGGAAGGGTGGCTTGTGTCCAGGCCCGTTCTTTAAATTCCACGTTGGTGATGCTGGTCACTGCTTCTCGGATTATGCTGTCTAATTCTTGGAGGCCGCCATTGTTCGTGTAAGTCATCGATGTGCGCAGGAGGTATTGGAGTTTTGGGATGGAGAAACAGTTCTTGAGCAGGGCCAGAGCTGAGTGGGCATCGATGTGTATCAGGCGACTCACGAGACGTTGAAGCTCCTCCTTTTTAACTTGAAGTGCTGGTGGGATTGCTGCCAGAGTTAGTGGGGAACCTAATAGGGTTTGCTGGTGCTCCTGAAGGATCTTTACATCTGGCAATATGTTTCGGAACAGGGCCTGAGTCTCTTCTCCTTGTTCCCGTGTGTGGTTGAGGAGAACAAGTTCACATTTGGTGTCATTTATCACTAGCCCGGCCTGGCCGAGGTCAGTTATGATGTTATTTAGGTCGGTTAGAACGTTCTCTACTGACCCACCCAAGGTTGCATCGTCCAGGTACCATACATTCAGCTCTGACCTTACTTTGTTAGCTGCTGCATCCACCCCTATTGAGAAAAGAGCAGGACCACCTGGATCTCCCTGCTGTAACCCGGTCTCTGATGGGATTACCGTCTCGCCAAAAATCAGGATTGAAGGTTTGGAATAAGCCTGCCAAAGTAGGGGGTACAGAGTGGGGATGTGTTCTTGAGCTGCACGGAGGAAGACATCCCTGCGAATGCTGTTGAATGCGTTCCGCATGTCAATCTTTAGAAGCACTCGTTTTTCTTGGGCTTGGCTGAGGTAGGTGCGGGTTGCGTGTACAGCAGCTTCACACCCCCCTGGAGTTCCGAAACCTAGTTGAACTGGTCTTAAGTGTTGACCTAGGCCATTCGAGAGTGGTTTCAAACCCACCTTTGTGGCAAGGCGGCGGAAGGTGTTCCCTACTGCTATTGGGCGCACGCCGCCATCTTTTTTTGCCAGTGCACAGAGTGATGCCCCAAAAAATAGGGGTGTGGCACAGTCGGGTACTTCCCCTCTTAAAACCATGTTGATGAATTTGGTGAGGGTTTCCAAGAGTGCCTCCCCAGCAGCTCCTGATCCCTGACCCAAGAGGCCTTTGAGGTGGGCGGGTCGGATACCATCTGGGCCCGCGGCTGAGCCTGCTGGGAATGAAGTCACTGCGGCGACCACCTGCTCCTTCGTGACAACTAAAGGTTGGCGCATCTGGTCATTTGGGGCAGGGGGGAGGTTTAGGTCCCTAGGTGTAGGTGGGTGCTTTTCTTGTAGGGCTTCAACAACTTCGGTGCCTTGACCAGCAAAACCTTCTGAAGAGGACAACAGTCTGACGGCCCCTTTGATGTCACTATCCGCCAGCTTCGCAGCGACCCTCTTACGTAGCTGTTCAGCTTCTTCCTCTTCCTTCTCCTGGTGCTTCTGGGCCCTGTTTGGTTGCTGTTCGGGGGGTTCCACCAGTTTGTTTCCATCCATATACTGTGCTACTTGACGTTTCACTCTGGTGGCTAGTGAAACCTGAAGATGGTCTTGTATGTTGGTTCTGGGTGGTTTTCGGAGGGCCCCATAGGAGAAACCCAGGAGCCGTGCCCATGCGAGGGGTGTCTTGAGCTGTAGGGCCTGCTTTATGATGGTTGTAAGGGCCTCCGCCACTTGGATTCTGGCTCCTTTAGGTACCCGGGCAAGGACCTGGATCCGCGCTTTCCATTTGGTCACCAGTTGGGTCAAGTCGGCGACCGGTGTTGCCGGTGTTGCCCCGGTTGGCTCTGCAGTGGGCCCTGGGCATGCGAGACATTTCCAGTTTGGTTGTTCTCCTGATGTTTTCTTTGTCAGCTTAGCACAAGATAAATGAATAGATCTAAGACAGCCGGAACATTTTCGCGAATTCTTTCTTGCATTGGTTGTTCCGCACTTAAGACACTTAGTATCTGCTAGGCCATAGTCTTCCAAGATTATCCGTTCCTCTGCCTCTACCAAGCCGTCCTCCTGATCTTCCCGTGGTGCTTCCATCTCTACCATGTCTCCCTTGTTTCAGAAACCCCGGGAAATCTCTCCTGGCACATATCTAGATTATTGCTGTTGTTATTAATGTATAATTGGCTGGATGCATAACAATTCACTTATCATAGTCGACCTTTCTGATGGGATATGTAAAAAACAAAAACAAAACAAAAAAACATCACATATCATAGTCAACCTTTCTGATGGGCAATTGGCCTGCTTCTCCTAAAGCTAAGTGGTTAAATGTATAAATCCTCGGCATTGGGCACCGGTACAACTAAAAGATCTAACTGATTGAAAGGAAGCACGCCAATTATATCCTATGATTACTTACACTGGCGACGCCACCCTGATGTTGAGTATTAATGAATGCTTAGGATATTAATAATGCTGTCAACATCAAGATAGGGAGAGAGCCAGAGAGTGAGCGAGAGCCAGGATCTGAGTGGGTAACCGGATCTAGGGCAGCAGTTATGGAAAAATTATTAAATTGTACAAAATGTTAAGAGAGAGAGAGAGAGAGAGAGAGAGCAGGGGCGGGGGCGAGGGAGAAAGAAAGCGAGCTGGAGAGGGGGCTGGCCTGGTTGGGTATGAAAGATGTTAGAGGAAAACAAATAACTAAAATGGTAAAAAGCGATCTGAAGTTATAGATAACCTAATGACAATGAGGCGGTTAAGTGCGGTGATTGAAAGTGGATGGAAAGATGTTAAGGATAAAAAGGAGAGAGAGAGAGAGAGAGAGCTGGAGAGGGGGCTGGCCTGGTTGGGTATGAAAGATGTTAGAGGAAAACAAATAACTAAAATGATAAAAGCGATCTGAAGTTATAGATAACCAAAAAATAATAGCAATGAGGCGGTTAAGTGCGGTGATTGAAAGTGGATGGAAAGATGTTAAGGATAAAAAGGAGAGAGAGAGAGAGAGAGAGAGAGAGAGAGAGAGAGAGAGAGAGAGAGAGAGAGAGAGAGAGAGAGAGAGAGAGAGAGAGAGAGAGAGAGAGAGAGAGAGAGAGAGAGAGAGAGAGAGAGAGAGAGAGAGAGAGAGAGAGAGAGAGAGAGAGAGAGAGAGAGAGAGAGAGAGAGATAAATGAAAATGGACCTTGTAGCAAGTATTTCCTAAATGGTTAGAGAGAGGGAAATGAAAATGGACCTTATAGCAAATACTTCATAAAGGTTAGAATTGTTTGAGAAGTTGAAGGACCGAGGGTCAGATGGAAGATGAGGCCTATGGTGGGGAACCATAAGGGTGAAACTGCCTGCCCTATAAACGGTCACCTCACTCACCTTGTGGTCACTGCTGGAGGTTTATGGTGCCTGGGCAGGGCTGGGCTAGTGCCTGACGGCTCCTTGTCCCCTCACTGATACTGGTAATAACACTCTCAAGATTAAACTAAATATGCTTTGTGGGCGATGTTTAAACAAGAAACCAGTTCTGTTTACTATGTGCCGAAACACCGTATCATCGCCGATCTTCTGATACGTATATGGGTCACTCAGTCCCACGATACCCCTCCGAAAATCCCCTCTTTTGAGGAGCTCAACCGACCCGTGTGCTCTCACTGTGCTCTCACTCACTAAGGTATAGACTACCTATAATGTCACTATCTAGACTGCTTGCCACTCTAGGTAGATCATTATGCTAGTCACCCTAACCCCCCAAACCTTGTAGCAGAACTCCAGCATATCCTTTAGGGATCACTGCACTGTGGGAGTGCAAGAGGAACCCGGTTGTCCCGTGGTAGGCGCCAAGGTCTAAGGAATCATCTTGTGACTCACCCTGGAAGAGTAGCTGGAGTCATCACGCCCAGCCGCCACCCCCCCCCCTGGACCAACTTCCGGAGTCATCACGCCCAGCCGCCCTCCGGACTACTGGATCCTCCCTCGATCTATGGGCCCTCCTCTTCACTACAGCTCTCCTTTAAGTGCTTTTGTACCGTTTATGGGTATAGAGTTGACTCAGGGTTGTGGTAGAAGTTATCTTCAGGGGTTCTCATTAACATTACGTCTTGCGAGAGGTCTTTCTTCTCCCTACTTAAATTGACATTAATTAGCCCACTTGCCGGGACCCATTATACATACCTATCAGGGGATCCTTATATATGCACCTTCCCGGGTTATTGGTCTCCCATAGCCCGACAGAGGGGGCGTGCTTATATAAGACCCATAGCATCAAACACAAACACATATTTACACGTAATCTAGTCCCTTTGTATAACTTCTAGCCTAATTCATTTAACATTCGGTCAGGTTCATAACTCGAATAGATTTCACTCTATCTCAGCTCCCGACGATTGTTGCCTCAGCCTTCAGCACCTTGCTAGTACACAATTAGAGTTAAGGATTAATCTTTGCCAGGTGAGATCTAGCACACCTATAGTATTAATATCATTTGTGAGCCTTTCCGAGCCCACTTCATTGTTGATGACCACTTGGCCATTATTGCTTTAGAGTCAGTTAACGTCACTATATGCCGGGGACATAATTGCATGATCCAGACGGCATTTGCCATTACTGCACTCCTGTCTTTTGTTGAGATCCTCTCTGAGATCTATTTGGGTAGGAGGTGTACCTCCACCATTTTGGATACCTTATAATTGTATCCTAGGAGTATTATTATTACCTTGAGTCCGGACCCATTGTCCGACTCCTATTGCTTACTTGATAACCTGAGTATTGTATGTCTTAATTATTCTTATTGTTGTTGATGATCTCCAGGTTACAGGTATAAATATATGTCTTGCTCCTCCATGAACCAGGTGTTAAACTGAATAAAACCCATGTTAACTTGTTACCTGTGTGCTTACTATCCTGCCGTGTTGTCTCTTTATTTAAAGTTTAAGGTATACCTATCCAGTTAGAGAGCTGCTCATTGTACAAAGAATATCTCGCGTTCCAATTTGGACTGGGCATAACACTGGTGGCAGCGGTGTCTCTTTCTCGAAGGTAGCCTTTCAGGTTTTTCCTGCTTTAAATATTTTGAGAGTATCACGACAGGGATAAGTAGTCAGGATGGCAGGGAAAGCACTGGATATTATTCCTTTCAGACAAGAGGAAACTGACATTGCCACCTATTTAGAGGTTGTCAAGCCAGTGCTTGACATCATATTTAAAGATGAAGTTGCCCCTAAAATACATACTGTAGTCATGAAGCTAGGGCGGTCTATGGCCCTAGTTTCCAGTTATGTAAAAGAGAACCCCGGAATGACCTGGGAACAGTTTGAAACATACACTAAAACTGCCATTAACCCCGTCTTAGGTACTGTAATAGCCGACCAGCAATTTCACGCCATCACCTATGACGGGGACCTCGACGCCACCATCAGCAAGCTTACCAGGCTGGCTTCCACCGCATTCACAACGGCTACAGCTGCAGAGAGGAAGGAGAACGTCCGCCGGACCCTGATGAGGATCCTTCCGCGTGCAGTCCGGGACCACTTTGCCATCACAGAACCGGCCGGATATGATACAGACCTCCCTATCATACGCCGTATTCTGGCCCTGCAAAAATCCCAGGAGCAAGGAAAGATCGCGGGTATCCAACGAGCTCCCACTAAGCCACAAGGAGCTCATTCCGGACCAACCTACCACCCTAGCCGCAACCAGGACAAGCCGGAAGAATGGGCCAGAGTCAAGCCTGGAGACTGGAAGCCCTGCGGGTCCCAGTGCCCTATTAATGGGTTGAAGAGGTCTTTTGCCGAGTTGCTGGCCAAACGCTCGAGGGTTCCACTGTTCTGGGGACAGATTCCCTGGCTGAAGCCCTCCAGAAGAGTTGCCACCATCCTAGAAGACGGCACCGCAGGAGCTGAGGACTACGACGAGGTTGGTGACCCGGACGACCACAGTACAGTCGAGCCGGAAGTCATCAAACCGGGTTTTTAGACCGCCCCCGCCCACCAACTTGCAAACTGGCGGGGGCTCGAGATAGGGGCAGCTATGATATGATAAAGCCTCCCATTTACACCCACCTGACCATTCAGGGAGTCAACTCTCGACTCCTTGTCGACACCGGAGCTTCAAGATCCTGTATTTTTTCCTCTTACCACCAGAGACATCACAACACTTTTGGACCAATTCAACACTCGTCCACCACCCTCATTGATGCCAACGACAACCTTATTTCTAGTACTGGCATCACGGCCCCACTGTATGTGGCCACCCCTCAACCTAACCACAGCCATCACCACGCTTTCACGGTATTTCCCTCCCAAGAAACCACCTACGACGGATACCTGGGATTCGACCTTCTCACGGCCCTCCGCACTACTATCCAGTGTGTTGAAAGAAGATTGTTATTTTCCACCAAACCCCCAGGACTCACCACTCCGAAGATTGCCACACCGCTCCATGACCCTCCTCAAACCTTGAAAGCCATCCGTGTTGCATCGGCCATCACCATTCAACCCATCACCTTGCTGCCACATCATGAACATTGGGTACCCATCCATCCAGCCCTCAACGGAGAACTCATTCACACTCCCTCTCTTCAGAGCCCTTTTGACAGGGATTGTCTCACTGCTCCTGCCATTTTAAAACAAAATGCAGTAAGAATAGCCAACATCTCCGACCACCCTATCCAGGGGTCTCACCATCGGAGAACTAGAGACTTATGATGACCAGCCTTCAACCGACACCACCACCTCCATTCCTGCATCAACTCCATCACTCCCAGACGTTCCTACTCACCTCACCCCTCAACAAAAGGACGATCTGTGCCAGTTAATGGCCGAATACCAGGACATCTTTGCCACCAACCCCCAAGATGTAGGCCACACCCATGTCCTAGAACACCACATTCACACTGTTGGACCCCCAGTCAGACAGGCTATACGAAGAAAGAACCCCCTTCAGCGCCAAGAAGAACAGAAGCAAGTTGCAGAGATGTTAGAAGCTGGCATCGTCAACCCATCAACTAGCCCTTGGTCCTCTCCAGTGGTACTGGTCAAGAAGAAGGATGGGTCATCTCGATTCTGCATCGACTACCGACAACTCAACGATGTCACCATCAAAGATGCCAGCCCATTACCACGCATCGACGACTCCCTAGACTCCCTCTTAGGGGCCAGATGGTTCTCCACACTGGACCTGCAATCCGGATACTGGCAGGTCCCCGTCGCCCCCACCGACCAAGAAAAAACAGCTTTCTCCACCAGCCAAGGGAAGCTTTACGAGTTCTCAGTGCTGCCATTCGGATTATGTAACGGTCCCGCCACCTTCTCCCGACTGATGGAATCCGTACTTCAGGGATTAACTTGGGAAACATGTCTTGCGTACTTGGACGACATCATAGTATTTGGTCGTACCTGGGCAGAACACCTCCAACGCCTCCGCCAAGTTTTCCAGAGGATCCAACAAGCCGGATTAAAGCTGAAGCCTGCTAAATGCACCATGGCTCGACATCAGGTCCAATTCTTAGGACATCTGGTGTCAGAAGAAGGACTTGCACCTGACCCCAAGAAACTCCAAGCCATCCAGGAGATCCAACCCCCGAAGTCAGTAAAAGGAGTAAGAGCTTTCCTAGGCCTTGCCTCCTACTATCGGAGGTTTGTGAAGAATTTCGCCACCATTGCCAGACCTCTACACGACTTAACTAGGAAGGAAGAACCTTTTGTGTGGACCCCCGACCGTCTCCAAGCCTTCACCTCCCTCAAGGATCTACTCGTGTATTCCCCTGTCGTCTCTTTTCCGGACTACCAACTACCCTTTAGACTCTACACCGACGTGTCCCTTCTCGGCGTCGGTGCAGTCCTCTCCCAAAATCGAGAAGGACGAGAGCACATCATTGCTTGTGCCAGCCGGACCTTAACCCCAGCAGAAACCAACTACCCGGTAACTAAAAGAGAATGCTTAGGCATCGTTTGGGCCCTCCAACACTTCCGGGCCTACCTAGCTGGCGTCAAGATCACCATCATCACTGACCACCAAGCCTTACAATGGCTCAGGAAATCCGATTCTAAGAATGCCCTAACAGTCCGTTGGCGAGAATCACTTGAGGAGTTTGATTTTGAGATTTCCTACAGGCCGGGAAAACTCCATACCAATGCAGACGCCTTATCCCGGCTCCAACTGGCACCAGAACAACTCAACACCATCCAAGAACCTCGACCACCACCTACTACCACTCCCCCTCTCATCCAGGCCTACCTCCGGAACGACAAACCAACTTGGATCTCCACCCGACTTTTTGGCCTCTTACAAAGAAGGGGTGACGCCCTCTTTACCCCAGGTCAGATCGTACTAGGGCCTGAGGATGCTGAACAAATGATGTCTTCTTTGAACACCAACAACAGGATCCATCTAGGCCAAAAGAAGTTGGTGAACACGTTCAAAAACATCTACTGGACTCCTCGCCCCTACACCATGGCCAAGAAAATCACTGAAGCTTGCCGTGCCTGCACCCTGGGAAAAGACCAAACACGCACCCCAGGACCTTCCGGCAAACTCATCGCTTCTAAACCCTGGCAACTTTTGGCAGTAGACATCATGGGACCTCTACAAAACGACAGGGGATACCGCTACATCATCACCTTCGTGGACACCTGCCCTGCCAGAGAACACACTGCTATGGCCGTCACCGAGGCATTATTACAACATGTCTTTCCCTATTTTGGATTGCCACAGGCAATCCACTCCGACAATGCCCCTGAATTCACCGGACAAATTTGGACGCAGATCTCCGAAATGTTTGGATTTCATATCAGCCACTCTTCACCCTACTGGCCAAAAGGAAACTCCATCTGCGAGCGATCTCATAGAACCATCGCCAATCAAATCCGGACACGCCTCCAACAGATGAACTCATTGGACTGGACCAGCCAAATTCGCATCATACAATGGGGAATAAACACCTGCCCCAGAGACAATGAGATCACTCCTCATGAGATGGTTTTTGGGAGCCCACCTCTCCTCATACCACTACGTCACCTAGCCGCCCCTACTGAGGCCTCACCAGGTCTAAATACCAACCTCGTCCACCTCAGGAACCGCCTACGTCAGCTCCAGTTTTCCCAAGATCTCCAGCCTGATGAAGCCCCCAAGAACAACCCTCACCAAGTAGGCGACCTAGTCATGGTCGCCATCTTACCTGTACCCTCCAAACTGAAGCCACGGTACAAGGGTCTATTTGAGGTCCTTAGGATCCCAAACTGTTTCCAGGTCATAATTAACTATCATGGGGAATCTCGCACTTATAGGAATAGGTTTGTCAGAAGGTTTCAACCTATTAATAAGAATATTACTGTTGTAGCTGAGCCTGATCAGGATGTTGACTGTACCCCTGTTTCAAATCTTCACCCTCAAACTTCCTGTCTTTCCGGACCTGTCCCTCTCAACCATGCTGTCCCTCTCCCTCCACCTCTTTCCACTCCCCCTCTCAATTCTCCTTTGCCTGCCCTTCACTCTCCTGTACTGCAACCTCCTGTCACCCTTCCCACTCGCCTCGACCAGTTCACCCCTTCTCACCTTCCTAAACATCGACCTCCTCCTGTTCTCTCTACTCAAACCCAAACTTCCCTCTCTTCTCTTTCACCTCCTGTCACCTTCACCCCTTCCCGCATTCCTAAGCCCAAATCTTCTCACATCTCCTCTCCTCTCGTTTCACCTCCGCAACCTCCTTCTCAACCATCACCTTTAATTAACCTTGCCACGTCTAGTCTTCCCCCCTCGCCACCACAACTCACCAACATACCCCCCACTTTGCCTATCACCCCCAGCTTCCGTCCTAAAAAAAACTCACCTACTCCTCCTATCTCTAAAACCCTACCTCCTTCTCCTCAATCTATTTCCCCTCCTTTTCAACTTCCCAGGCGAAAAACAATATCCAAATTTCGCTCAATGTCACCTCTACCTCCATCTCCCCCATTTCCCAGACTGCCTTCTCATACCCGATGTGGAAGACCTGTGAAGCCACCCACCAGATGGGAACCAGCCCTGTCTCAGCCTAAAGCGAGAAAGGTTAAGGATCAAGCGTCTCCAAGCTCCTCCCCCCAGCCTGGTACTTCGGCGTCCGCACAACCTCATGACCTGGGCCAAGCCAGGCTCTCTGTCATCACTCTCCAACCACCTCCAGCCACGACAACGCCCTCGCTGACGACCACCACCAAGATGCGGATTGACATGATAACCCTGGCGCGGAAGGACTCCACCAAAGTGATCAAGTCACCTCACCACCTCCTCGACCATTTGAGGTACTATGACTCCTCTTCTCTCCTCACCCTCACCGGAGACAAGATGGCCACCCCTAATAACCAGGGAGTCATTTATTACCACTTCCTCCAGCACCTGACCCCTGTCTACGAAAATAATACTTCAAGACATTACCATCTCCAGTCCCGGGGTCGGGACTTTTCTCTACCAGACGGTAGTGAGATGCGGTCTCAGGATGATAAGACCGCATCTCTAGCTGCCACTAAAACCTGCAGCCAACCCTACTCCTGCCAGCCAGAGTCCAGGCGCACCACCCCCAGAGCCACAAGGACATAACCACCACGCGCCAAACGCCCTTGATCCTCTTAAGCCGGGCGCCTTAAGTAGGGGCAAGAAGATTGCCTTATACTCACCCAGCCTGGACATCATTAACTAAGCTTGCCATTTGGTATTCTTTAGTTCAGGGTAAGAACAGCCAGAGATAGCTGGTGTTCAACTTGTCAGTTGTGTGCTGTGATCGAAGATCTACCAGGTCGGGTTCCCCCCATCAGGAAGAGGACTAGCTTGGGCAACCCACTTTGGGCTCCCCCTTTCTGGCCTTCGATGCGGTGCACAAACCAAGTACCAAAGGATTCCTACCTTGTTTTGTTCAAGGGATTATGAGGATAGTGTAATAACTAGAGATCTACCAGATCGGGTTCCCCCCATCAGGAAGAGGACTAATTTTGGGCAACCCACTTTGGGCTCCCCTTTCTGGATTCTCTTTTTGCTACATGGTTCTGATAGTTCCACGAACTAGCAAGGAAGGAAGACACTTACCTTGACCCCCCTTAGACTACCTATAATGTCACTATCTAGACTGCTTGCCACTCTAGGTAGATCATTATGCTAGTCACCCTAACCCCCCAAACCTTGTAGCAGAACTCCAGCATATCCTGTGGGAATGCAAGAGGAACCCGGTTGTCCCGTGGTAGGCGCCAAGGTCTAAGGAATCATCTTGTGACTCACCCTGGACCAGTAGCTGGAGTCATCACGCCCAGCCGCCCCCCCCCCCCCCTGGACCAACTTCCGGAGTCATCACGCCCAGCCGCCCTCCGGACTACTGGATCCTCCCTCGATCTATGGGCCCTCCTCTTCACTACAGCTCTCCTTTAAGTGCTTTTGTACCGTTTATGGGTATAGAGTTGACTCAGGGTTGTGGTAGAAGTTATCTTCAGGGGTTCTCATTAACATTACGTCTTGCGAGAGGTCTTTCTTCTCCCTACTTAAATTGACGTTAATTAGCCCACTTGCCGGGACCCATTATACATACCTATCAGGGGATCCTTATATATGCACCTTCCCGGGTTATTGGTCTCCCATAGCACGACAGAGGGGGCGTGCTTATATAAGACCCATAGCATCAAACACAAACACATATTTACACGTAATCTAGTCCCTTTGTATAACTTCTAGCCTAATTCATTTAACATTCTGTCAGGTTCATAACTCGAATAGATTTCACTCTATCTCAGCTCCCGACGATTGTTGCCTCAGCCTTCAGCACCTTGCTAGTACACAATTAGAGTTAAGGATTAATCTTTGCCAGGTGAGATCTAGCACACCTATAGTATTAATATCATTTGTGAGCCTTTCCGAGCCCACTTCATTGTTGATGACCACTTGGCCATTATTGCTTTAGAGTCAGTTAACGTCACTATATGCCGGGGACATAATTGCATGATCCAGACGGAATTTGCCATTACTGCACTCTTGTCTTTTGTTGAGATCCTCTCTGAGATCTATTTGGGTAGGAGGTGTACCTCCACCATTTTGGATACCTTATAATTGTATCCTAGGAGTATTATTATTACCTTGAGTCCGGACCCATTGTCCGACTCCTATTGCTTACTTGATAACCTGAGTATTGTATGTCTTAATTATTCTTATTGTTGTTGATGATCTCCAGGTTACAGGTATAAAATATATGTCTTGCTCCTCCATGAACCAGGTGTTAAACTGA
The DNA here is from genome assembly GCA_032716605.1 of Paralithodes platypus. NCBI lineage: Eukaryota > Metazoa > Arthropoda > Malacostraca > Decapoda > Lithodidae > Paralithodes > Paralithodes platypus. The sequence goes on along the minus strand of CM064487.1, from coordinate 63,034,350 downwards.
ATAAAACCCATGTTAACTTGTTACCTGTGTGCTTACTATCCTGCCGTGTTGTCTCTTTATTTAAAGTTTAAGGTATACCTATCCAGTTAGAGAGCTGCTCATTGTACAAAGAATATCTCGCGTTCCAATTTGGACCGGGCATAACAAGGTTAATACTGTATCTTTTATAGTTTTGTTCGTAGCAGTTTTGTTGCACTAAAAACTGAAAGTGATTGGATGGATACTAACACAGTGATCGGATACTAACGCTTCTACCCTACATTTCAAAAGTTACCGGTACCAAGATTAAGCTTATACAATGTATGTAAAGGCATGCATAACCGGTAAGTTGCGGTTGTTACGACCGGGGGTCGTATAAAACAAGGGCTCTTAATCATTGGACTAGGAAAGCACACAGCCACAACGGTAACACTAGATCCAACCCCTGAACTTATAATGCCGGCGCACAAAAACACCTATACCCTCCAGAGTTAAATCTGCGATAACAGGGTATCCTATAACTCAGTATAAGTGCACTACTACTACAGGCTGATGATCTCTGATACAGCCTGATCACAACAACATACAATTACGGTAATAAGGTATACTAGGAAAAGGTAGAGATCTGAATTAAATCACTGCAATGATTTAATGCAAACTAGAAGAAGGTATATTTAAAGTTACTCTAAACAATAATGAACTGTCACTCCTATACTAAAGAAAGTGAACGAAAGTCCCAAAGCATCGAGCAGGAATCTTCTGAAGAAAGTCTGATGCTGGGATAAGATGATCGTATCCGATTTTGAACTGTAGTATAAAGCAGGAACAGGATATGACAATTGTAAGGACATATAGGGTTAACTGGCACGGGAATAATAATAACTGCGCAATAGTAGGAACTCAAACAGCAAAAGAAGTACTTCCTCATCAACGAAACAGCCTACTAGGGTTGTGCAACTCAACAACAACCTAGACTAATAAATGCTGTGAATAATAATGCATACATAACAGAAAGAGTTTATAATCTAAATCTGGTGTCTGCTAGGCGAATAAAGTCTAGCTGGGATGTAGTAGGCTAGGAAACAATGGCTGAGCAAGCGGCTCGTAGCCTAGCGAAGTCCTTAAGGCTGTGCGGCCAAATTACGTTAATTGACGGGGTGCTCTCTTGAGAGATCCAGATCGCTAGTATCTGGTTCTCTCCTGGCGACCCTCTCAAAGTCAAAGCAAACGAGTTAGCACAGTGTTGGGTGGCAGAGGCAAAAGCCCTCACTCGCAACACAGCGCTAAACTCACAAGGTACACAGTCAGAAAGACCACCTAGGCTTCCCACGTCTCCGTTGCGATTGTACAGGTTCAACAAAATCTAGTACACATCGGAAATCACAACACCAGTAGCCTTATCCCAGTCTAGCATTAAATCCCCCAGCAGACCACCACGATACAGGAAGGGAGACACCGTGAGTGTGTCAAACCTCTACAGACAAAAATGGCAACCCTGCCAAAATGCCTAACTAAACATGTGTTATCTGAGAGCTTCAGCATATAATACGATGGCCGATATATGAAATCGTGCAGAACCAAAGGGAGGTTATGATATTAAATAGAGTAGAAGAATGAGAGGTAAGAAGTTGAGAGAGAGAGAAAGTGCTCTATAGGTAGAAGTCGGGAGACAGAGGGGCAAGGGACATGTGAAGGGTATGCTAGTCAGGAAAGCTCTGAGGAAGGAACTCCTCGGGACCCCTCCAGGGTCACACACAAAGGCATGGTGGTCAGCCAATCACAGGCTGCTACGTCACCAGGCGCCAGGAACCACCAGCCAATCAAGAGGCGTGAGACGGCACGCGCGTGGGCCTACAAAGGGAGGGGGGAGGCAGCACATGTATACGCACGCACACACTACCTATATTATTCTCTCTCCTTAACTATATACAATGCATCCTATGTTCAACTCATGATATAAAATGCTTCCCGTTGTCACAGACGAAAATAAAGACCTCCATGGGACTGTCTGTAACAACACGAACACTATGAAAGAAAGAACAACATTGTAGATAGACTGTAGCCAAATACCTTGCCCTGGCGAGTGTTAGCGAGTGGCCAAGCGAGTGGCTGAGCCCACGTGGCGTTCTGCTGAGCTGCAGGCGTCACACGGTACCGGTAGGCTACCTTAAAGGCCGCTGACACTGAACAACTGAATTTGCAAATTCTACTTTATTCAGATATGGCATGATACACACACTTGAAATATATATCTCTTACAGCTGTATAGTTATTATATACCATACTTGGTCAATATATACATACAAACAGTACAATGGTTTAGCGTAATTTTCCATTAGCCTACATACATTGTAACGGCTCAAACGGGGTTGCCTTTCAGTAGTTGGAGTGTAGTACAATAAAGTCCCATCACAAGACTGTCCCAACATGCCATCACTGTGGCTGATGTTGGTATACCGGTAGTGCTAACCGCGCCTCAGCAAGACTCGACAAAGTCTCTACTGCAGTATCTGCAACCACACCAGCCTTAACAGTGCTACGACAAGACAGCACCATAACGAGACTCTACAATACATTAGACAACTTGGACTACAGAACAATAAAGTCCTGCCCCAACACTGGTCCAACATGCAAACACTGTGGCCCAGGGTGTCAAACCGGAGCAATTTTGTTTGAAGGCTTGAATGAGTATGAGGAGGAATACAAGAAAATTGACATAAAGTAGGCCTACTGTAGTATTGTGGGTGGGTGCCCAACCCTGAAAGGGGTTGAAATAGGGGAGCTATCCCCCGGCCAAAGGCGGCTTTCTAGGGCCTTTCCTAGCTGATGCTGAGAGGATTGGGTTCTAGTCATGTGGTAATGGGCTGGTCTATCAGAGTGAGACTTGAGCAATCTCTGTCATACCCATAGCTTACTCTGACTGTTTCTTTTACTTATATATTTTCTAGATCTCAAGTGACGGCGTCTCTTCCATGGATTGACCTCCCAATCTACCAAGATTGGAAGCCAAAGTGTCACATTTTTCCTTTGCCCCTCGACTTTCTCTTCATAATTGCTGAGGGACACAGGGCCCTGGGTGGGGCTTTGGTTTCCCGGGCGTTTCCGCACCCTCCTCAGCTCCCCGCCATGGAGTGGCTTCGGTCACCCAGGCTTTATTGTGGTTGGCAGGTAGGGTTCTGTGGGGGCGCTCGGTTATGGCCTTGGCCTTGCTCGGGGCCTTGGGGCTGTTCGGCCAGGCAGCTTGGGGAACAACAACAACAACTGTAGTATTGTTTTGGCCATTTTATCACTTCTAGACATAATTTGAACTATAAACCCCAATTTTATCTTTGCATATAATAATAATCGTCTGGTTACTTCTATAGCGTCCGTATCTCCTCCTTTGAGGATTCTCAAGCGCTGGACACTTATTTAATCAACCAATGACCATTACCCATCCCCCTTGCTCATGGGGAGACAGTAACCGTCGGCTATGTCTCAGAAAAACTTTTCAATCTGAGTGGGGATTGAACGCAAGACTGCACAATGTGAAGCACTGACGCTATCAACTGAGCCACCCGGACGGCTAAAAAGAAAGAACTTGGCTTTCGTTTGACACCCTGCTGTGGCTGACGGTGGTGTGGTGCCAAACAGCGCCCAGGTAAGACTCTACTAGTAAAGTCTCCTGTAGCACCTTTCTGCACCACACCAGCCTCGGCAGTCAATAAAAAAACAGCGCTAAGATTAAAACTTTATTGCATAACTACTAATGGCTGTTGGTCCACAATTCTATTGCCATCCCCCTAATTAGTCGCCTTATATGACACGCAGTAGGATGTGAGAGGCATATTCTTTTTTTCCCTCACCATAAGATGAAGGCCTCCTCACCCCCTGAGGTGAGGTCAGGTCAATTAGTCAATACAAAAGGGCAAAAACTATTTACTAGTAAGTTACCAGTAACTAGTTATCTTGACAGCCTTTGTTATGACATCATCATGGTAGTAGCCTACAACATTATTATTTACACCAGCAATATAAATAATAAGATTTTGAAACTTTAGTCCTTTAAACTAATGTATATAATTAAATAATTATTAAACAACTATATACGGTAGGCTACTGAAAATGTTATGTACCGTACTTATTTTTTTTACCGTACTTATTTTTCATTGAACCTAACCAATGTTTGCAATAATATAAATGGTGATAAAAATGTTAGGAACTTGTCTGCATACTGTGCATATTACTGTAAATAGAAAATATATCGATCTTTCATCTGTGATATCCATTAGCATATAGTACCGGTACAAAGCTACGGTACTTATAGTGTACACCTGCTTTATGTAATTAGTTTTCTTATTAATACGAGTATCTCATTACTGTAAGGTATGGTCAGTCAGTTTCCACTTGAAAATGTAAATGGTAGACTAATGCAATCCCTTCCCCCCAGGGGGTAAGGCCCCCAGGGGTTAAGGGGGCCTTCATCTAATGGTGGAGGAAAAAAACAATAGGCCTATGCCTCACGCATATTACCGACAGTTACAAAGTGGTGTACAATCTATCTTATTCTAGTTACATTGTAGTTTATCTTATTGTACCAGTACCTCCCTACAATCAACCTAGTTGTTCCCCAATTCGTCCCTCTGCCACAACCATTTCAAATTCCAAGTCTCTCACTCTTGTCCTCTGTAGCGGGGAGGACCTTGTACCCCTGAGACATAGGAGTGCAGACCTGAGAAGAGAGAAAGAGAGCCGGCATCTCATCCAAGTTATGACTTGGCTTCTATGCTGGCGCTTTTTCTCCGATATTTGTTCAGCTAATCTGGCATAGAAGACACTTGCAGAAGGTCCCATACCTCCCGACGATGAGAAGACCAGAGGAGTAAAGCTTCCTTGATCCCTGTTCAAAATTCTTTCTTCATAAGCGCGTTTTTTCTAACTTTCGTTTCTCAAGTATGCCGCCTTGTGTCCTCGCTCACGATATGTTTGTGCTCTTGGGTTGAAGATTCTGATGTCGAAAAAAAAACGTTGTCCCCTCGTCCAAAAACCTCGAGCACTTACGTCCACTCTTGCTTCATTTGAAGTATTTGCAGTATTGTGGGCCAAGCGCTGTCCGTCCATAGGCAGAAGTTCCGGTTCGATTCTGACATCATGGCACACCTCGTCCAGCATTTGTGCAGTGATGTCTCGTACTTCATCATGCCGGATACAGATGAATCCTCCTTTCTTACAGGTCATACAGTGGTCTGGGTTGTTTATTTCACCGCATGCACATTTCAGCGGCAGGTTCGAAACTGGCCACCCATACCTCAAGGCTACGGCATCATTGAATTCTTGTTTATTTAAGCTGAAGCCTTTCTCCTTTATTGGTAATGATGTGAGCCAATTTGAAGCTCCCCGTGTCTTGTGCCATCTCAACTCTCATTTTCAGTTATTCTATACATCTGGTCTTAATTTGTTCTAGGCTATGTTTCTGTCTCTCTTCTCTGCTCTTTGCAATTTCCTGTCTTGCATTTCGTTGTTCCTCTTCGTCCACCTCATCATTTTCATTTTGCTCCCGTATTTTTTCTGTCAGAGACGTAGTAAGTTTAAGGGAATTTTGGTACTCATGTAGTGCCGCCTCCACTGGGTTTATGATCCCCATACCTCCGAACCTTGGCGGAAGAGCTAATAGATCTCTTAGCTCTTGCGTGACGCCTTCCATCTCTGCTAAGGCCGGTATGAATGTTCCTCTGATTGCTTCTTCAAGCGGTTGGAGCATCTGTCTAATGCCAGGCACTGTTCTCATAAGAAAGGTCCATCTGTGCTTAACACTATATGTGAAGGCAGTATATGCAGCATGTGGTTCAGATTTCGCAATGTCTGCCAGGGTTTTCACTTCCTTTACCCACTCCGCTACCTTTTTTCGCACATAGTCTCTCTTGCATTCTTCTGTGCCTATTACTGCTCCCAAATGGCGTTGACCCTCCTTTGTAATCTTCACTCCTGTCCCATCAAAAGTCTGCACCGCTTCTTCATACTAGTTTTCTTTCACTATTAGTACAGATTTACTAGCATTCGGATGGTACCCAATGACTTCGCCTACCGATTGTACTCTCCGCCACCATTCTTTGAGATCCCCTATTTTTCCTGCACCTGTGAAGTCATCTGCATACGCCACTTGTTTCACTCGGGTTACCTCATGTTTTATTTTCTGCTGCAGAATTGATAGTGCCAGTGCGTACATTGCCATTGCCACTGGATCTCCTTGCGTTGTTCCTTCATTTGATTTGAGAATTTTAATTTCTTCCTTCTTTGTGCTTTCAACTATATACAGGTTAGCTGGCTCCTTATAAGTATTGTCTATGTACTTTGCGATGTTCGGGCATTTGATCTTTATGTTGTGAATAGCTGCCTCCCTATTAATGGTGTTAAAGGCATTTGTTGCATCCACTAGCAGTACCGCTTCACAATCTTCCTCATGATACACCTTCCCCATTGCATGTATTGCTGCTTCTCCTCCGGCTTGCTGTCCTGCACATACTTGTAAGTTGCCCACTGCTCTTTGTACATCTTTTCCAAATACAGACATGATTGCTTTTTCCTATAATCCTTCTAAGAACTTCCCCAACGCCTACTGGTCTAACTCCTGGATTCTTATTTAAAGGTATTAGGTGACATGCTGTCAGAGCTTCTATGTTCACGCATGGTGATGATGCAAGTTTCTTTGCCAGCATTGCTATTGCTTCACAAAGGTCAAGGCGACTAATAGGCGACTTGTGGATCAACAGCCATTACTAGACAGTAAAGTCTTTATCTTAGCACTGTCTTGGTATGGCACACTGCTGAGGCTGGTGGGGTGCGGATAGGTGCCACAGGGGACTGAGTCTAACCTGGGGGCCGTTTGGCACCACACCTGTGTCGGCAACAGTGTTTGCATGTTGGGGCCGGATTTTATTGTTCTATAGTCCAATTGCCTAATATACAGTAGAGTCTTGTTATGGTGCTGTCTTTTTGTAACACTGTTAAGGCTGGTGTGGTTGCAGATACTGCAGGGGGACTGTTGAGTCTTGCTGAGGCACGGTTAGCATTAATATCAGCCACAGTGGTCACTTGGTGGGGCAGTGCTGTGGCGCGACTTTTTTGTACTACAGTACACTCCAACTACTTAAAGGCAACCCCGTCTGAACAGTCACAATGCATGTAATGGACAAATAACGTTAAACCAATGTATGTATGTATTTAACTAAAAAGTATAACAAAATACTGTACCTGTACCGGTACCGGTATATGAGCATTATGTATGGTACGGTACCATTCAAGACACCTTCAACCCCTATTATACACCATAACTACAATAATCCCTTCTTCATACATTATTATATATTACCGGTATATGCTAATGTGCACTACTATCAGCATGGAGAGGTACCGGTACACCTTACTTACACATTTAATTGGATTGATTTGTAAATTCATCTCAAATAACTTATCAAAATTAGTGGCAACCATGGAGGTATGATATAAGGAGGCGACATGACGTCACAGCCCTGACGCTAGCACGCTATTGGTCCGCTATCTCCCTACCCCCTTTGACTCAAAACATTGGATCAGCTGATGTTGTGATGTCTGATTTTTAGACACAAAGTCACACAATGCCAGCTTGTTCAGCCTATGGATGCACGCAAAGGGAGCGTAGTGCCTCTATAACATTCCACAGGTAAGTGGTGAAGCGAATAACAATAAAAACGTCAAATAAATTAAGTAAATTGGGTGAAAGAGTATACGTGTATGAAGTGAAACAAATTACCTACCGCATTGTATCCCCCTCGCATGAGTATTTGAATAGAAAGTATATTGACACAAATGGAACCTGTAAACAAACACCACGGTGATGGTGAAACACTGAATTAAGTAGCTTTACTCTTAAGTACAGGGTGTTAAAAAGACGAAACCGAGTAGCTTGCATATTGGTAAGCTACAGGATAGGCCTACGGTAAATGTTACTTTTTGGGGACCAACAGCTCTTCACCAATATTTAATATCATTCGTTTTATAGTCTGTCTTCATATCTATCCTTCAGTGATAATGAAAACTAGCTGAGATTAATATTTATCTATTATTATTCACTCAATACCAAGGCCCCCCTTAGTCGGCAAGGCTATGAAGAGAGGGAATTTGTGGGGAAAAAGCGCGGTAAGTGTTGTCTTATCGGTTGTTATTATTATAAAGGCAGTTATTATTATGCAGTTTTCAGGTAATGAAGAGGCAGGTGATCAGTTTGAATTACAAACTTGCGTCCATACAAAAACTGATAAAACTTCCTTACCCCTTCAACAACTGCCAGTAACTCCCGTTCAATAACACTGTAATTACGTTCTGCCTGTCCGAGTTTTCTGCTATGGAAAGACACAGGCCATAGCTCATTGTCATGGGACTGCATAAGCACTGCACCAATAGCTACACCCAAGGCATCTGTTCTTAAAAGAAAATCTTTGGTTATATCTGGCAAGTGGAGAATAGGTTTAGTGGTGAACTTATTCCATAGTGATTCAAACGATCTCTGCTCTAGTTCTGTCCATACATGATTTGGACACTTTTTCTTTAGATTGGTCAAAGGTTCGGCAATCGTAGAATAGTTTGGAATAAAATCTCTGTAATAACCTGTAAGTCCTAAGAAAGACCGAACCTGTTTTTTAGTTTTAGGTGGAGAAGCATTAAGTACTTTAATGATTTTATCCTCTTGAGGTTTACAAATACCATTACCCACCTTGTGACCAAGAAAATCCAACTCAGATTGTCCCAAAACACATTTAGATGGATTCACCACCAATCCTTCACTTCTCAGTCGAAGTAATACCTGATCCAGTGACTGCAAGTGATCATCAAAGGTCTGAGAATGAACTAATATGTCATCTACAAACAGTTCCACCCCTGACAAACCTCCCAACACATTTCTCATTACTCTGTTAAACACAGCAGGAGAATTACTTAATTCAAAGGGTAAAACCTTGAACTGATACAATCCCTTGCTAGTACTGAATGCAGTATACTTTCGACTGTTCTTATGTAATGGAATTTGCCAGAATCCCTTCGCAAGATCTAACTTTGAAAAGTAAGAAGACCTTGATAACTTGGCAAAGATATTCCCTTGACTGAACATTGGCTCAGCATCAAACTGAGTCTTACTGCTTAACTTCCTAAAATCACCACAAAGCCTAACTCCTTTATCTTTCTTGCGTACTACTACTACTACAGGACTGTTATAAGGCGAATTAGATTTTTTAATAATTTCTGCATTAACCATTTCATCAATCTCTTTCTCTACTTCGGCTTGCAAACTATGTGGTACTGCATAGGGCCTACTTCGCACTGGAGTCTATCATTAAGTAAGATTTCATGAGGGGCAACCTTAGCAAGTTTAGGGACACTGGAGAAAACTTCAAAGTGTATATTCATCAAACCACATACCTTACTTCTTTCACTAGCCGACAAATTTGATGAAATCTCTACATCTGCCCAAGTAGTCACAGTACTGGACCTTGGTAACAACAGCGGCCCAACCTCATCAGAGTCCTCAATAACTGTGGAAGCACTTACATCTGGTTCTGCAATATCACCCTGATCTGAAGCATAATCTTCCTCATACCTTTTTAACATGTTGACATGGAACCTTTTTCGTTTACCTCTTATTTCTATTACATACTTCAATAGAGAAGGACATTCGACAACTTCATATGGACCCTTCCAATTCATGAGCAGCTTATTATGATCAGTTGGCAGTAACAACAAAACTTTATCTCCAACTTTAAAAGTTCTATCGCTAGCCCTTCTGTTGTAGTGACTTCTGTCCAATTCCTGTGCCTTGACCAGCTCTTCCCTTGCTAACCTACAAGTGTTTTCTAACCTCTCATTAAGATCAATTACATAGCTATAGGTACTGACAGTCTCAGGTGTGCTGACCGATCCATCCCAAATATCCCTCAGTACATTCAAAGGGCCTCTGCCTGCTCTACCGTAAACAAGTTCAAATGGAGAAAACTTTGTACTGGACTGTGGGGCTTCCCTATATGCAAACAGTAACGGTGCTATGTATCTAGGCCAGTCCTTGGGAACCTCATCACACATCCATTTCAGCATTTTCTTCAGAGTTCCATTGAACCGTTCCACTAACCCATTACACATTGGGTGGAAAGGAGTAGTCTTAAGAGACTTAATTGATAAGTATTTCCACTTCTCCCATCATCCCAGATGTGAATTGGCTACCCCTGTCAGTCAGAACCTCCTTTGGGATACCAATACGGGAATAGATCTCAATCAGCGCATCCGCTACTGTAGTAGTCTCTATGTTTGGCAAAGCTACCGCCTCTGGATATCGTGTGGCAAAGTCAATAAGAGTGAGTATATAATATATACTCACTCTTATTGACTTTGCCACACGATATCCAGAGGCGGTAGCCTCTGGATAGAGGCGGATAGTGGAGATAGATATTATCTATCTCCACTATCTGATCTAGGTGTAATAGGGCCTACTATATCTACACCTACTCTAGCAAATGGCTCATCAATTATTGGAATGGATTTTAGCTTACCTGGCTTTATGGTACCTTTATCTACAGTTCTTTGACAAACATCACAAGACTTACACCATCGACTCACATCAGCCACCATACCTGGCCAAAAGAATGTTCCTTGAATTCTATCCAGCGTTTTCTTAAAGCCCATGTGACCACCCATGATTCCCTCATGTCCCAATTTGAATACTTGTTTACGATAACCTTGTGGTATAATTAACCGTTTGTTTTCTCACACCCCTAAATTCCATTATTCTATACAATCTTCCCTTCTTTAGTATAAAGTTGGACTCTCTACCTTTTGCGGTAAATACTTTCTTACTCTGAACATGTTTTCTGATGGAGCTTAGGGTCTTATCACTTCCCTGACTTTTCACAAATTCAGACGCAGACACAAATGAATCTACCTCGCTCACCTTCAAAGGCAGTTGCTGATTCATAGCAACCCTCTCAAAGCGAGCCACATAAGAGTCTAGGTCATCTCTCGCTTCGTCGAACATGCCTTTGAAGCTAAATTTGTGCTTCTAACTCCAATATTCGTACCTTCCTCTCAGCAGCTCTACTCTCCCTCTCCTGTGCCCGCTCCTCTCTTTGCCTGTCCTGTTCTTGTACCCTCTCTTCTCTCACCCATGACATTAGATTATCTCCCTTCAAACCCAATTGAGATCCTTCCTCAATTAACTTAGAAATATTACGTTCAGTGGTGCCCATGACTACAATTTCCAAGTGCAAATAGAAGTGGAATTTACTATAACTGAAAATCAGATCTAAATATTCCCCATATATCCAACACGCGTGCAAAGGTAACTTAGTGAGTCCCTGTTCGGGCTCCAAATGTCATGTCTTGAATTGAAAATAGTCTTATTAATTTGAGTTAGCCTTAAAATTAACCAAGACAAAAGCCATGAATCCAGAATGTCAAGTCTTTAATAGAGAACTGTCTCATTAATTTATTCGGCTTTAGATAATCAATTAAACAAGACCCAAGGCATGAGTCCAAAGTTCATTAAGTAAATAGTTACTGACCAAGTTCTGTGAATGACCCATCATAATAACCAATGCACACGGCAGGACAAGGCAAATAAGTAGAAATAATACTAATTATTTATTAAAATATAGATAGAACACTGAACTAGTAAAAAAATTCCCTTCACCTTGAATTAAACAATTTCCCTTCACCTTGAATTAAACAACCCCTGAATTAAACAACCCTAATTAACAAATATAAACTAGATTAGATTTAATGCAAACTTTGATCACTGCTTCACACAATTAATACTTCAAACTACACCTTCATGTCCGTTCTCACTGTGGTCGGCAACTGTTATGGTTCATATACTTATATTAGGGTACAAATATGGCGGCGTGGGCTGAGTTGGGGTGTTTCATGTCCGCAGGTGTTTCTATGCATACACCTGCAATTAATCCAAGAGAGCTGTGTGGGTTTGGGCAGTCATCCACGCAAAAAAGAAGAGGGGCATGTCCGCAGGTGTTTCTATGCTACACCTGCTGTGGCAACCGATCGGACCGTATCCAAGAGAAAGAGAGAGGCGGTTGAGGTCACCCTCCACGGTAACAGCTGCTAGTAGATGCTCGCCATGCCAGTGCTGCTGGTTAACTGCCCTCACTCCAGCCCACAGCCATAACCTCACCTTCTAGTAATTCAAAGCAACCAGTATTACAGTGAATGAAGCAGGATCACCGAACCAAAAGACTCGAATGAAAAATAAAATTGTATTCTAACTGAGGCAATACACGGTTCACGTATCGTTCATAATATGATGGACAAATGAAATGAAACTATTTAATTCATTTGTCTGATCCGATACAATATAATTTATGATGAACCTTTATATGAACTTTCACTACTGTACTATAGCTCTATTCATTAAAATGTTTACAAAGCAATTGCTCCCATTACTGAAATTCAGACTCCCGACATTAGTTAAGAATATTATTCTGACATTACCCCAAGCAGAAAAGAACTTACACCGCAAGTTCTAAAAAAAAAAAACACAGAGGGTAACATCAACAAAAAATATAGACAAGAAATTCAACTATTCTAATGGAAACTCTCCACTCAACATCTTTCAAGGACACACAAGATCCCACTGAATTTCTACATTATATCTCTCTAAAATCACATCAATAACAATCTCCGTTGAACTGACATAGGAGCAAAATGAACTAATATCTAGATCTTCAACCCCCTTCTCCCCAAGACTTGAACGTGCAAGAACATCAGATAAGACAACCGATAAGATGATGATTATTTAGATAATTGCTATGTACCATGGACATACAGCATAAATCATCTATAAACACTTAACCTAACTAAAGAACCTAACCTAACCTATTCTACATTAATACAATGTTAGGTTGTTTGGTTAGGTTAATGTTTTAGAGATGAGTTATAGCCTAGTTATGCTGTGTGTCGGTAGTGGTATGCCCGATAACACAACTCTTGCCGAAAAAGCTTGCAAAAAGCAACAAAATCACAGCTTTTTAACCTAACTTAAACTTGGTTAAGATAGGTTAGTGAGGGTAGGTTAATCTGATCTAATCTGTAATCAACCTAGGTTTCATATATACAAACTAGGTTTGGCTAGGTTAATCTAACCTAGGTTATGCTAGGTTAATCTAACCTAGGTTAGGCTAGGTGGTATTTCTTTTCTTTATTGCCATGTAGGCCACTTTTTGCGCGTACAGTTTTGAATCTGTGTTTTTTTATTTTATTATTATTTGTTTTGGTAGTCTGCTATAGGATATGTTTATGATAGTTGTACTATTGTCATTTCTGTTTTCGTAAGTGTCCTGATTCCTCTGTGAAAAATGTCTGTATAATACGATGGTAGTGTCCAGTACTGTTTCTGTGGTAGCTACAGCAAATAAATGTGTTTGTCGCTTGCCTGTGTTATGTGTCATTACGAAAATTGCATATCCAGGTGGTAATTTCTGCGTTTTTCCCTTTCAGGTTTCCCAGAGATGAATCCATACGTAGGAAGTGGATACAGGCCATACGTAGGTTGAATTTCAATCCCTCCAAGTCGGCAGTCCTTTGTTCTAGACATTTTAAAGAAGAGGATTTTGACAGGACCACACCAAACTATGTTATGTTGAGAAAAGGTGTAATACCGACTGTGTTTGAAGGTTTTCCTTCACATTTACAAAGTAACACATGTCGTAGGAAAGCCCCTGCCAAACGTGAGGTATCATTAGTAAGACCAGCTGTATCAAGTACAAATGCTTTGTAGTATTGACAAAAGTACCGGTATCACTACTACAAATAACAGTAATGACACCCCTACTATGATGAACAATGGTAATTCAATTAATTCTATGGACAGTAGTGATATCACTACTGCTCAGGGCAGTAGTAGTACTATTTCTAGGGATTGTGATTCGACTGCAGCACAGGTGTCCTCTTTCTCTCCAGAGAAAGCTAAATTGAAAAGAAAATTATCAGTAAGCCAAGAAAATCTTGTATCAGCCAGGAACAAAATTAAAACTTTACTGCAGTCAAATAGACGTTTGTTGAAAAGAAATGCGCAACTGCAAAATATCTTAGATGATTTAAAGAAGAATCATTTGGTTAGTACTAGTAGTTTGAGTGTTTTGGAGGATTGTGGTGGGGGAGTAGCCGAACTTGTAAAACGACAAGTGGCAAAGAAATCAAACACACCTGTACCAGTATCATATTCACCAGAACTACGAAGTTTTGCATTAACTCTTCATTTTTATTCGCCACATGCATACAGGTACGTTCGGAAACATTCGACACATGTTTACCACATCCAAGGACAATAGAGAAATGGTACCAGACTATACCAGGGGACCCTGGTTTTACTTCAACATCATTTAATGCATTGCACAATAAATCAATTGCTGCATCTGCTAAGGGCAAAACATTACTTTGTTCTTTGGTGATGGATGAAGTTGCAATACGCCAGCAAGTGGAATGGGATGGGAAAAAATACCATGGGTACATAGATATGGGAACCCACCTGGACGCTGATGCCTTACCTGTAGTAACAGAGGCCCTGACTTTTATGGTGGTATCTGTTAATGATCACTGGAAACTCCCTGTAGGTTACTTCCTTCTAGCTGGACTAAGTGGTATTGAAAGAAGTAATCTAGTTAACAAATGCTTAGAGAAGCTTCATACAGTTGGAATTAAGATTATTTCCTTGACTTTTGATGGTGCAGCATCTAATTTAGCAATGACAAAGAACCTTGGATGCAGTCTTGACCCTAATGACTTGAAAACTTCCTTTGTTCACCCAGTAACTAATGAGAATATCATTGTGTTCTTGGATCCTTGTCATATGTTAAAGTTAGTGAGAAATACTTTTGCTGAAAAAGGTTGTGTGATTGACAGTGAGAATAAGTGTATAAAATGGGATTATATTGAAAAACTACACAATGTTCAACAACATGAGGGACTTCATTTAGGAAATAAACTAAGAAATAAGCACATAGAATGGATGAAAAAGAAAATGAATGTCAAGTTAGCGGCACAGCTGTTAAGCGAATCTGTGGCTGGTTCTCTTGAATTTTGTTTGCAGGAAGAATTTTCAGAATTTGAAGGTTGTAAAGCTACAATCAAATTCATTAGAATTTTTAACAAACTCTTTGACATACTTAATTCCAGGAACCTTAAAGCGTGTGAGTGGAAATGCCCAATGAATGCTAAAAATTATGAGAAGTATGTTGACTTTCTGAAGGAGGCTAGGACGTACATATTGTCACTGAAGCAGCCAAACACACACACTTGTCTTGTGAAAACTAACAGGAAAACTGGATTTCTTGGATTTCTTGTTTGTATAGACAGCTTGATAGGTTTGTATGATACCATAATTTCATCTAATCAGCATGGAATGACTTTCTTATTGACGTATAAGTTTAGTCAGGATCATCTTGAACTATTCTTTGGCAAATTACGTAGGCTTGGAGGATGTAATGACAATCCAACAGCGAGGCAGTTCAAGTCTGCTTATAGAAAGTTACTTGTGCACAATGATGTGCAAGATGTATTACGTGGAAATTCTCTTCCTCTGCAATCTGTCCCCATATTAACAGTTTCTAGTAACTATTTCAGTGATAATGTAGACTTAGAAGCAACATCTGTCCATGCAATAAATTTATCAGCAGGTAGAGACATAGTACTTGAGGATAATGCATCTGGGTCAGCTGTTTGTGATCATGACTATGTTTATGTACCACACCCAACACATTTGTCATTGTGTTCACAAAAAATTGTTGCCTTTATAGGTGGATTTGTGGTGTTTAGACTGAAACAGTGTTTAAAGTGTGAAGCTTGCATAAATGCCTTAGAGAGTGACAATCACAGTGACATAAATTCCGTAGTTAAGCTAATGAGTAGAGGCTCCCTTATTTTTCCTTCAGATGACGTCATTGATGTATGCATAACATGCGAGAAATTTTTCAGAAAGCATGTATCAGAGGAAAATCTTTCAAGAATAACTTGTCATCAACTTTTACAATCAGTTCTAGAAACATACTTGAATAAACCCATTTTTTCAAATCTAGATAAGCATATGAAAGAACTAGGGCCATTGGAAAATCACCTAGTTTTTCTAATAAAAGCCATCACAGAAAAGTACATCCAGGTTAGATGTCACTATGCAGGGAAACAATATACTGCAAATGTAATACATAAAAAGCGAAGTAAAAGTCGCCAAGAGTACACAAAGCTAATACAATTCGAGGGAATGTAAATATAGGTAAAATGTGTTATGTTCTGTTATTATTATAAAACAGTTTTATTTATTTCCTGGAACTTGATTTATATTGATTATTTTACTGTAAAAGAGCTGACATTGTGGTTATTTTGTATGTACTCCACCATGTATGGTTATATCTAGGCCTACATAGCTATACACTATGGTCTATGGTTATATAACATATCCTATTGAAACACATATACTTGTAGCAAATAAAAAAACAAAGCTTTCTGTTCTTTAAATACATCCAAAATGTATACATTTCTTTGTCTGATAAGGCAAAAACAAGGGAAAAATTGCAGTAACTCGAAGGGGAGATACCAATGTTTTGAGTCAATCTCCTGTGAATAAGCCCCGCCCACCGGGCCGATAAGCTCCACCCACCGGCGTCAGTCTGAGTGTATGGGGAGATAGGCACATGCCGCCTCCTTATTATTATACCTCCATGGTGGCAACCCTGTGAAGTTCTTCCACACTTTATGCAAGCAGGATGGCATCACCCATATAGGCTATCTAGACACATAACCGTATGTCCTTCACTTTTCTCGCCCACTAAACACTGCCAGAAATGTGAGTGCCATAGCGTAGATATCTATTTAATTCAGCTGGGATCAGGTTATAATAATTAAATAAAACACAAAATATTTAATTGAGAAAATACATCCCACAAACTGGTATATGAATTTGTATGGGATTATATAAATGTTCCTTTAACCCGGCAAGTGCGGCAAGACTTATATAAGTTTCACTGGTGCGCTGCGGGAAGCCTTATATAATCCAAGGCCTAAAAAAAAAAACATTTAAATCAGCCCTGTATCCATTTTTTTTGTTTTATTATTGCCCCTTGGCCATGCCAAATATCACTCCTCCACATCCCCTCCTTCCACCCTTCCCCCCCACCTTCGATTATCACCTATTCTCCCTGTTATTCCCTTATTCTTAGGTATATATTCGTGGTAACATTAGCGAGTTGCTAGCAGGGCGTGGTCATCTATGTTACCAAGCGTTGGAAAGAGCGAGAGAGAGACTACCACGTAACAGTGTCTCTCCAGCCGTCTTCACGGCTGGCTGGCTGGCAGGCTGCCTGAGCCATACGTTACGTAACTCCCGGCCTCTATCGCCGATTTTGACCATCCAAACGCTGTTTCCACTTGTTTTATTGCTGTAACAGGTTATTACCTGCATAATCAACGTAAAATAGGCGCATATGGCTAAGTATTAATGATATTTATGGTACAATGACGATTTGAGTTTAGGAAACAGTTTAAATACCTCCACACAGGGCGGGATGGCCAATACCCCACCTATGCAGCGGAGAGGTTAATCGATACCAGTAGGCCTATATAAACAAATAATTGAACAGTACTGGTACATATGAAAATCCAATGTTTATATGACAATATTATCAGTTTTGCATTCCTAGTATGTATTTTATGTATTATTATTTCTAACATTTTGTATAGAACTTTGAGTACTCCAACTGTGAGTGCCATGTAAGGGACATGTATCATATTGTTCAATAAACATATGGGTGTGCTATTATCTTTCATAATCATGTAAACAATTTTGTTTTAAATTATAGTGGGATCTTCACTGTATTATACAGTACAGTACTGGTATATATATATACTGTATATTATATATACCGGTATATATATATATATACCAGTACAAAATTATGATTATTAGATGCTGATATCACATACAGTACATTAATTTTCTAAACATGTCTTTTTTTTTTTTTTGGGCAAAATGACTACACTCGACAATGATGATCCTTAACCCTCTCGCATAATATGCATCAATAATTTTAGCCAACTTTCATTGAGCGAAGTATCCAACTGCCAGAGCAGTGGCAAAAGTAAGACTAATTAATGGTTAGTATGTGCCACCATATGGTGTGGACGTGATTGAAAATTACCGTATTACCTCCTTCAAATTACTAAAACATTAATGCGTCCTCTGAGGGACGTAATCTAGTCAATTTGATTCTTATTTACTGTACTTATCTATATATAGAGGGTGCATTTCGAATCATGGGTTCACATTTGGTGACCTACTCCAACTCGAAGAACTTGAAGCACATCCCTATGTGCGAGAGGGTAGATTTTCCATTTAACTCTTAAAAATAAACTATTTGTAGATTTTCCCTTAAGTAGCACACACATAGCCAACACGGGCCAGTACTAAACACATACATCCCTGGGTGTAAATGGATATCAATATAAAATATTGTTGCCAGTTTTGGACCGATGTATTTTAAATATCAGCTTTTAAGGTACAGTACTTAGTCCAATATAGGACAATTTGGTGTTGGCATGATTCCGGTCTCCCATCATAAGTACTACACATGGGCCAGTACATTTCACTGTGAAAATGATAACTTAAATAAATTGGGCCAAACATGAGTCAGATTTATGGTTATTGGCAAAATATAGTTATGGCATGATTACGGTTCTTCCTCTTTTGTCCAGATTAAAACTATTATAGAACTGTTATACAAGCTGATATATAAATTGAATTGGGCGAATACTGGCACCTAGGTTTAAGATTGTTGGTCGAATGTAGTGCAAATTGGAGTCGACATGACTTCTGTTTCCCCTCATCGGTCCGAAACATCGACCACTACTGGGCACATACCGGTACATATCCTGCAGTGCAAACGGATAACTATATTAAATTGGGTCAAAGCGGGCAATCGGAGTAAAGGTTATCAGATTTATAAAGTTAAAATTGACATTGGCATGATTCAAGTTCACTGACATCGGTCCTGATTAGGGCCAACATTGAACCAATATAAAAAAAATATACTGAACAGTAAAACTTCGCTGTTTCGGACCCCAAAGATCCTGAAATCCGGCAGAACCGGCATCTGTTGGACCAATACAGGCAGCCAGCTTAAGGATTAATGGCACAATGTAGTAAAAACTGCTGTCAACATGATTCAGGTTTACCTTTATTGGTCTGAAACACGGGCCAGCACTGGGCCCGTACATCCCGCTGTGCAAACGGACAACGGTAGCAAATTGGGCCAAAGATGGCAATCAGAGTTTAGGTTATCAAATCAATAGAGTGAAAATTGTTATTGGAATTATTATGGTTTCCCGAAATCGGTTCTGAATATGGCCAATATTCAACCAATACAGACAGCCAGCTTCATAACAGTGACATTATTTACACTGTTGTTTTTGTCCCCTTTAAGAGATATTGGCACAATGTAGTAAAAACTGATATCATGAATCAGGTTATCCATTATTGGCCCATTTACCGGGCCAATGTTGTTCCATCGAATGCCGGGGTGCAAATGGTAAACTAAAATGAAACGGAGAGGTTCTGGCAGTTATTGGCCCAGTATAGCATAGAGTAAATCGGCACATGCAAGGTCTTCCATCATTGGTCCAATGCTGGCAGCTGACATTTGATTTACTAGGCCACTTAAATACAACATTAATTGGCATGATTATGGTGATCATGCATAGGGCCAAAATATCTTGGGTTTCTGAATACCGGTATTTGTATAAATCAAATGGGCCGATATTGGCCGACAGATCTAAAGGTATCGGACCAATACAAGACGACACATTGCTGGCCTGATTACATGGCCCAAATAATCTGGGATTCATTGGCCAACTTCAGGCAGCTACATTACACATATAATTGGCACAACATGTTGACATTGATGTCAGCACAATTATGGTTATCCACCATTGGCCAAGTTACCGGGCCAATGTTGTTCCATCAAAGGCCGGGATGCAAGTGGTAAACTAAAATGAAACGGAGCGGTTCTGGCAGAGTTATTGGCCCAGTACAGCACAGAGTGAATCGGTACAAGCAAGGTCTTCCATCATTGGTCCAATGCTGGCAGGTGACATTATATTTACTGGGCCACTTAAATACAACATTAAATAGCACGACCATGTTTCTCATGCATAGGGCCAATGTATATTGAGTTTTGGTATACAGGTATTTAATTAAATCAATGGGCCGATATTGGCCGACAGATCAAAGGGTATTGGACCAATATAAAGAAAACAATGCTTGTCTGATTATTGTTTTACTGCAGTGGCCCAATTAATCTTTGATGCTTATTAAATAACTAAAATACATTGGCCCACTTCAGTCAGCTACATTACAGGTTATTGGCACAATGTGTTAACATTGATGTCGGCATGATTATGGTTATCCACCATTGGCCAAGTTACCGGGCCAATGTTGTTCCATCGAAGGGCGGGGTGCAACCGGTAAACTAAAATGAAACGGAGCGGTTCTGGCAGTTATTGGCCCAGTATAGCACAGAGTGAATCGGCAAGGTCTTCCATCATTGGTACAATGCTGGCAGCTGACATTATATTTACTAGGCCACTTAAATACAACATTAATTGGCTTAATTATGGTTATCGTGCATAGGACCAATATATCTTGGGTTTCTGAATATTTGCATACATCAAATGGGCCGATATTGGCTGACAGATCTAAATGTATCGGACCAATACAAGACAACACAATGCTGGCCTGATTATTTCTCAAGTACATTGGCCCAATTAATCTGGGATGCTTATGAAATAACTAAAATACATTGGCCCACTTCAGTCAGCTACATTACAGGTTATTGGCACAATGTGCTAACTTTGATGTCGGCACGATTATGGTTATCCACCATTGGCCCAGTTACCGGGCCAATGTTGTTCCATCGAAGGCTGCTGTGCAAACGGTAAACTAAAATAAATTGGGACGGTGACGACAACAAAAACTACAGTTATCGGACCGATAAAAACATATATTATAAGGCCGTTATTAAGACTATATCGGGCCGATTGTTCAATGTTTGCTGGAAATACATTGGCCCACTTCAGGCAGCTACATTACAGGCTATTGGCGCAATATGTTAACATTTGTGTCGGCATGGTTATGGTTATTTACCACTGGCCCAGTTACCGGACCAATGTTGGTCCGTCGAAGGCTGGTGTGCAAACGGTAAACTAAAATAAATTGGGACAGTGACGGCAACAAAAAATACGGGTATCGGGCCGATACAAACATAAATTATATGGCCGTTATTAGCTCTAAATCCGGCCGATTGTTCAATGATTGCTGGAAATACATTGGCCCACTTCAGGCAGCTACATTACTGGTTATTGGCACGATATGTTAACATTGGTGTCGGCACAAATATGGTTATCCACCATTGGCCCAGTTACCGGGCCAATGTTGTTTCATCGAAGGCTGGTGTGCAAACAGTAAACTAAAATAAATTGGGACGGTGACGGCAACAAAAAATACCCATATCGGGCCGATACAAAAAAATATAAGGCCGTTATTAACTATATATCGGGCCGATTGTTCAATGTTTACTGGAAATACATTGGCCCACTTCAGGCAGCTACATTCCAGGTTATTGGCGCAATATGTTAACATTGGTGTCGGCACGGTTATAGTTATCCACCATTGGCCCAGTTAACGGGCCAATAAAGTTCCATCGAAGGCTGGTGTGCAAACGGTAAACTAAAATAAATTGGGACGGTAACAAAAACTACGGTTATCGGGCCATTACTAACAAAAATTAGAAGGCCGTTATTAACTATTTATCGGGCCGATTGTTCAATGTTTGCTGGAAATACATTGGCCCACTTCAGGCAGATAGATATATTACAGGTTATTGGCACAATATATTAAAATTGGTGTTGGCATGGTTATAGTTATCCACCATTGGCCCAGTTAACGGGCCAATGAAGTTCCATCGAAGGCTGGTGTGCAGACGGTAAACTAAAATAAATTGGGACGGTGACGGCAACAAAAACTACGGTTTTCGGGCCGATACAAACAAAAATTAGAAGGCCGTTATTAACTATTTATCGGGCCGATTGTTCAATGTTTGCTGGAAATACATTGGCCCACTTCAGGCAGATACATTACAGGTTATTGGCACAATATATTAAAATTGGTGTTGGCACGGTTATAGTTATCCACCATTGGCCCAGTTAACGGGCCAATGAAGTTCCATCGAAGGCTGGTGTGCAAACGGTAAACTAAAATAAATTGGGACAGTGACGGCAACAAAAACTACGGTTATTGGGCCGATACTAACAAAAATTAGAAGGCCGTTGTTACGACCGGGACTACAAATAAAACAAGGGCACTCAATGATTAGACTAGTAATAGGGCACTATACAACAACGGTACGCTAGATCCAAACCCTCGAACTTATATGCCGGCGAACAAAACACCTATACCCTCCAGGGTTCATCTGCGATAGCGGGGTATCCTTAACTGGGAATAAATGTGCTCTACTTCAGGCTAACCGACACTGGTATAGCCTGATAACAAACAAGATGCAAGTTACGTTAAAATGCATAAAAAGGAATCTATGGAAAGATCAATTAAATAACTGCAAGATTTAATACAATAAAAAGATGCTTCAATACAGTTACTCTAAACAACAATAAACTCTTCACTCCTATCTGAAAGAAAGTGAAGTATAGTCCTACTCCTACAGCATAGACTTGGAAACTTCTGAAGAAAGTCTGATGCTCATAAGATGCTTGATGCTCGTACTGATCTTGAACTATATAAAGGCAGGAGGCAGGACACCACACGTGTAAATCGAATACACAAAAAGATAGGACATAGTAATGTTAACTGACACGAGAATACTATAAATGCGCAACGGTAGCAATGCTCGACACTAAAAGAAGTACTTCCTCATCGACGAAACAGTCTGCTATGGTTGTGCGGCTCAACAACAACCTAGACTAATAAATGCTGTGAATAATAATGCGTACATATCAAAGAGCTTATATTCAATACTAACAAGTGTCTACTCGATTAATAATGTCTAGCTGGGATACTCTAGGTAAGGAACTGGGGTTGAGCAAGACAGGCTCGTAGCCTAGCGATGTCCTTAAGACTGCATCCTTTAAGTTACGTTAATTGACAAGGGGGCTCTCTCGATAGATCCAGATCACAAGTATCTGGTTCTATCCTGGCGACCCTCTAAAGACAAGCAAAGAGGCAGCAAAGTGTGAAACTGGTACAGGCCAAAACCCTCAGTCAACACAATCCTGCACTCGCAAAGGACGCAACCGAAAAGACAACCCAGGCTACCACAGGCCCGGTCGAAGTCGTGTAGGTATAAGCAAACCGTACACACATCGGAGACAACGACTACGGTTACCTTATCCCAGTCTAGCATTAAATAAAAGAGAAGAAACACTAAATCAATAATGGAGACACACAAAGTTCTTAACCTATACTAACTAAGAACCCTCAAATCTATTCTAAGTACATGTAAATATCTCTGAGGACGGCGCATGCAATACAATGGGCCGGCTATGAAAACCGTATGCAGAACCCAAGGGGAGTGTTGTGCAGTTAATAAAGGTTAGAGTATGGAAAGAGAGAATCGAGTGAGAGAAACAGTGATAAAGGTGGTGATCGGGAGAGAGTATGCAAAGTGATGTTGGAAGCACGTGCCCCAAGCCTGTCCTGACGAGGACAGCTCCTGGGGACCCTCATGGAGGAGGTAAGTTACACAGGAGCCCGCAAAGGCGCGATGGTCGGCCAATCACGGGCCGAGACGTCACAAGGCAGCAGGTGTCACGTGACACAGCAAGACACGCCGTCCAATGACGAGCGAGAGGCAGGAATGCACCCGCACCTACAGACACTCACTACCTTCTCGCTCTGAAAGTCTTTCTCATTCACACGCTGGTACTATCATCACTACTGTTGATATAAAATATAACCCATTGTCACAGACAAAAACAAAGACCACCACTGGACTGTCTGTGACAATGCGATTACTAGGAAAGAAAGAACAACATTCTCTGATAACTGTATCCCATTTCGATGTCCCTGGCGAGCGCTAGTGGCTAACGAGAGGCGATTCTGCCAACGCTGGTAGACGTCACACCCCGCCCAAGATATGGGACGCTCAACATTAGGCGAGCACCATATCTGACAAGGCAGAATGCCGACAAGACCCGCCACACCTAGCCACTCCACCAGAAATGAAATGCAAAGCTCAATCTTAAATAAAACAACATATTAGCATAAAGAAAATCTTACAACCCCTCCCAACACAATAGTATAATTTAGCCTGCTATGCTCCCTGAGCGAGCTTCACAGAGCCCAGCCTACTAAGTGAAAGACAGGTTCAACTTAGGACTTTAGCTATAACATTGGCAACTTACAATTAACTATAAAAAAGAAAGAGTTTTTATGTGATTTTTTTATTTAATTTTTAATGTTGTTTTTGACGGCTTTGCACTACAGGGGCAAGCCTAATTTTTCTCCACTCTCAAACACACACTGACTGAACGGCGAGGGTGCTCCTTAAGACATACCCTCCCGTGACAAACAATCAGCCAACACATTATCAGTGCCCTTAACATGCCACACATCCAACTTGTGTTCCGGCAGCAAAACAACACCTGGCACTGATAAACTGCCCAGTTCATCACAAGACTGGCACTTATCTTCGCTCTCTCCGGCAACGGGACCTGCCAATAACCTTTCACTAGTTCATCCTTCGTGATAAGCGATGTAGCCCCGCTGCGGTCTATGGTGTCGTCAACTCTAGGTAAGGGTATAGGCGTCTGTCAGGGATATTGCACACACACTCTTGCAATCAACACACACACGGGTCTTGCCACTTAACACAGGTTGCAAAGTTACAGGCAACGACCACTCACGATATTCCCTATCCCTCAGACCCTTCGTCAACACGTAGTCCAGCTCTGCTTTCACAAGAGGCTGTCGAGCAGGATTTATACGGGAGGGAACCACTTTGAGCCTTGCACTGTCTCCAGCCTCCATGTCGGATTCTACCCCGTACATCAGGCCTGGAGGATCAACAAACATACGGACGTACTGCCACAGCCTAGTAAACAACTTCTTTTGATGCTTAGGAACAAGAAGTTGCAACTTATCTCGAAAAACAACATGCTCATTGCCCTCCCACAACCCAGCCGAGACCACAGTTTCTAAACTATAGTCTCCCTCCTTCTCTATCTTTGTCCCTAGAACAGGCAGGTCATGAGAGGGACAATCTGTACCACCTGTGCAGTCACTCCCGTAGTTCATAATTGCTAGTGCTCTCCCGCCGATACCGTACATGCGCACTCCCGCATTCCTTGCGACTACATCTGCCTGCGCAGCATCACCGCCTTCAGCGACATGGCCAGATACAGTCGGTCTATGGTAGGGCTGTTGCATACGACTAGAGCAGCATTGGGAGGCTATGCGACGACCGGGCACATCCACTCCACAGCCAACCTCACCAATCTGCGCAATGTCCTGATTCTGACCACTACCCTTAGCAGCCATGGGTCGACCCTGACCTGACAACCATGCCAAAGCTTCGTCGCCCACCTTGAACCATTGAAACAATGAGGCTAACGGTCTACTCACACTCAAGTGACCTGTCAGCGGAACCTCGTGCACCGCCTGAGTTGTGAGGCCTGGGTGCTCGGCACAAACAGTGGGGTATGAACCGAGCGGGTACTGGAGCGCTGCACACTGCTGCTCAGGCAGGTGCTCTAGCGCTTCCACAGCCACCTGGCTCGTGTCCCCCGCCCACTGCTCCACCGAGACATGACAATCCCAACTCTCCTCCACCTGTGCCCAACTGCCCCCCTCTCCTTCTCCACCTTGGCCGCTGCAGACCAACACAGGGACAGTAGGCTGCTCAGGTGGTTGCCTCACAAACTCCTTTAGCAGGCTCACATGACACGCTTCCCCGTCCTCGAGTTCAATCGCACCGTTACTACACTTCTGAAGCTCAGGATCATCTATCTGCAGCCGACAGATATCCGAAGGAGCCAATCTATCTAAGTGCTCCCGGAGAAACTTATGGCCTCCCCCGATACTGGACTGTTCGATCCTATCTTGTTTAAGTGTGTAACGTTGCTGTCTCGGAGTTTTCTCACGCCCTACCTCCTCACCAAGTGTGACAGGTTCTGGGGCCACTCCGGACCTAAACATTGGTGCTAATACTAAGTCGCCAAGAAGAGCCGCTGGATCAAAACTCACAAAACTTCTCCCAACTTTAGCTTTCTCCTTCCGACCGTTCCTCCGCTGGTCTAGAGACTGAGGAATAGGCTGTGACACCTTAGATGCACGAGATCGGGTGACAACACACGCCATCTGCTGTAATTGACACATCTCTACCAACTCCTGCCCCTCCCTACTCACGTCGGCCGCCCTCTCGGCAACGACTAAGGGTGGAACCTCAGAAGTAGGCACCGCAAAGTCGTTGCCGAGAAGAAGGTCGACGCCCTCTACTGGCAGTTACTCTACGATTCCAACATCTATCTCTCGTGTCACACCATCAACCTCCAGCTCCACTCGAACCAACGGGTATGACCGTGTAGCATTAATACCCTGCACCACAACTACCCGTGCCACGTTTATAGGTTGGCCTGTAAAGTTTTTCATCAGAGTCTGGGATGCACCTGTATCACGCAACAACTCCAACCCATGCTTGCAACCAGCCCAACTCACGCAGCCACGCCCTCTATGGTCGCAAAAAGCATCGCGGACACGTTTCGAGCCTTCCGGACACTCCTTCACTGGCTGTGCCCCCGCATCTGACATATCACCCCGGGTAAATGCAGAAGACCTCAGAGACAGCCCAATGTTGCTAGCCAAAGACACGACTGCTGTAGGTTGGTTACTAGGGCAGGAACGTGCAAAATGCCCCTTTTTATGACACTTAAAACACTCTACTTCACCCTTGGACTTCCCCTGAGGTGGGGAAGGGCCCTGACCTTTCTTAAACGGGACAGTTTTTGGTTTGTCATCAAAATTAGTATCAATGCTCTCACTTTTGTTATTAAATGTTGCATCACTGACTCGGGGGGGTGGAGTGTTGCGCCCCTTGTTAACTGCATCGGTCCGTTGTGCAGACCCGCACCCACGAATCAGCGATAATCTCAGGTCAGCCAACTCAGCTGCCTCTTGTAGAGTTTTAGGATGTTTCTCTTTGAGGTTCAAAGTCAGGTCGCCGCCTGAGCATTTAAAAAATTGCTCTAGAAGGAATAACTGCTCAAGCTCTTCGAACGTCGTCACCTTCTCTGACCTCAGCCAATTTCTCATAGCATCAGACAGTTCCCGGGCATGTTCTAGAAAAGTGCACTCACGACCCTTCGTAACACCCCGAAACTTCAACCTATATGTCTCTGGTTGTAACTCGTACGCCCGCAGAACAGCTTCCTTCAATACCTCATAATCAATGCAAGACTCCAAGGGCAACGCATCATATGCCTTGAGTCCTTTGCCAACCAACCTAGAGGAAACAAGGGCTGCCCACTTAACCTCGGGCCATTGGTGCTCCCGGCACTTCTTCTCAAAACGCAGGAAAAACTCGGTGACACCCGACTCGTCAAATGCAGGGACTAACTTAAGAAGGTGCGATAAAGACTGATCAAGACCTCGATTCCCAGAACCGAGACGCTGCCCTGTCGACTCCACCCGAGACTTCTCAAGCTCTATGTCTGCACAGTATTTCGTAGCCTCAACCTGAAGCTCAGCCTCCCGCTGCTGCTGCTCAGCCTCACATATGGCCTTTCTCTCCTCAGCCTGAATAATAACCATCTCAAGCTGGAAGAGCATATCTGGAGTTAAACCTTGAGGAGAAGGAGATGCAACAATAGGAGTCCCACCCAGTGATCCACCCAGAGGCATACCCAACCGCCAGCAGGCATCGGCCTGCGGGAACGTACCCGGCTCCGGAGCCCGAGGGGGCGCCATGGTAGGAGTCGAGTGAAATGGGGGCTGGGCCGAAGGTGCCCCAGCTCCACCCGAAGCCCCACGCACCCCACCTAGCACACAGGTAACCAGCTCACTTCTCGACAAACAGCTAGTACCGGGAAACCCTAAGACCGTGGCTACACACTGCAGTCCGTACCGGTCTAGCCCCGACACTCGATCCGCTGACACAGGCTCCTCCAAAAATATCTGAGCATCCTCCTCATTGTTCACTACCCGAACGCCGCTTAACAAACCCAGCTTCTGCACCTCAGAGCCTGCTTCCCGTACTGTGTCCTCACTGTGCACTGATCCGTCGTTCGACATAGTGTCCACGGGAAATCCTCAACGTTTATAACAAAAACAAAAAAAGTACCTAAACTCTCATGTAGCACTATTCACTCAAAAAATGCTTGAAGACAACTCAAGTGCTATACTACGTTGCCAAAAAAAATCCAACATGTCCAAAATATTCCTCAAAAACAAATGTCCAAAAATCCTGCAATTATTTCTTACTTCACTAAATCCTAGACTAAGGTCGCCATTTGCTATGATGACTAAGATAAGATACTAGGCAAGGTCGCCATTTGTTATGACGACTAAGATAAGATACTAGGCAAGGTCGCCATTTGTTACGACCGGGACTACGAATAAAACAAGGGCACACAATGTGTTGGGAATTTAGATAAAGAGGTTAAATTACATATCACTGGTACATGAAATATCCCAACAAATAGTTATAATATAATTACCAACGACGTAGTCGATGGGTGTAATCCAGTCCCCCACACATGGCTAATTCAATTGCATGACATGTAGGAATGTTCACATAATACAATATCAATACAATGAACTTAGCTTAGAGGACTGGTGATGTACGACTGTTGTTATAGATTAATATTTGTAGCACATGGTGAACTGTGGGTTGAGTCAGAGCCGGGGGGAAGATGTTGGCTGTATGGTGTTGATTGAGAGACTCCAGGGCCGACGTCCGATCGTTTCGCGAAATTACATATGGCTGCCGGCTCATAATAATTATAACCCATAACTTGGTTTCATGATACGTCTAGAGCTGATGTAGATATTTATACATTACAGTTAATATTTAACCTATACATAAGAATAAACTACAATATACAAAGAACCAGCCGAAATCGTACATGCGATACGATACCGCCAAATTCAAATGTCCTATTGGACCTAAAACTGTCGGGATCATTACTCTATTCCCGACATATTGCCCGCCACCAAAAATGATATATAGGAGCTATATACAGAGAAAAAAAAAAAAAAGGACATCGAAGTCAAAGATCACCTTGTTTGATCTTTGATCTCCAAAGATCCACGGAACTCATAGCCGCCCTCCCTTTGGGATGACCGCCACCTGAAGCCTGAGAAGGATCATCCTTCTCATCATCAGCTGCCCCACCTTGAGGAGCACTGTCACCAGCACTCTCCTGCGGAGGGGTATCAGTAGAGACGCCAGGATCATCCGGCAGTTCTACATCCTGCTCCAAGGGATATAACCTTACGACTGGGCGAGTAGTAACCCCAGTCGAAGTTCGTATTCTAGCAACCCGTATAAGACCATCAATGCCCTGGAACAAATCGATAATCCTCCCAAGCTTCCAAAATAACCTATGACGCTCATC
Organism: Paralithodes platypus; assembly: GCA_032716605.1. Taxonomy (NCBI): domain Eukaryota; kingdom Metazoa; phylum Arthropoda; class Malacostraca; order Decapoda; family Lithodidae; genus Paralithodes; species Paralithodes platypus. The sequence continues at coordinate 63,004,698 of CM064487.1, read as the reverse complement.
ATGAATCAGGACGATATCCCCGATACGAGGCCATCGTTGATTCGTCCCTTTGATCTTATTAGAGTGACGCTCGCGAAGAGACAGCAAATATTCTTGGGTCCACCGTTTCCATAGATCGTCGGACACCTTGTTTACATACTGGAAGCGACGACGTGTGGCGTCAGCATTGCCGAACGTAGGGTCATGCAGATCTTCGTCATTTACGGACGATCTAGGAAAGGTATTAAGGGTTCGTCCACGTGTTAGCATAGAAGGCGAAATGGGTAAGAGGTCATCAACATCTGCCGAGGTATAGGTCAAGGGCCTGTCGTTGACTGACATCCCAATTTCTACTAAGATGGTTTGCAACTCCCGTCTGGTCACCAGTGCCTTTCCTAATACCTTCTTCATGGCAGATTTGACGATACCGATTGTTCTCTCCCAAATCGCCCCGAACCATGGTGCACGTGCTGGTATAAATCTCCACTGACAACCCTTTCCAGTGAGGGTAGCCACAACCTGCGGGTCATCCATTAAACTCTGGAGATATTTAGAGGCCCCGACAAAACAAGTCGCATTATCGCTCATAATAATTTGAGGGAAACCATTGCGGCCTGCAAAGCGTCTTAGAGTATGCAAAAACCCCTCACTGGACAGGTCGCCAATCAATTCAATATGAATCGCTCTGGTTACCGCACATGTGAATAGAACGGCATATACCTTTATGATATTACCGGGCGATTCTCTAACATGAATCGCTTCGGTGTAGTCTACCCCGGTTACCTGAAATGGTTCAGTCCTTTGTACCCTGAACTCAGGCAAGGGAGGTAGATCAACTGGGGAGTAAGGCTTACCCTGTAATCTTTTACAGATAGTACAGCTATTGTGGATCCCTTTAATTGATTGTTGTATCTTAGGGATCCACCAACGTTGTCGCATATACGCCAGAACATAATTTACGCCAAAATGTAGGCAGGTCCTATGGCATTGGCGAATCAACAGTTTGGTAATCAAATGAGAGGAGCTAAGGAGGACAGGATATTTCGCAGAATCAATAATGTCCGCCTTTTGTATCCTGCCTTTACACTTAATTATGCCTCCTTCCATATATAATCCTAGCTGGCTCATTAAGTTTGAGGGTTTGGCCTTTGACTCCTTGCTCAGGATTTGATGTTCAGTAGGATAAGATTCCTTTTGTACTAAACATATTAGTTTCGCTTCTGCTGATCTCAATTCATGGAGTCTGATATACTTCGAATCTTCACTAAGGAAAGACCCGTGAGCCCGACTTCTCATGTTATTAATGAAACGGTATATCCATGCAAATACCCGTATTACCTGATCATAGCTGCCGTAACGTTCCCACTCTACCAACTTGTTATCCTGATGTGTAGTACTCACAGTCGAACTACTTAACACATCATCTTGGGGCCGACTTGAAGGATCAGATATGCATTCCCTGAAATCCTGAGGCCATTCAGTTGGAGATATAAGCCATGGAGGTCCATGCCACCAAATAGAGGACGACATAAACTGTCGCGCCGAGATCCCCCGGGAAATTATGTCACTGGGGTTATCCCTGGTGCTCACATAGCGAAATTTAGCTGTAGGAACTAAGTTATGTATCTCATTAGTGCGATTAGAAACATAAACAGGTAACACTTTCTGGCTGTGTACCCATGAAAGTGCTATTTGACTGTCGCTCCAGACATAGACGTTATTGATCTGTAGTATGTCTGTATAAGTATCCAGTGTAAACTTTATTAGACGAGCAGACAGAAGCAATGCAGTAAGTTCTAATTTAGGAACTGTAATCTTCTTTATAGGGGCTACTTTGGCCTTTGCTATAGCCAGTATCGCTTCACTACCATTGTATATGTATATGGCAGTACCGTACGCACTATTACTAGCATCAGAAAAGGCATGTAGATCCACCTGTTGACCACTAATAACCTGACAATTAAGTTGGACCTAGCAACATGAGGAAATGTCCGACCGAATCAACCGCCAAGTATCTTGTAACTCAGTCGGGAGGGGCGTGTCCCAATTTAGTTTTAGCCGCCACAGTTGCTGTAAAAACATACGAGCACGGATAGTTACAGGCAGCAAAAAACCTAGGGGATCAAACAACCTCGCTGACAAGCTTAAGCAGTTTCGCTTGGTCGTAAGCTCACTGCCGCATGGGGTGTGACAGAATGATATATAATCTGTGGTAGTGTCCCATTTGTGGCCTAAAAACTTATCTCTCAGTACACCGTCAGAAGCAAATTGACCTTTCAAAAGACCACTATTAGTGGCCCATTCTCTTAACCCTTAAAAAGCAGCTCACCACATAAGTTGTTTTTAATAAAGCTGGACTATGTGGCGGCGCTCGACATAGGTCGAGTGGCAATTTCAGCACGTAATGTTGCTGAGAGAGAGAGACAAGTGGTGGCAGGAGACTAGCGAGCGTATGACTGCTCCAGACCACCGCGGCGAACCTACTGACACGAATCTCAGCTCCCTCCTCCCTCTCTCACTCGCTACATACTGAATTATATGGGGAAAGTACCGAATTACATGCTTTTTGCACTCGCGTTGCACGGTTATTGCAAGAAAACTATCCATCATACAAGGATCGTTATGGTGTCATTCGAAAGCTCTGTTTATGCCCTTTCAGGGATAGATACTTGTTTTATGTTCTGGGTCTTATTTAGGCATGAAAATGATCACGTAAACAGCCCTATTTTGGCTAAAAACACCCCGCTGGGCGGTACATATAAATAAACCGCATAGGCCGCTAAAGAAGGGTTAAGTATAGATGAGACTTGGCAAATATATCGCGGATCTCCCAGCATCTTTTGAGCAATAAGTCGTCATCGTCTCCAGTGCCTTGAAGATTGTCCACATAGATCCCCTGCTTGATCTCATTCTTGAAGTCAGGATCTAGTCCAGCCTCCTCAAGATGACGCAAGATAGTAGCGTTGAGAAGGAACTGGGAACAGGTCACCCCGAATGAGACGACTCTGAACCTGTAGACCAGATACTCTGAATCTAGATCCATTGGGTCCCGTGGCCATAAAAATCTTGTCGAGTCCCTGTCTTCACAATGGAGTTGAAGCATCAGGAAGGCCTTCTCAATATCGGCGACCCATGCAAACTTATGACATCTGAAGCGCAACATAATTTGCGCGAGATCAGAGACCAGGGACGGACCCGTGTACAGACAATCATTCAGGCTATAGGAGAGGATCACTGGATTTAGAAGAGCAATCATACACAAAACGAACAGGAGTGGTGGAACTGTCCTTTTTAATCCCATGGTGAGCAAGGTAATGGATGTTATCCCCATACTCACTGAGATCTACTCTTTCCACAAATCCACGTTGTACCTGCTCGTTTAGTACTGCCGCATAAGTCTCGCAATAATTTGGATCCTTGACAAACTGCTTCTGAAGGCCACGTAACCTACCAAGTGCTAGATGGAAATTAGTAGGTAATTTACTCTTGTTATCATTCCAAGGGAGCCTTACCACATACTGACCCCTGCCAGAGTCATACGTTACAGTCTCTTCATACGAGCTTAACGCTAGCTTGGACTCACGATCAAGTTCATGTGGGTCAATTCCAATATTGTCCAAGTCCCATAGCTTATCTATATCAGTACATGTATTATCAGGCACATTTGGCCTAATATATTTATCTATGGGGCTTACTGCTACCTTGAAGACCGTAACCACCTCCACCTGTGTGTCTTGAGAGGAAGTGGCATAGGATCCAGAAATGGCATACCCTTGGATTGTGGGGAGCATTATTAGCTTATCTACCCACCGATATCCAGGGTGAACCAGGCCGTAGTAATAATCAGCTCCGACCAGTAGCATAATACCATTGTTAGCAGAGAGTTGATCATCAGCCAGTTTATAACCCTTGCTTCTGAGATATTTCAAATGTGGTTGAATCTCTGATGCTATATAGAAACTGGGTAGTGTGTCGACCACAACAGCCTTGATGGGACATACCTTTCTTCTACAAACATAGGAAATCTCCACTATATCATAGTCACTGGAATCTATTTCACCAGTGAAACCATGGAGATGCAAATTCTCTTGACCCTTGCTGGTACACTTGAGCTGGGGTAATGATGACCGCAGAACGAATGACCTCTGTGAGCACTGGTCAAGTAAGGTGCGCGTCATTATAGGCTTATTATTACTCCCCACTACTGGCAGCATCATAGTAGGAAGCAATCGACATTCTCGAGAAGCAATGGACATGGCAGATACTTTATCACCCTTGCTCTTACCTTTCTCATGTGACTCTTTGGGGGTTCTCCCCTTTTCTTTGCCGTCGTGCCGATCAGACTGGGTGCAAAGGGAAAACCATAGTTTCCCCTTGCAATACTAACAAGGTTTGATGTAGGAATTGGTGAAATTACTGTTGAAGTGGTCTCTTGCCAGACAGCTGGTACATAACTGAAGCGATTTAGCCTTGCCAATCTTCTGTGTAGCCTTAGGATACTTAGGACACTGGTACCTCAGATGACCGTGGACACTGCACAACTTGCAACCTAATGATATTGGCCTTTTCTGTTTAGGAGAAGTCTGTACCGGGAAAGCTGCAGTAGATGGCGACATCTCCACTTGTCGGTAGTGTCCAGTACTCTCCATATTGAAGACTTCAGTCTGGTACACCTGCACCAACGCTTCCAAGTTTAGTGGAGAGTCGCTTAGTTGTCGTCTTACGATTTCCTTTAGGGGAGAGGGTATCTTGTTCAAGATACTTACACTAAATATCTCCTCCTTGGTGATGGCCATTGTCTCCATAGATCGGAGGAGGCTCTCAAAGGAGGCATAGTACTCCTTTAGGTCCGCCACATCATAGGATGGAGGATCTAGTGTGAAGAATTTGGTAATTAACGCGGTCTTGATGACTTCCTCTCTCCCGTAAGTTCTCTTCAGCAACTCCACTGCAGACTCGTAGCTTGTAGCTTCTAGCTTGTACCCACCGATCAACTTCAATGCCTCCCCTTTCAATTGACCACGGAGATATGTGAACCTTTGGATGGATGTGAGTGTTTTATTTTGATGGACGGAACACTCAAAGATATCTCAAAATCCAGTCCAGGTAGCCGAATCCCCGGAAAAGGTAGGCAAAGTAAGCTTCGGCAGGTTAAAACCAGTCGCCTTTGGTGTACCGGTATCCTTAACAGGGGTTGATTCTTGGGTGGAAGATAGTCTGGCTAAGGCTGTATTAACGTCCTCAAAGTATTCAAGATCTGCCGACATTTCTTCTTCCACATCGTCAGTAACTGCCAATAAACCATATACCTGCTGAGCATAATTATCGTAAGTGGCTAGCGATTTAGTAACAGTAGCGAATTTACCCTTAATTTGATCAGCCGTGACACTTAATAAAAATTCATCAAGATCTCTTAACCCTTAATTAGCGGCTCACCACATAAGTCGAGTTAAATAAAGCTGGACTATGTGGCGGCGCTCGACATAGGTCGAGTGGCAATTTCAGCACGTAATGTTGCTGAGAGAGAGAGACAAGTGGTGGCAGGAGACTAGCGAGTATGACTGCTCCAGACCACCGCGGCGAACCTACTGACACGAATCTCAGCTCCCTCCTCCCTCTCTCACTCGCTACATACTGAATTATATGGGGAAAGTACCGAATTACATGCTTTTTGCACTCGCGTTGCAAGGTTATTGCAAGAAAACTAGCCATCATAAAAGGATCGTTATGGTGTCATTCGAAAGCTCTGTTTATGCCCTTTCAGGGATAGGTACTTGTTTTACGTTCTGGGTCTTATTTAGGCATGAAAATGATCACGTAAACAGCCCTATTTTGGCTAAAAACACCCCGCTGGGCGGTACATATAAATAAACCGCATAGGCCGCTCGTAAGGTGTTAAACACCTATTTAAACTTCCCTTCATCCCTCCCTTAAGAATCTTAAGTTTCTTTAAATCTCTCATCGTTATATCTGAATCTAGGCTATTAACTCTCTAAACTATAAAGCAAACTAGTTACACAAATTAATACAAAATGTGGCAATAGCATTGCCACTCCCAATTTGGAAACGGTCATTAGGCTACTAGCTGCAGTAGGATGAATTAATTGAGCAAAATTGACAAATAGCAGAAACAAACTAGGGCTAGAGAAAGAAGGGTAAATGAAAAGAACTGACTAGGTCTAGTAATAAGTATTAGGCCTAGCCCAGCTGCCCATCCCACAATCATGAGGTCTGTTGGCTGTCAATCGCTTAGGAATCAACAGAGACCGAACCCCATGACCGTAATTAGGCAACTAGGCTATATAATTTAAGTAAATGAGTCACATGAGAACCCTCCCCACCGGCAAAATTAAGAAAAGAGTCTCATAATGACAAAACACAATGAACATCACAGGCACACCACCAAAGCGAAATGAACAGCTACCACAGACACCTGCAGGCCTAGACTGCCTAGCCTAGCCTAGCCTAGCCTATGAGCGCGAAACGGTGCCCAACGAAATTACCCCTACCCCAATCTTCAGCCCAGCTAACCCACCAAAAAACGCCAAGGATCACACGCCCAAAAAACCCTGGAAACTAGCCCCCGAAAAGATAAGGACGGCGCCTAAATGGAAAAAAAAACACGAGGGAAGAAGCCGGGTCTATACTAGGGAAACGGCAGTCGGCCCAACAACGCGCGAGGCGGCAGCCATTTGTAAGCCCACAAGCGTCAAGGAAGTAAACAAAACGGTACTACGGTAAGGAAGCCTTAGGGCACGAAGGACCATTATTTGTCGGGAATTTAGATAAAGAGGTTAAATTACATATCACTGGTACATGAAATATCCAAACAAATAGTTATAATATAATTACCAACGACGTAGTCGATGGGTGTAATCCAGTCCCCCACACACGGCTAATTCAATTGCATGACATGTAGGAATGTTCACATAATACAATATCGATACAATGAACTTAGCTTAGAGGACTGGTGATGTAGGACTGTTGTTATAGATTAATATTTGTAGCACATGGTGAACTGTGGGTTGAGTCAGAGCCGGGGGGAAGATGTTGGCTGTATGGTGTTGATTGAGAGACTCCAGGGCCGGCGTCCGATCGATTCGCTAAATTACATATGGCTGCCGGCTCATAATAATTATAACCCAAAACTTGGTTTCATGATACATCTAGAGCTGATGTAGATATTTATACATTACAGTTAATATTTAACCTATACTTAAGAATAAACTACAATACACAAAGAACCAGCCGAAATCGTACATGCGATACGATACCGCCAAATTCAAATGTCCTATTGGACCTAAAACTGTCGGGATCATTACCCTATTCCCGACACAATGATTGGACTAGTAATAGGGCACTATGCAACAACGGTACGCTAGATCCAAACCCTCGAACTTATATGCCGGCGAACAAAACACCTATACCCTCCAGGGTTAATCTGCGATAGCGGGGTATCCTTAACTGGGCATAAATGTACTCTACTTCAGGCTAACCGACACTGGTATAGCCTGATAACAAACAATAGGGAAGTTACATTAAAATGCATAAAAAGGAATCTATGGAAAGATCAATTAAAAAACTGCAAGATTTAATACAATAAAAAGATGCTTCAATACAGTTACTCTAAACAACAATAAACTCTTCACTCCTATCTGAAAGAAAGTGAAGTATAGTCCTACAGCATAGACCTGGAAACTTCTGAAGAAAGTCTGATGCTCATAAGATGCTCGTACTGATCTTGAACTATATAAAGGCAGGAGGCAGGACACCACACGTGTAAATCGAATACACAAAAAGATAGGACATATAATGTTAACTGACACGAGAATACTATAAATGCGCAACGGTAGCAATGCTCGACACTAAAACAAGTACTTCCTCATCAACGAAACAGTCTGCTATGGTTGTGCAGCTCAACAACAACCTAGACTAATAAATGCTGTGAATAATAATACGTACAGTACATATCAAAGAGCTTATATTAAATACTAACAAGTGTCTACTCGATTAATAATGTCTAGCTGGGATACTCTAGGTAATGAACTGGGGTTGAGCAAGACAGGCTCGTAGTCTAGCGATGTTCTTAACCCCTAAATGTCGGCGCGCAACATAAGTCGAGTATAATAAATCTGGACTATCTGGCGGTGCGCGACATAGGTCGTGTGGCAATTTCAGCACGTAATGTTGCTGAGAGAGAGAGACAAGTGGTGGCAGGAGAGTAGCGAGCGTATGACTGCTCCAGACCACCGTGGCGAACCTACTGACACGAATCCCACCTCCTCCCTCCCTCTCTCACTCGCTAAATACTGAATTGTATGGGGAAAGTACCGAATTACATGCTTTTTGCACTCGTGTTGCGCGGTTGTTGCAAGAAAACTAGCCGTCATAAAAGGATCGTTATGGTGTCATTGGAAAGCTCTGTTTATGCCCTTTCAGGGATAGATACTTGTTTTACGCTCTGGGTCTTAGTTAGGCATGAAAATGATCACGTAAACAGCCCTATTTTGGCTAAAAACACCCCGCTGGTGGCTACATATTTTATACCGCCTAGGCCGCTCTTTAGGTGTTAAGACTGCATCCTTTAAGTTACGTTAATTGACAAGGGGCTCTCTCGATAGATCCAGATCACAAGTATCTTGTTCTATCCTGGCGACCCTCTAAAGACAAGCAAAGAGGCAGCAAAGTGTGGAACTGGTACAGGCCAAAACCCTCAGTCAACACAATGCTGCACTCGCAAAGGACGCAACCGAAAAGACAACCCAGGCTACCACAGGACCGGTCGAAGTCGTGTAGGTATAAGCAAACCGTACACACATCGGAGACAACGACTACAGTTACCTTATCCCAGTCTAGCATTAAATAAAAGAGCAGAAACACTAAATCAATAATGGAGACACACAAAGTTCTTAACCTATACTAACTAAGAACCCTCAAACCTATTCTAAGTACATGTAAATAGCACTGAGGACGGCGCATACAATACAATGGGCCGGCTATGAAAACCGTATGCAGAACCCAAGGGGAGTGTTGTGCAGTTAATAAAGGTTAGAGTATGGAAAGAGAGAATCGAGTGAGAGAAACAGTGATAAAGGTGGTGATCGGGAGAGAGTATGCAAAGGGATGTTAGAAGCACGCGCGCCAAGCCTGTCCTGACGAGGACAGCTCCTGGGGACCCTCATGGAGGAGGTAAGTTACACAGGAGCCCGCAAAGGCGCGATGGTCGACCAATCACGGGCCGAGACGTCACAAGACAGCAGGTGTCACGTGACACAGCAAGACACGCCGTCCAATGGCGAGCGAGAGGCAGGAATGCACCCGCACCTACAGACACTCACTACCTTCTCGCTCTAAAAGTCTTTCTCATTCACACGCTGGTACTATCATCACTACTGTTGACATAAAATATAACCCGTTGTCACAGACAAAAACAAAGACCACCACTGGACTGTCTGTGACAATGCGATTACTAGGAAAGAAAGAACAACATTCTCTGATAACTGTAGCCCATTTCGATGTCCCTGGCGAGCGCTAGTGGCTAACGAGAGGCGATTCTGCCAATGCTGGTAGACGTCACACCGTTATTAACTATTTATCGGGCCGATTGTTCAATGTTTGCTGGAAATACATTGGCCCACTTCAGGCAGATACATTACAGGTTATTGGCACAATATATTTAAATTGGTGTCGGCACGGTTATAGTTATCCACCATTGGCCCAGTTAACGGGCCAATGAAGTTCCATCGAAGGCTGGTGTGCAAACGGTAAACTAAAATAAATTGGGACAGTGACGGCAACAAAAACTACGGTTATTGGGCCGATACTAACAAAAATTAGAAGGCCGTTATTAACTATTTATCGGGCCGATTGTTCAATGTTTGCTGGAAATACATTGGCCCACTTCAGGTAGATACATTACAGGTTATTGGCACAATATAATAAAATTGGTGTCGGCCCGGTTATAGTTATCCACCATTGGCCCAGTTAATGGGCCAATAAAGTTCCATCGAAGGCTGGTGTGCAAACGGTAAACTAAAATAAATTGGGACGGTGACGGCAACAAAAACTACGGTTATCGGGCCGATACTAACAAAAATTAGAATGCCGTTATTAACACTGTATTGGGCCGATTGTTCAATGTTTGCTGGGTAATTCTTAGCAGTGGCGGATCCAGGGGGGAGGGCACCTGGGTACGTGCCCCCCCCAAAAAAAAAAAAATAATAATATTAAATATTATAATAATAATAATAATAATAATATATATTAATAATAAAATAATAACAATAACTATTAATAATCAAAACAATAATCTTCAATAATTCTTCATAAATTGATATATAGACATAGGCCAAAATACGCCAAATATGTGATAATGAGGACCATAAGTTGAAAATACAAAACTCACATGTCTAGGACACGACGTACACATAACGGTCAGTTTGTTTACATTCTGCCCTCTAGGCCTAACTTGCGGCCTAAATTACTTCACTCACACTGACTCACTGCAGTTGCCAGTTGCCACTTGCCAGTAAGTTCCTCAGTACTCGACTAGCTTATGGTGTGGACAGTCACGGCTGTCGGTGGCATATGTGTTGGTGTTCAACTGCTATTAATACCCTTTTCATAATTTAATTCCTTCATAGAGAAACTTTATTCATATAGGGATACCTGGGATAGGCCTGAGGCAGAGGCCAGCCGCCAGGCATATATACAACATGCCATTTGAATGTGATTTTGTTGTTAAGTTTTTTACAGACTTGTACAGGGTAATCGTTATTTGTAACCATGTAGGCTACTGAAAATGCCTAGTGGACTGATGCTGATGATCTGTTCAATGAAAAATGAATTCTTAATTATGGAATATGGACCCTTGATTCGTTCTGAATTTCTGCTGTAAAATTCGCCTGGAGATATTATTCGTATGAATATTCGTCAATCCTTTTTGTCTAAATTTCAGAATTTATAGCTTTGAAGCTATGAAGGGTAAATATTAACGATTCGCTCGGCTTCGGCAGCGATTTTTCTGGTATATTTTTACTTGCTCAATATCATGTTCCTATTCTTCCATTAAATTATTCTAATCTGACCACAGGGCAACCATGAAACGTTTGGAAGTAAGCGTTCCTCCAGGAGAAACACAAGGAGCAGCAGGAGCTGCTAGAAAAAAACAAGCCAAACTTGAATTTTTCTTTAAAAAAGAAAATAAGATTACTGGGTAAGTAATAGTATAGCAGCATAATTTATTATATTTTGTCTGTGTTCGATTTTACTGCTATGTATTGGAATTGTTGAGTTTTGGCAATATTACGCTATGTAGTAGGCTACCCACCGACCTCTATAAGTACTATATAGGCCTACTCAGATACTGGGAAGCACTATGGTCATATTAAAACCACTATAAAATACATGATTTCTCTCCCTCCATAGGCCTCAAAATGCCCCTAAAAGTACTCAATTTTCCAAAAATTTCTTGGGGGGGGGGGCTTTCAGCGCCCCCCCCAAACCCCGTAGCTGTAGGGGCTCGCCTTGCTCGCCACCCACCCACCCATTTAGAGGGGCTATGCATAACCCCATGCCTAGTGCCCCCCTAAAAAATTATTTTCTAGATCCGCCACTGGTTCTTAGTAGCGATTGCGAAAAATTAATAACAGCCTACAGACGGAATCTATTCAGGCCAAAATTGGAGTAAATCAATCCGAGGAGCAAGTTCAGCAGATATTCGTATGACGACAGTCATGCGTTAAGGGCAGATTTTTACTTGAGGGTGTTTTTTCTGAACCCCTTTCCCCCTCATGTTTAGCCCCATTATTATTGAGACATTTTAAGGCGTTTGCCGCATTAGCTTGTCTATTTTATAACTGTTCGCCCCATTTGTCAATATTAAAACTGTTCTTACTGTTTAGGTGTCTATTATTTTTCCTGGCGAGCGATAGTGAGTCTGAAATTTTGGATTAACCGACTAGTCTTCCAGGTATTGCAATATTGCAGTAATGTCTTCCAGATATTGCATTAATGTCTTCCAGGTATTGCAATCCTGCAGTAATGTCTTCAAGATATTGCAATATTATAGTAGTGTCTTCCATACATTGCAATATTGCAACATTGTCTTCCAGATGTTGCCATATTGCAGTAATATCTTCCAGATATTGCAATATTGGAGTGATTTCAAATGGCAATATTGAGACTTCTCCCAGACATCACTATGCTTTTCAACATCTGACAGACATTACTATAATATCACAATATCCAACGTCTGACAGACAGTATTGCCAAAATCTATCATCTGGCAGACATATCTACCCTAATCCAACATCTGACAGACATTACTTCAATAGTCTAACATATGTCAGACATGCTTACCATAATTCAACATCTGACAAATATTACCATAATCCAACATCTGGCGGACATCACAAACATAATCCAACATCTGGTATGAATCACTACCACCTTCCAACATCTGGCATACATCACTACCAAATTCTTACATCTGGCAGACATTTATACTATATTCCTGGCAGATGTCACTACCATAATTCAACATCTGGTCAACCAGGAAGACATCTGACAGACAGCATTACCAAAATCTAACATATGGAAGACATCACTACCATTTTCCAACATTTGGCAGACATCACTACCTTTATCTTGAATCTGCTAGAAACCACTACCATGTATTAGCATCTAGCTGCTCACTACCATAATCCAACATCTGGCAGACCGTTACCATATTCCAACAACTGGCAGACATCCCTACCATAATTATATTCCATCATCAGACAGACATTACTAACATATTCAAAATATTTCAGATTACTACCAAAATGGAGCAAACATTATTACCTCATGCCAACATCTGGCAGACATTAATACCAACTTTCACAATTTGGCAAACATCGCTACCATTTTCCAACATCTGACAGACAGGTTTTTCTGGCTCGATTCGCTTGTCGGCAAAAAACCTTGCTCCCGCGCTATTATTTATTGGCATTTGTTGTAATCATTCGAACTTGAGCCCGACTTCAGAAAAAAGTCTCGACTTGAGGCCGACTTACTGGAGTCGCGTCTTAAGCCACGACTTTGAATATGGCAAAGTCATGCTTGATAAGTCTGACTTGAGTAAGTCTAGCATCCAGACTTGAGTCGGACTTAAGACCGATTTTCAAGTCGGTCTCAAGCCTTGTTCAAATATTGCCTCATATGCTTCACACTGTGTTTGTGTGTGCTTTGTCCTCTCTTCCAAACCCCACCCCTAACCATCACTGTGGGCCACTGTCCGGAAAGGGTTCCGGCCTCACCTCTTGTCAGAGAGGAGTGGGCTAGAGAAAGTATCAAAGTGTACCGGTAAGGCAGTAACTCCAATAGTAGCCTAAATCAGCCCTTTGATAATTTCATATTCTAACTCAGTGGTCTGATTAGTATAGTGCCTATTAGTAGTACTGTACTGGTGCCTTTATAGTAGCAGTGTCTGACCCATTGAAAAGTTACTTTTGTTATAAAGGTTAAGTACAGGTTACATTGTCTAGTTATGTTAGTTATCTAGGACTTTAGACTTATTACAGTTACTGTACATACAGCACATCATGCAACAAATAGAAAAAGGATATCCATAATGCTAAAGAAAGCCTAGGCCAAATGTAAAGATTTCCCTATTTAGTCTAAAATTTGCTGTGAAATACTGTACATACTGCACATTATGACTTGCAGCCTCATTGCACTCATTACTTTATGGTAGTTTGTGTTTGGCTACCCTTAACCGTCTCCGAGATATTACGCGATTTTGAGCCCATTAGGGATACTTTAAAACCTTTGTTACCATCAGGGGAATTTAGAAACCTTAAGTTTAGTTACTTCAACCTCTGCAGTTGTCTTTGAGTTAGCTGTGGGCAGAAAACTAATTTTGGAGAGGTAATTATAAGAGTGAGAGAACTATTTCTTATTGCTAATCTGGCAACCTCTGCGTCATACGAGTCTGAAAGGGTTAACATAAGTAAGGTCTCGGGCAATAGATAGATATAGTCTGCACATTTACCACACCCAAGCACAAGCAGGCTTCGATGCTTTGGGCTCGTGGAGAGCATGGATGAACTAAGCTGGGTGAGTAAATGCACAATCTTGCACATAGGGGTAGATTGTGAACAAAGATGTAGGATCAGACTTTACGCGTTGATCTTGAATCAAGGAACCTGACTTGAGACAGCTCTCAATAGAAATGTCTATAGCGCCGCCATTAGAACCTAACCCTGTAACCACGCTTTTGTGTGGACTATATGTATGTATTCTCTAATTCTCCACAAACATATCCCCCTTCTCTCTCTCTCTCTCTCCCTCTCCCTCCAAATATTCATTACCTTGTCTTCCCAACCACTCCCTGTATGCTGTCTTTTTTCTGCAACTACTTGTTTCACTTCAGTTCACCGTGGTGTACATTTCACTCCTCTTTCCTTTCTAACCCCACATTCCTAATCACATGATGCAAACATCACTTCCTTAAGCACTTTGTTCACTTCTTCCATTTCCTCCGTTCGTTCCTCGTCAAATCTACTTTGTCATCTTTGTACTGCTCTCTTGAATGATTACACTACGGTACTGTATACCGGTATATCATTTGTTCACTTTCCATGCAGACATATAAGTTTAAAACACTTTTAGTCGATAGAGAATGTGGTTACAGTCTCACGTCCTAAATGGCGGCTTTCCAGGCGGCCCTGTCGTCAAGTTCTTTATTTTGAGATAGGACCGGAGTACCTGATCCCATGTCATTCTACGTCTACCCCTATGCGCAGCTCCCCCACGTTCACAGTCTAGCATTTCTTTACCCAGTCCTAATTATCCATTCTCTCCATGTGTCCAAACCAAGCAAGTTGGCTCGTGCGCATTACTGTACTATAACTTCCATACCTGTGTGTATCAATATTTTAATATCAAATATTTGTGTCTACAGGAGAGATACCAAGACCCCAAGACAGACTTTTCCACATCCCTCTGACTATGATCCTTGTACATTGGTCCAGGATTACGATGCGGATGAAGCGCTCATCCAGGCGTTGGAAGGAACAAATGCTGTGATACTACAAGCATTGAAGCCACCAACTCCAGCAATCAAGCTCTTTACTATCCCTGATATAGCAGTTAAGTACAGATCAGAGAGTACAATTACAGGTACAACTTTCCTTGATTATGTCAAGGATTACTACACCCCTGAAATCATAGAACACATTAAGAAAATTACTAAAAATCAAAGTAATTGTGTGCATTGGAAAAAACATAGAATTGGTGCTCTAACATCAAGCACCATGCACCTGGCTTCTCATTATACCAAGATTGAGGCTGATAATTATATAGTGAAACTATTTATGGGCAAATCAAACTTTGAAGGTAATGCTGCCACAAGATATGGGAAAATCCATGAAAAAGTGGCAAGAAATTTGTATTTAAACAAAATGAAAAAAATTCACAAATGTTTGAAAGTTAAAGAGGCTGGCCACATCAACAAAGAAAATCCCATCTTGAGGGCAAGTCCTGATGGCCAGGTCTCATGTAAATGTTGTGGTATTGGCCTATTATAAATAAAGTGTACATACAGATCGGATCTTAACTTGTGCACAGGGGAGGAAATTGCCAAGGCTGGAAAATACTATGTGGAAATTAGGGATGATGATATAGTACATCTTAAAAAATCTTCCCCATGGTACACACAGATCCAGATGCAACTTGGCATAACATGGTTTTCTTGGTGTGACTTTGTCCTGTTCACTAAGAAAGCACCATATTTAACAATAGAGAAAATATTTCTTGATAAAGACATATTTAACTCGGTGGTGAGAAAAGCACTGTCGTTTCATGATAGGTTTGTAGTCCCTAAACTTTTTGGAGATACCGGTAATATTGTAAATTTAAAGTCACCATGATACTCTCATCTCTTCCACTGACAAAGCTGACATGCACTGTTGGGCTGTCCAGGTGGTTCCACTCATCTTTCAAGAGAGGATCTCAAAAGCATGTTATTGGGCCCTGGTGGTTGTGGTCATCTGCCAAACTATTCAAGAGGTTCTTCATGTAAGGGACAATTCAAATGAGAGTGCATATATATATATATATATATATATATATATATATATATATATATATATATATATACTGTATATGCATAATGTTTTCGCAAAGCCACTTTCAATGATAAATAATGATTGATTCCCTTAAAATAGACTAGGCTAACTACTAATTGTGTATGGATAATTTGTCTGTGTGTGTGATAACCTTCAACCCTATTATTTTCAGATAATTTTTGTACTTTGGATTAATAAACAAATAACTAGATTACATGCCTATAACTTATTACCTTAATTTAAAGATAAGTAATTATTACATCCATGATCATATTATTATGATGTACTGTATATATACAGTATATTATTTATTATTATTATTTTTGTTTTACTTTTAGTATATATTATTATTATTATTATGTATTTATTTATTTATTTGTTTGTTTTGCTGGGGGTGGCTGACTTGTGGTGTTGTCCCTGGTCGGGCTCCGTCTAGAATCGGCCACCCCCAGTTTCATCTAATGGTGGAGGAAAAACAAAAAATATAATAATAATATATAATTATATGCTTCACGCATCATACTGCGTGTCGTACAAGGTGACTAATAAAGGGGATGGCGATAGACTTGTGGACCAACAGCCATTAACTATGCAATAGTCTTTATCTTGGCATGGCACTGCCGAGACCGTATATACTTTGTTCATACTCTTATATCTAGTGAGGTTATTTAGAGATACATTTCTTTTTCAAAAAAACAAAAACATGGGGGGGGGGGGTGACAAATCATTGCTATATATTATTTTCACTTGCAATGCAAGATAAGCTTATTAGACAAATCACCATGCTCTTGGTCTCATCATAAGGAAACAATCAAACAATTCAAAAAATGTTAGTCAACTATTCAGTAAATAATATTTAATAAGTATAACCAGGGCAGACAGCAAATTTACCTGATCACTAAGGAGCTTTAACTAAGGACATGTGTGTAATCAGATTTAACTCATTGAAAATAATGTAAAACTTGCATAATAAACAACCCAAAACAAGAACGAGACAATATATGGGCAAAAGAACTAATCAAACTCGCTATGTGGAAATAATGCTTTAGCAAAATATAATTTTGAAATAAAAAACACAATCCACCACATAGGGTGTACAGTCTACGACAGAACTTGTTGTCATGGCCTGAGGCAATGTGTTAGTTCACTTATCTTTTAATAGATGGCCCTTTAATCGCTTCTAATAAAAGGGGGCGGGGTTAGTATAGAGGTTGGAAGGAGGAGGAGTCAAACGTGTGTGTGTGTGTTCTAGAACAGCACTCAGAATAACTTTATTTTAACATAACACACAGGCTATATTATTAGACTATCCCATGCCGGATCACAAATAAGTAACACACACCAGGTGTTGCGTTATTTATGGAATTTAATATACAGACAAGCAAGTGTCTATCCTTCAAACTTCCCATTCCCCCCTCCTCCCCTTCTCTCTGCTGCCTTCCCCTATCTCCCCCCTTCTCTCTTTTTCTCTCCCCCTTCTCTCTCCTAACCGAATATATAATTTTCCTCATCGTCGTGTTCAAAGCTGTCCATAAAAAAATCTTTGGTGTTTTAATAATACTGTTCTTTTTACCTTTACTGATTCTCAATTATTAACTCGTATTCTATTATTTACCTTATACAATGTGTTATAGAAAATAAATATATACAGTATGCTCCGTTGCAAAACACTCAAAGTTGCCAACCTTGGCGTCCTGGTTAGTGTAAACAATCGTATAAATATATAAGTAATTGAAACGGGATGTTACAATCCACGCATCAAGACAAGTTGGATCACATTGTAATCTAGCTTTGACCAAATTATAACCAAATATATATATCATAAAGACAAGATAATATCGGCCCAGTTAGAGAAAACACTTTAGATGAGCTGAAACGTGTTTTTTTTTTGTAATAAAAACAAATTTTCATATTAGAGTAAAAAATTGTTTCTTTCATACCACTATTCACAGCACTGTGGTTGACCAATTCATAATCTACCTTAACATGTTGTTGTTATTGTTGTTGTTCCCCCAAGCTGCCTGGCCGAACAGCCCCAAGGCCAAGGCCATAACCGAGCGCCCCCACAGAACCCTCCCTGCCGACCACAATAAAGCCTGGGTGACCGAAGCCACTCCATGGCGGGGAGCTAAGGAGGGTGCGGAAACGCCCGGGAAACCAAAGACTGTGACGCATGTCCAGTGTGAGCATGCTGTACAGAACGCCTAGTCATGCCCCACTCTCGCTAGGATCGTCAGGGCAGGAACTTTGGCTGTAGTCTATGTAGAGTTTCCTAACTTAGTTCATGTGAGCCGTTGTACTATAAGTAATATGAATATGTATTTTGTTTTCATCTGAGTCAACGAGTTCTATTTTATATCATTAGCTATAAGTATTGTGTGTAAAACTTATTTGTAATGATGGGAGAAGCGGCAGCCACAGTTGGGGGTCAGTGGGTGCGCCATGCGGGAGGTGGGCCTAACTCACTAGCACTCCCCCCCCCTCCCCCCTCCCCTCTGTGCTAGGAAAGCCTTTGTCTATCCCAGAGGAGAGAGATATTACGTAATGATTGTCAGTGGGGGTCCCTTAGTAGTTCACGTTGGGCTCACTAGAGGGCCGGGTATAAAAAGGGAAGTCTAGCCATTTTTTCATCAGAACTCATTAGGCAGAGCGACTTCTCATATCCCTTGCTAACTATATATATTCTTCTGACTGATGTGAACTTTCTCTACTACCTTACATTCTTATCTCCTCTTTTCCCTACCCTTTTTAACTTCCATGGTCCCGTTGGTGCAGAGCTAGTCAGCCAACGTATTATCGCTTGAGTTCTCACGAGATATTTGCCTATTAGATAGCCTATTTTGGAAGGGTTAACTTAGAATAGGATTGATTTATGTTTGTTGCACTTGTATATGCATTTCCCTGTGTGTTATTATTATTATTCCTGTTTTCTGCTAGTCTAGGTAATGCTAGACTGGGGTAAGGCTTTTCTGTGTTACGAGTTGTTGTTTGATGCAGTGGTTAAGCGATAAACCTGCATACTCGTTTCGGTTCAGTGAAGCCTAGGTTGTCTTCGTGGATGACTGTGTTGAGTTAATAATTTACAGTGCGTGAGGGCAAGAGCCTAACCACCCTGTATTTTATTAACAGTTTGTTTTTACTTTGTCAAGGAGCCGGGAGAAAACCAGATACAAGGGATCTGGATTTCTCAAAGTGCACTTGTTAGTTTTAACGTAATACTTTAAACAGTTGTGAGGACTTCGCTAGGCTACGAGCCGTTTTTGCTCAGTCACTGCTACCTTTTGCCCACAGTACCCCAGCTAGACTTTACTCGATTAGTAGATACAGAATAGTATTGAAGCTTTCCTTATGTATGATATTGTTTATGCACTATTGATTTCATGTGTTGCAAGCTTGGCTACTTTAGTGATTAGTGGCCCACGAGCACAATCCTAGTAGGCTATTGCCGTTGCATTTGCGGAGTACTTCTTTTTAATGTTTGCCATTTACTATTGCATATTCTTTTAATTATTCTTATGCCAATTTAAACCTTTAATAGTATTTAATTGCCAGTGTTTTGCTTATTGAATTACTGTTCAAAATCCGATACGTACTTCTTACGAGCATCCGAGAAGCATCTAACTTTTTCAGAAGATTCCTTGCTCGATGCTTAAGGACTATTAATTAACGTAACGTAATAGTGCCGATCCGAAGTAGAGGGTGGAGGACTTCTTAAGTTCTTAGTCAAGGGTGGATTACTTCGGCTTCGGCCAACACTATTCTTTGGTGTTGTTGTTTCTTACTTCATTGTTTGATTGTTGACCAGACTAGATAATTCCTGTCTCTTTATTAGTCTGTTGTTGAACACTAGTACCGAGTTCTTGTATACCCCGTTATAGCAGATTGAACTCTGGAGGGTATTGGTGTTTTTTGTTCGGCTGGCAGTACTCAGGGGTTGGGATCGTGTGTTTCCGTTGTGGCAGCGAGCCGTATTCGAGTCCTGATTGAGAGCCCTTGTGTACCCGAGTGCTAGGTCGTAACAAATGGCGACCTTGCTTAGGATTTTGTGAACAGTATACATTTTTGCAGAGTTGTACAACATTTGTTTGTTTGTATTTTAGCGTGCATATTGAAGAATATTTTTTTTTGTATGGCAATTAGTAAAGCATTTAAGAGACTCCAGTTAATTTAGTAATTAGTGCTTGCATAGGAAGTTTAACACTTTTGTCTCGAGAATTTTTTTGTGGACTTCAGTATGTCGTGCATTAGCACTGACGATGAGCGAGAGATGCCATTTGAAGGTGTGCCGTTAGTAACCAGTGAGGAGGATGCTAGAGTCTTTGTGAGTAAGCGGTACCACGTGACGGAGGAGAGGCTGACTGGGGTGGATGTTTGTGGCTTGCACCTGATAGCCAAGGTTTTGGGCATTTCCAATGTAGTAGGGATGTCCAAGGGGGAGCTGATTTCCTGGGTGTTGCGTGGGCGACATGAGGTTTCGGAGGAGAGGGCGTTTGGGGGGGTTCCTCCCCAGATCCCCTCTCACTCGACTCCCACAGTGCCGTCCACTCAGTTACCGGAGGTTAGCACTCTCCCACAGAGGGATGAGAATTGGCAGATTGGAGTGCCCTCGGGTGGTGCACATGGTGGTTCCCCAGTTTTTGCTCCCCCTCCTTCAGTAGTGTGTCTCCAGATATGGTATTTAGACGAGCTTGCTAAGATTGAGGCTAGGAAGCAGGAGATTGAGGCTAGGAAGCAGGAGAATGAGACTAGGAGGCATGAGATTGAGGTTAGGAGGCAAGAGGATGAGACCAGGAGGCATGAGGCTGAGCTTAGGTACGACTCAGAGAAATATTGTGCTAAATTAGATTTAGATAAGACTCGTGCAGAGTCGACAGGGACTCGGATGGGCCGTGAGGGCCAAGTAAGAGAACAGTCCTTGGCCCAATTAGTCAAATTGGTGCCGGTATTTAGTGAAACTGAAGTCACAATTTTTTTTAATCGTTTTGAGAAGAAGTGTAGGGAGCATAATTGGCCTGAAGAGAAGTGGGCAGCTCTAGTCTCCTCAAGACTTACAGGTAAGGGTCTGAAGGCTTATGATGCACTGCCTTTAGAGTCTTGCATTGACTACCCAGAATTGAAGAGAGCTGTCCTACGGGCATACGAGTTGCAACCGGAAACATACCGATTGAAGTTTCGGGGTGTTACAAAGACTAGGGAGGCGACCTTTCTTGAACATGCCCGGGACTTAAAAGATGCACTTAAAAACTGGACACGTTCTGAGAAAGCTGAGACGGCAGAACAGTTGACTGACCTGTTTCTGCTCGAGCAGTTTTATAAGTGTACTGGTGCAGAAATGACTTAACTATTAAAGAAAAGAACCCAAAAACTCTACAGGAGGCAGCTGAGATGGCTGACCTCCGGCTATCACTAATTCGTGGGTGCGGGTCTGCCCAGCGTAGTGAGGCAGGTAACAAGGGGCGTGACGCCCCACCCCCCCGAGTTAGTGATATACCTTATGCAAACAAGTACAAGAGCCATGATACCAAGACTGACCACAAGACTAGCACCGTCCCATTTAAGAAGGGGCCGGGCCCTTCCCAGTACCAAGGGAAGCCCAAAGGGGAGTTGGAGTGTTATCATCGTCATAAAAAGGGGCACTTTGCAAGAGTCTGTCCTAGCAAACCACCTACAGCAGCTGTGTCTTTGGCCTGCAACATTGGTGTGTCTCCGAAGTCATCTGAGTTTGCTCGGGGCAGTTCGTCAGAGGCTGAGGCACAGCCAATGCAGAAGCACCTGGGAGGCTCGAACCCTGCTCAGGATGTTTTTTGCGACCATAGAGGGCGGGGTTGCGTGATGTGGGCAGGGCGCAAGCATGGAGTAGAGGTCTTGCGTGATACAGGTGCTTCCCAGACTCTGATGAAAAACTTGACTGGCGACCCTATCAACGCGGCTCGGGTGGTAGTGGTGCAGGGTATTAATGCAACTCGGTCATACCCGCTGGTGCGGTTGGAGTTGGATGGTGTGGCACGTGAATTGGATGTCGGGATTGTGGAGAAACTGCCAGTGGAGGGCGTCGACCTTCTTCTCGGCAACGACTTTGCAATGCCCGCTTCTGAGGTTCTACCCTTAGTCGTTGCCGAGAGGCCGGCCGACGTGAGTAGGGAAGAGCAAGAGTGGGTCGAGCGGTGCCAGACACAACCCATGGCGTGTGTTGTCACCCGAGCTCGGGCAGGTAAAGTGTCACAGCCTAGTCCTCCGTCTTCAGACCAGCGGAGGAACGATCAACAGGAGGAGGCTAAAGCTGGAGTTGGTTTTAAGAGTTTTGACTCGGCGGCTCTCCTGGGTGATTCAGTATTAGCACCATTACTTAATTCTAGAGTAGCCCCTGGGCCTGTCATCGAGAGTGACGAGGCTGGGCATGACGAGTCTCCACGACAGCAACGTTATGTACATCGAGAGAGACAGAGGGAGCAGCCCAGTATCGGGGAAGGTCATGCATTGCTCCGGGAGCAGTTAGATCGCTTGGCACCCTCAGATATACGTCGGTTGCAACTAGAGGACCCTGAGCTCCAAACGTGTGCTAATGGAGCTGTAGAGCTCGACGAGGACGGCGATGCACAGCCAGGAGATTTTTTTTATTTAGAAGGCATCCTCTATAGGCGTTTTCAAGACCCTAAACGTAGTTGGCAAAAGGGGTCCGGAGTAGTGGACCAGTTGGTGGTGCCCCGGGAGTGCAGGGATAGCCTACTGAGGTTGGCGCATGACACACCACTGGCAGGACATCTAGGGGTGAGAAAAACGGTGGCGGCTTTGGGGAAATTGTTTTGGTGGCCGGGGATGAAGTCTCATGTGCAGTCATGGATAAACTCATGTGATATTTGTCAACGTATCGGGAAACCGAACCAAGTTATTCCTAAGGTTCCGTTACACCCTATTCCTGTGATTGGGCCACCCTTTAGTAAAATTATTGTTGACATGGTTGGTCCACTCCCTCACACTAAGGCTGGAAATAAATTTTTGTTAACCATAATGGATGTTGCCACTAGATTCCCCTGATGCATACCCTATGAAAAATGGAATGGCTAAGACGGTAGTCAGTAACTTGTTGTGGTACTTCTCAAGGTACGGGTACCCGGAGGAGATTCAGTCTGATCAGGGATCTAATTTCACCTCCAACATGTTCAAGCAAACAATGCAACAGCATGGGATACGAGCAGTAGTATCGTCAGCGTATCACCCTGAGAGTCAAGGGGTGCTTGAGCGGTGGCATGCTACACTTAAAAGCATGCTCAGGTGTTATTGTGCTGACAACGGTATGGATTGGGATCTTGGATTGCCTTATGTGCTGTTTGCTGCTCGGGAGGTACCTGGTGAGAGCCTGGGATTTAGTCCAAACGAGCTGATTTTTGGACACGTGTCAGGGGCCCCCTTAACATGCTGAAAGAAATTTGGGAGGGGACTGTGCAGCCTTGTCCATTATTAAAGTATGTGCTTGAAAGCCGTGAGCGCATGCTTAAGAGTCTGGAGATGGCAGGTAGATATTTGACAGAATCACAAGCTTTGATGAAGGACAGGTATGATCGCAAAGTGTGGCTCCGGAAGTTCACTGTAGGACAAGAGGTATTAATTTTGTTGCCTTTGGTTGGTAACCCCCTCTCTGCGAAGTACACTGGACCTTATAAAATTGTAGAAAAAATGTCAGACTTAGATTACCTTGTTGCCACTCCAGACAGGAGGAAAAAGAACCAGTTATGTCACGTGAACCTTATTAAAGTGTATGTGAGGCGCCCCTCTGAGCCTCTCACTGTCCCTGTGTTGGCTTGTTGCGGCCGTGGTGGAGAAGGAGAGTACAAAGTACAAAGTACAAAGGAGTACAAAGGAAATCAAGCAACAACAGATCTAGTGACCCTTCTAGGTTGCTTGTCCTCCAAAACACTGAGGATCAAGTGTCCAAACAGTGGTTTAGAGTGGGTAAGGGAACATTGGAAAGGGAACTACTGCCCTGCCACTAACGTGGCAGGACTAGGAAGTTAGTAGGGGACATATGGGTTAGTAACTGAGGGGAGGATAAAGTTATTCATTTACAAACGCAGTCAGTCGCGGGTTTGATGCGAGATATTTGTCTAGGCGGAATTTAAATGAATCAACGGTGCTGCAGTCTATAACGTCTCGGGGAAGCCCATTCCACAAGTTGACAACTCGATTGAAGAAGAAATTCTTAGATTCGTGCGAGTTAAAAGATTTACCAATAATTTTGCAACCGTTTCCCCGCGTGTAATTAGATTGGTCGATAGTGAAGTACTTACTACAGTTCATATTGTCGATGCCTTTGATGATTTTGAACACTTGAATTAAGTCGCCTCTTAATCTGCGCTGGGTTAAAGGAAATAGATTTAATTCTCTAAGATGCTCTTCGTATGGTTTGTTCTTTAGGCTAGGTATCATTTTGGTAACCTCACGTTGAACTCGTTCTAGCTTGTTTATATCTTTTTGGTAATAAGGGCACCAGGATTGAACGCAGTATTCCAGAAGAGGGCGGACTAAGGAATTGTAAAGGGTTAGGATAACTTCTTTGGATTTATGCTCAAATGACCTGCCTATAAAGCCAATTATTTTGTTTGCCTTCTTAACAACTTCTGAACATTGTTGACTCGGTTTTAGGTTACTCGATATTGTTACTCCCAGATCAGTTTCTCTGTTTACATTCTTAAGCTGAGTGCCATTCATCGAATAGTTTGCTTTCTCATTTAGGTATCCGATATGTAGTACTTTACATTTATCCGCATTGAAACTCATTTGCCAAATTTGGGCCCAACATGACAATTTATCTAGATTGTGTTGCATATCGTCAACTTGTTCTTTTGAGAGTACGCTATTTGCAATTTTTGTATCGTCAGCAAATTTTGAGATTGTGCAGGTGAGACCCTCATCTATGTCGTTGATGTAAATTAGAAAGAGAATTGGTCCTAGTACCGATCCCTGGGGTACCCCGCTACTTACATTGGTCCATTTAGATGCCTTACCGTTTATGACTACCCTTTGCTTTCTGTTGCTGAGCCAATTTTCTATCCATTTCAACACACCGTCTTGTATTCCATGCGCTTTTAGTTTTAGCAGTAAACGTTTGTGGGGAACTTTGTCAAAGGCCTTTTGAAAATCAAGGTATATAATATCTACAGCTTTACTCTCATCGTAGAGGTTGAGGATATCGTGGAAGAAGTCTAAGAGGTTTGTTAAACAGGAACGTTTTTTACGAAAGCCGTGTTGAGTATCTTTAAGTATGTTATTTTCCTCCAAGTGATTTACGAGTCTGTCTCGTATGACCGTTTCTAGCATTTTACATACAACTGAGGTTAAGCTAATTGGACGATAGTTACTGGGTAGGGATTTGCTGCCTTTTTTGAATATCGGTGTTACGTTGGCTAGCTTCCACTGATCAGGCATAGTTCCAGACTGCAAGGATTTATTGAATAGTAATGTCAGTGGTTTGGAGAGCTCATTCTTAGCTTCCTTTAGAACTCTAGGCAAGATTGTATCAGGTCCTGGCGTTTTATTTACCTTGAGTTTATCTAAACAATTCAATACTTCTCTCTCTGTAACGGTGATATTGCTTAGAACATCTGAATTATCAATCTGAATCGGCGATGGTGTAGGGATATCACTGAGGTCTTCTGTTGTAAAAACTGATGCAAAGAAGGTATTGAGGGCATTACTCATTTGTACTTCGTCTTTGGTGTATTCTCCTTTTTCATCGACTAACGGTCCAACAGTTGAAGTAACTACTTTTTTCTTTCTGATATAACTATAGAATTCTTTCGGGTTTGTTTTACTTTGATTCGCAATATGTAACTCTAAGGTCTTTTTACTTTGCTTAATTAACTTTTTGGCTTTGCGTCGTAGCTCTACAAATTTCACCCGTTCTTCGTCATTTTGTGAGGATTTTAATCTATCATTAGCACATTTTTTAGCAAGCAGGCAGTTTGAAATATCTTTATTCCACCATTTGGGCTTATTATTATGGCCTGGACGCCGTATTTTCGATGGTATGCAGTCTTGCACTGCTTTTAGGTAAGTGGTTTCGAATAACTTCCAAGATGTATTTATGTCGTTATTGTTAATTAAAAAGCTCCAGTCAGTTTCTTTAAACATAGCTCTAAGTTTATGGAAGTTTGCTTTCTTGAAATTAGGGACTTTTTCGATGCTACTATTTGGTTCGTTACTAGTAAACTTTAAAGTGAAAGTTATCGTACGATGGTCGCTGTTACTGAATTCATCACCAACATTCAAATTCTCTATCAATTCTTCTTTTGTTGCAAGTACAATGTCAAGAACGTTATTACCACGGGTCGGCATTCGAACAAATTGATAAAGCGAACTCTCTTGCAAGTTCGTATACAAGTCATGTCCGGAGTGTGAAGTAAGAGTATCGCCCCACTTGGTCACAGGTAAATTAAAGTCGCCAAAAATTACGGTATCTTGTGAGTTACTTACATCTGCAATTTGTTCGTAAATTTCTCGGTCAGTTTGCACTGATTGAGCTGGAGGTCTGTATATTAACGCAAGTATTATTTTTGTACCTTTATTATTCTTTATTAGCACAAAAGAGGGGGGGACAGTCAAGCTTCAGAGGAGGATAGCTGGTATCAACATGTTTCAGCGGATCAGTGGGCGGGGAACTCGAGCCTTAGGGCTGACGAGGCTATAGCTCATTTGCCTGAGCCGCAGTTTGATGCTATCCGTCAGTTGGTCGGTTCATACCCCACTGTATTTGCTGAACACCCAGGCCTCACTACTCAGGCTATGCATGATGTTGACGTGGGGGACCATCTACCCTTTAAGTCAATCCCGTACCGTGTGCCCCCCATAAAACTACCAGCTCTGAGGGATGAGTTGGAGTATATGCTCGGTAGAGGGTTGATAGAGAAAGGCACAGTTAACTGGACTTCCCCCGTAACACTGCAGCCTAAGCCAGATGGCAAGGTACGCTTTTGTATTGATTTCCGTAGGTTAAACGGTTTGACTCCAACTAACCCATATCCTCTTCCTCGGGTTGATGATAGTGTTGACAAAATTGGTAATGCTCGTTTTTTGTCTAAAGTAGATTTAGTAAAAGGTTACTGGCAAGTACCTTTGTCCGAGCGTGCTAAAGAGGTATGTGGTTTTGTTGTGGACGGGAGTACCTACCGGTGCAATGTTATGCCTTACGGACTTAAGAATGCACCAGCAACGTTTCAGAACCTGATGAATGAAATTGTAAAGGACATTCCAAATTGCACCGTATATTTGGACGATGTAATCATTTATGATGACGACTTTGAGAGCCATTGTGAGCACCTTGAGACCTTGTTCCGGAAACTTAGTGAAGCAGGTCTGGTAGTAAATTTGGCAAAGTGTGACTTTGCAAAAGCCACTGTGCAGTACCTTGGGTTTGTAGTGGGAAGGGGACAGGTGTGCCCTCCTCAGAACAAGGTACAGGCTATCAATAAATTTTCGCAACCAAGAAGCAGATTATGAGATTCTTGGGTATGATAGGCTACTACAGACGCTTCATAAAAGGTTACTCAACAGTGTTGGCACCTCTCACAGATTTGTTATCTAAAGACAAAAAGTTTTTGTGGGCACCTGAGTGTGAAAAGGCTTTCACTTTGGTGAAACATTTGCTATGTACTCACCCGATACTCAGGGCCCCAGACTTTAACAGGCCTTTTCAGCTGGCAACAGATGCTAGTGGTGTAGGGGCTGGTGCCGTCTTGCTACAGACAGACAATGAAGGTGTGGAACACCCAGTAAGTTTCTTTTCTAAGAAGTTCAATGCTGCACAAAAGAACTATTCTACAATAGAAAAGGAATTACTGGCGATTGTGCTGTCGCTCAGGCACTTCGAGGTGTATGTTCCAGCCTATGGCCCAGTCGTGGTTATCTACACTGATCATCACCCTTTGAGATTCCTGAATCAATTTCACAATCGCAATGTGAGACTGACCAGGTGGTCTTTGATGTTGCAGGAGTATAACCTGGACATCCGTCATATTGCTGGATGTGACAATGTGATCGCGGATTGTTTATCAAGGGTGGATGATCAGTCGTAGGCTATCACAGGTGTGTGGGTTTGAGTGGAGGAAAATAGGCTGCCCTTATAGTGCAGCCGGGAAAAACATATTAAAATATAAAAATCATATAAAAACTTTCTTTTGATATAGGTAATCGTATAAGTTGTCATAGCCTATAGAGTTTGAGTAGTCCACGAACTATCAAACGGCTGAGCTGCTGTAAGCTCGCTCTGGGAGCATGATATTGTGTCTTTTTGCTATTGTTGGGAGGAGTTATAAAATGTGATTTTTTTGTTTTAATAAGATGTGTTTTGGTGATAAACTCAGCTTTGTTTTAGTGCCATGCGGTCGCTGGGTGTGAGGGGCTTGATGGGGTTCTGTGTTTGTCAGATTTTAGCTCAGGGTTGAGCAAGTAAAATCTTGGGGGAGATGTGACGCATGTCCAGTGTGAGCATGCTGTACAGAACGCCTAGTCATGCCCCACTCTCGCTAGGATCGTCAGGGCAGGAACTTTGGCTGTAGTCTATGTAGAGTTTCCTAACTTAGTTCATGTGAGCCGTTGTACTATAAGTAATATGAATATGTATTTTGTTTTCATCTGAGTCAACGAGTTCTATTTTATATCATTAGTTATAAGTATTGTGTGTAAAACATATTTGTAATGATGGGAGAAGTGGCAGCCACAGTTGGGGGTCAGTGGGTGCGCCATGCGGGAGGTAGGCCTAACTCACTAGCACTCCCCCCCCCCTCCCCTCAGTGCTAGGAAAGCCTTTGTCTATCCCAGAGGAGAGAGAGATATTACGTAATGATTGTCAGTGGGCGGTCCCTTAGTAGTTCACGTTGGGCTCACTAGAGGGCCGGGTATAAAAAGGGAAGTCTAGCCATTTTTTCATCAGAACTCATTAGGCAGAGCGACTTCTCATTTCCCTTGCTAACTATATATATTCTTCTGACTGATGTGAACTTTCTCTACTACCTTACATTCTTATCTCCTCTTTTCCCTACCCTTTTTAACTTCCATGGTCCCGTTGGTGCAGAGCTAGTCAGCCAACGTATTATCGCTTGAGTTCTCACGAGATATTTGCCTATTAGATAGCCTATTTTGGAAGGGTTAACTTAGAATAGGATTGATTTATGTTTGTTGCACTTGTATATGCATTTCCCTGTGTGTTATTATTATTATTCCTGTTTTCTGCTAGTCTAGGTAATGCTAGACTGGGGTAAGGCTTTTCTGTGTTACGAGTTGTTGTTTGATGCAGTGGTTAAGCGATAAACCTGCATACTCGTTTCGGTTCAGTGAAGCCTAGGTTGTCTTCGCGGCTGACTGTGTTGAGTTAATAATTTACAGTGCGTGAGGGCAAGAGCCTAACCACCCTGTATTTTATTAACAGTTTGTTTTTACTTTGTCAAGGAGCCGGGAGAAAACCAGATACAAGGGATCTGGATTTCTCAAAGTGCACTTGTTAGTTTTAACGTAATACTTTAAACAGTTGTGAGGACTTCGCTAGGCTACGAGCCGTTTTTGCTCAGTCACTGCTACCTTTTGCCCACAGTACCCCAGCTAGACTTTACTCGATTAGTAGATACAGAATAGTATTGAAGCTTTCCTTATGTATGATATTGTTTATGCACTATTGATTTCATGTGTTGCAAGCTTGGCTACTTTAGTGATTAGTGGCCCACGAGCACAATCCTAGTAGGCTATTGCCGTTGCATTTGCGGAGTACTTCTTTTTAATGTTTGCCATTTACTATTGCATATTCTTTTTAATTATTCTTATGCCAATTTAAACCTTTAATAGTATTTAATTGCCAGTGTTTTGCTTATTGAATTACTGTTCAAAATCCGATACGTACTTCTTACGAGCATCCGAGAAGCATCTAACTTTTTCAGAAGATTCCTTGCTCGATGCTTAAGGACTATTAATTAACGTAACGTAATAGTGCCGATCCGAAGTAGAGGGTGGAGGACTTCTTAAGTTCTTAGTCAAGGGTGGATTACTTCGGCTTCGGCCAACACTATTCTTTGGTGTTGTTGTTTCTTACTTCATTGTTTGATTGTTGACCAGACTAGATAATTCCTGTCTCTTTATTAGTCTGTTGTTGAACACTAGTACCGAGTTCTTGTATACCCCGTTATAGCAGATTGAACTCTGGAGGGTATTGGTGTTTTTTGTACTCAGGGGTTGGGATCGTGTGTTTCCGTTGTGGAAGCGAGCCGTATTCGAGTCCTGATTGAGAGCCCTTGTGTACCCGAGTGCCAGGTCGTAACAAGACCCACCCAGGGCCCTGTGCCCCTCAGCAATTATGAAGAGAAAGTTGAGGGGCAAAGGAAAAATGTGACGCTTTGGCTTCCAATCTTGGTAGATTGGGAGGTCAATCCACGGAAGAGATCTAGAAAATATATAAGTAAAAGGAACAGTCAGAGTAAGCTATGGGTATGGCAGAGATCGCTCAGTTCTCACTCTGATAGACCAGCCCATCACCACATGACTAGAACCCAATCCTCTCAGCATCAGCTAGGAAAGGCCCTAGAAAGCAGCCTTTGGCGGGGGGATAGCTCCCCTATTTCAACCCCTTTCGGGGTTGGGCATCCGCCTACCTTAACATGTAATATGACACCTATGATTATTGCATTATACTTTTCTCAGTGGATTCTTAATTACTAGCTTAATTACTGTGGCTTCCCATTATCAGTAAACAGTTCGGCATTACCCATTGTAATGATTTACTATAAAGTAAGTCATCAAATTGAACAATTAACGATAATCCAAGCAATCTTGTTATGTTGTTTTAAAGTTCATATACTGTAAATTGTTTAGGCTTTTATATTTATACTTCGTATTGTTTAAATTATCGTCCAAACATAATTAAAAGTATACTATAGCTCTGTGTATGTTACCTTGAATTTAATTTAATATGTATTATTTCACCATCATTATGTTACGGTGAACATTGGAAATACATACACATTATATAATACATATAAAGGGATCTTAAATGTAAACATTTACAATTTATATTTATGAAATCAATATGATCTCCACCCACAAGCTGCATCAACTACCTCCTGTATTCTCGTTGGAGCTGATTTAAACATTTTCCAACTTATATTAGGGCGGCGACGGATTCCCCCCGCCCCCTGATCCCACTCCTCCCGCCCTTTCCAATCCTAACCTGAACCACATTCCACTCCATTACATGATGGCCCACAAATTCTCTATTGGGTTCATGTCACACACCCTTGTGGACCAGCTAAACCCCGGATGGGGTCAGGTCAGGTGAAGGTATTGAAGGATAAGCCTTCACAACGGCACCTCGTAGCTACTTTCTACTTTTCATATTTTCTGAAGAGTGTAGAGCGGGGAGAAGGGGTGTTGGATAGAGACGAAGTTGTTATAGTGGCTTTGTTATGTGTGTTATTAGTCTGTATACGTCGTATGGCTCAGGATGGCCATGACACGCACTGAAGACAGCAGCATCTCCTCAATAATGCTAATACCTTTTCTAGTTTGCCTGGACCAGTGTGTGTGTGTGTGTTTTATGTTATCATGTGTGAGTGATTTGTGCCCATTACGTTGTATGTGATCATGTGTGTGATGTGCGTTTTATGTTATTGGGTGTGAGTGTGTGTGTGTCTGTTTTGTATCCTGTGTTAGTGTTGGTGTGGGTGGGTTGGTGCTTGAATGTGATGGAGAGAGGTTGAAGCGCCGTCTCCTCAAACATTAAAAATTGTGGAGGTCACAAGTATATGTATTATCCAACTTATTCCTTAAGCCAACACAAATAACGTAAATCCTAAGTGTTATTGTTACACTTAATATATGTATAAACAAATATAGACGTGTTCTTCGGGAATCGTAGCTTAATTAGGAATAGGATATCTAGCGAGGCAGCGAGTAACAGTTGTTGTTCGCTGCCTGGCTAGTTATCCTATTCCTAATCAATATATATGTGTTACTTTTGTCATCCCTAACATTTATTATTTATTTCATAAGTCGTAGGCGTGTGCATAAACCTTTAACCGTCTTGGTGGTGTAATGGTTAAGGTGTCTAAAAATCTGTGTGTGATAACCCAGGTTCGAATCCCGGTGGATCACATACATACTTTCATTAATTTCATTGGAGGCGTTTGGTGGTGTGGTGAAATTAATACAAAATAATTATGTATATGTAAATTCAAAACAATCGCATAGTATTATTCTGCGTATTTTAGAAGGTATCTTTTATGTCCTTGAGAGAGAGAGCGAGAGAGAGGTGGGAGGGAGGGAGGGGAGAGGAAGCGGGTGAAGAAGGAGAGTTGGGGTGAAAGGGAGAGGGGGAGGATGGGGGAATGGAAAGTGCGAAGGATAGAAACTTGATTGTCTGTATTAAATTCCATAAGTAACGCAACACCTAATGTGTGTTACTTATTTGTGATCCAGCATGGGCTAATTTTATAATATAGCCTGTGTCTTATGTTAAAATAAACTCATTCTGCGTGCTGTTCTCGAACACACACACACACACACACACGTTTGACTCCTCCTTCGTACCTCTATATTAACCCCGCCCCGTTTTATTAGAAGCGATTAAAGTGCCATCTATTAAAAGGTGAGTGAACTAACACATTGCCTCAGGCCAAGACAGCAGTTCTGTCGTAGACTGTACATGGACCTTAAAAAGATTAAATTTATGCAACAATTTACTTGCATACCAGAGACGTTCTTTTCATTATATGCGGCAACTATCGTACTACATGTTATCTCAGTTACTATACCTAGCTATCATATAGTCTTCCAAAGCTTCACAAAATGGCCTAAATGTATCTGAAATAAAATAATGAACACGCCGCTGGTACTGAATGAGTGAACATATATAAATTACACCTTAATATTAAATACACTTCGCTCTTAATACAGTAACAGTACTGTATAATACAATGTTTTTATTTCTATACAAATAAATATAATGCATGCAATTCATTGAACTTTTGAAGTGAAACTGCTCCGAATAGGGCTGCGCGGAATGTTGCCAGTAGAACGTATGACTGAAACTGCGCGTTTGTGTGGGAGGTGCGACATCAGGAACATCCCTGATGTTGCGGGATTCCCACAGAAGGCATAATGGGGCTGAAACAACTACAATCAGTCTATAAATTCTATGTATGTAGTTACATGGAAAATAGAAAGACAAAATATACAGTTCAAGAACAACATAGTGTGTATGTGCTGGGAAGCGTGAATAGCAACATCTTGTGGTGCAGTTAGTGAGAGAGAATGACTGTTAGAGTATACAAGAGTGAGTTGGTTGGACAGAGAAGAGGTAGACCAGGAGTGAGGTCACTAGGTGGTGAGGTGTTGAAAGGTATATGAGTGAGAGTGGTGTTGGGTGGGAAGAGGATGACAGTATAGAAATGGTTTTGTCATTTAGAGTGAGTTAATGCGTTAAGCAGTGATTCTTAACCTTTTTAAAGAACGACCCAAAATCCGGTCCTGAATCTACCATGCCGACCCATATCCTTTTCAGTATGATAATTTTTATTATTATTTTTTATAACCACCAGTTTTTCAGTTTGGGAAAACAAATCTAGGAAACAAGGGATTCACATACAATATAAATTGTCATTTTCAATACAGTGACTCTTCTGTATTTTTTATGTAAGCTAGTGGGTTATAGAAAATGTAACTAATACACAAAATTAATGAAACATTTATTTAAGTGACTAATACACGGGAATAATCAATATATATGACAGATATATTATCGGTATTTTGTTACCAGAAAAATAGATAAATTATCTTTTCTAACCATTCTTAACATAAGCACACCAAGCAAATTAAAAATATAGAATGTATTATAACTAAATTAATGCATGTGGTACTCCCTTTGAATATTTACAAAATAGAACATTTTATTCCTGATCATTCTATCACTCTGAGGTAAACAAAATAGAATGTTATTCATAGGCTATGAATGCCGTATTACAAACATCTTCACTACCATGACCCAAATTAGGTTGATTCATATCAGAGAACTAAAACACTTGCCTGGGTATCATTGGAGTAGGCATGAATAAAATTATTATGGATTCCCTGACATTGCATTGACTTAACAAGCTTCTCGAACTGAGGTGATTTAGATGACAAGCTGCATCTTAAATCATGCTCTGGTTTCAGTCGGTTTCGGTATTTTGTCTTGGTGACTGTGAGAGCTGAAAATACTGCCTCACACAAGTACGTTGTGGCAAAGGGAAGGAGCATTTTCAGGGCTTCACCTCCCAGAATCGGCTTTTCTTTGTAAACCTTGATCCAGAATGAACTTAAGAGATTCTTTTTGTTTTTTGAAACAGTAATGGAGTGTTTGATCATTCTGGATTTCGATGAGCTGCTCTTGTAGCTTGCTGATACTTGCAATTTCATTAGGTAGGTCTTCAG
Source organism: Paralithodes platypus (assembly GCA_032716605.1). NCBI lineage: Eukaryota > Metazoa > Arthropoda > Malacostraca > Decapoda > Lithodidae > Paralithodes > Paralithodes platypus. The sequence goes on along the minus strand of CM064487.1, from coordinate 62,970,166 downwards.
CTTCAATGTCGAAGGGGTTTCTTACCCAGGTGTATTTCATCACTTTCTCGGGAATGTAGTGTTCAAACTCTTAAGATTAGCTTTGACAGATGTGGACTTGGATGAGTGAAGATGTTTCGTCCTCCAGAAATACACTCAAGGATGGAAATGATGCAGTCTTCCCAGCTTCAATTTGGCTCTTCCACAACTTCAATTTCCCCTTGAATGCCGTTAGTTTCTCTGTCAGTCCGACCAATGTCTGATCGCGACCTTACATGGAAATGTTCAATGCATTAATCTCATTAAAGATATCAGAAAGGTAAGCCACTTGCATCATCCACTTTGAATCTGAGAACTTTTCGGCCAATGAATGATTCTTTTCAACCAAAAATATTTCAATCTCATTCCTCAACTCAAGCAATCGTTGGAGCACCTTCCCCCTTGACAGCCATCTAACCTCAGAGTGGTACAAAAGATGCACATGTTCAGAGCCAAAATCGGAGCACATCTGAGCGAAGATTCTGGAGTTAAGAGCCCTACTTTTAATAACATTTACAATTTGAATTATATCCTTCATCACAATTTGCAACTCCTGTGACAACTTCTGAGAAGCAAGATTTTCACGGTGGAGGAGACAGTGAACAATCAGTACATCTGGATTTTCCCCTTTCACTCTAGCAGTGAAACCTTGACGTGCTCCTAGCAATGCTGGTGCACCATCACAGCAGATACTAAAACACTGATTCCACTCCAGTCCTTCTTCCCTGAATAATGAGTCCACCATCTTGAAAATATCTTGTCCAGTTGTGGTGGTAGGTAATGGCTTGCAAAAGAAAAATTCCTCTTCCATATCTTCTGATCCTTGATACCGTACATAAGTCATGAGTTGGGCATCATCACTAACATCAGTAGACTCGTCCAGCTGGAGACTAAACTTTCCACTCATTTTTATGGCTGCAATCACCTGGCTTTTTATATCACATGACATGTTTATAATAACTGTGTCATCTGACAAAGGAATCTGTTAAATTTTCTTTGACATTTCACTTCCACAAACTGTCCTCACTATATCGATAGCTGCTAGTTTTATCAATTCCTCACCAATAGTATGTGGCTTCTTTGTTCTTGCAATCCTTCAAGCTACGAGGTAAGAAGCAAGTGTTGCTTGCTGCACGGAGTAAACAGCTGTGTTGGTCTGTGCATCCAGTCTTTGTCTTTTCAGTTATTTTTCTTTCCTTTCAAAGAAACTCCTCTGGCTGTTCACTAGTGCACTGTGCTTCCCCTCTAAGTGCCTTCTAAGTTTGTTTTGCTTGAAAGATTCGTGGCTCAAAACTTCCCCACAAATAACGCATGGAGGTTTAAGTACGCCACCACGTTGAGTGATGTGTGTGAATCCAAGATTAAGATATTCATCCTTGTACTGCTTTTTAGCCATAATTGTGAAAATATTATAAATATCCAGCCTGAAAGGAAACAAATGGTAAATTAATGCTAGAATTGACAAATTAGGAAATAATAATAATAATAAAAAACAAATAATAATCAAATAATACAAATAATAACTAGAGAAGCACACGAGAGAGAGCATACGTTCGTTTACGCCTGCAGAGGTACCCTATGCCATCTAATAAATTGAATCAATAATTGTTTGCATATATCCTATCTGCCCACCCAATTTCGTAACAATCGGTTCGTAACTACCGGTAGTTTGCTTACAGATAAACAAACAAACAAACGGAGGCATAACACTAAATACTGTAACCCGGTCAACTTCGTTTGCGAGGTAATTATGTAATATTCATATTATTGTAATTGCACGAGTCCACGCGTTACACACGATTAATTCACTGCAAATAATAATAGCCTAGTCTAGTTACTTAAACTTAGGCCTACAACTCGTATCTCCCCCTTCGAGGATTCGCAAGCTTGTTTTTTTTTCTTGCACAATATTGAGTTATATTCACACGGTAATGTTAATGCAAAACAATAATACACAAGTGCCGCACAAAGTTATGAATCCACGGAAATTCAGTCGATCACATACCTCACCCTCCTACTAAAACAGTTGAAACATAACTGACACTAAAGCTGCCTCCAGGGTTGCCATCTTCAAATAATATGATCCTGCTATGCTAGACAGCCCCTCACATCTTTATCTCGGTTTTTAATATGTAGGGTGGTGTTCTTTATGCATGTCTCACTATCAAATATCCAGTATCTAATAATCACGCTGAAAAAGAAAAACGCAGTTACCAAGATATTGTTTGTTTTTTATAGAGTGCTGTTCAAAACCGTAAGATTTATCATTTTTTCAACTGAATTTTAGCTGAAAAGAAAACGCTAAAATGACAATACTGGCCTTCACTCCCTCCTCCTGCCACCTCCCTCGTATCAACGGTTTACTTAATTTTAAAATGTACTAGTAGCGCATAATTATGTTAGGGAGTTATATTCCAATCTAAGCGGATATACAACAACTACTGCTTCTATTACTACTACTACTAATAATAATCATTATCCAATTTCTCTGTCTATCCTCTAACGTCTTCCCTTCATGCTGGAAGTTTGCTCACATTCAACCTGTCCCAAAGAAGGGTGACCGCTCTCAACCCTCCAACTATCGTCCAATTGCTCTTCTCTCTTGTCTTTCTAAACTTTTTGAAACTATTCTTGCTTCCAAATTTCTTAAGCATTTCTCTTCTCATAATCTGCTCTCAGACTTACTGCCTTAACCCGGCAAGCGCGATAGGCCTCACGGAAGGCTTCCTATAGGGAACGCGATAGGCCTCACGGAAGCAGGACCATAAAAAAAGCCTTCTATAAAAAAAAAGGGCCTATCAAAACAAAGGAATTTGTCTCTAGGTGAGATAATTCCCCTCCAGTACTCATCCATGTAAATCTCACCCACCCCCCTCCCCTCCTTCCCCACCTTATTCCCCCCTCCCTCCCCTCCTCAATTATCACCTATTTTTCCTCTTATTATCATCATTTATCGGTTATTTTTCTCTCCCGCGATAATGTAGCACAAGTGGGTTGCATAAAAGATCGTTATGCAACACCCAGACACCGGCACACACCGCCCCGCTCGTCTCAGTTGACTCCCAGACAGCGAGAGGGGAGGGCTGCCTGTCTCTCTCTCGCCTGAGATTATGACCGGGTGGCCAATATCTTCGTTTTTCACCACCCAAATGCTTTTCCCACTTATTTTAGCACTCTTGAAGGTTCATATATACATCATATATGTAAAATAAAAGCATACCGAAAACAAATAATGGTTTATATTGTAAATATAACTAATTCTGTCAGAATCCAGGGCTAGAAATGCACAAATAACTACCCTAGCACCTAGGTCTATATCGCGCTTGTCAGGTTAAGGGTCGCTCTACTGGTGATCTTCTTTCATATCTTACTAACTCTTGGTCATCCTCCTTTCGGGACTTCGGTGAGACTTTTTCTATTGCACTAGACATATCGAAAGCCTTCGATAGAGTCTGGCATAAATCTTTAATTTCTAATCTACCCTCCTTCGGTTTCTATCCCTCCATCTGTGCCTTTGTCTCTAATTTCCTTTCCGGCCGTTCCATAGCTGCGGTTGTGGACGGCCATTGTTCACTTCCTCACCTATAAACTCCGGTGTTCCTCAGGGCTCTGTCCTATCTCCTATTCTCTTTCTAATTTTTATAAATGATCTTAACTGTACCTTAATTCCCATCCATTCATACGCAGACGACTCAACCTTACACTACTCCATTACTTTTTCAGAACGCCCCAGCCAGCAATCTCTCAACGACAAACGTAATGAAGCCATAGAACTCTTAAATTCTGATCTAAATACTATTTCCAATTGGGGCAGAGAAAACCTTGTTAACTTTAATGCTTCCAAAACCCAATTTCTCCACCTATCTACCCGTCAGGATCTCCCAGCGGACTATCCCTTATTCTTCAACAATACAAAAATCAACCCTTCATCTTCTCTCAATATTCTTGGTGTCTCTTTTTCTTCTGCTCTCATTTGGAAGGACCATATTACCAGTCTTGCTAAGGCAGCCTCCCAGAAGCTGGGTGTGCTCAACCGCCTTAGGAGGTTCTTTTCCCCTGCACAGCTTCTTGCTCTGTACAGGGGCATAGTGCGCCCTTGTATTGAGTATTGTTCACATGTGTGGGGAGGTTCCTCTCACACCGCTCTCCTAGACAAAGTTGAAAGGAAGGCCTTTCGTATCATTAACTCCCGTCCACTCACCAACTCTCTGCAATCTCTCTCTCTCCACCGCAATGTTGCATCTCTCTCGCTATTCTATCGCTACTATAATAATCAGTGTTCCTCAGAGCTATCCCAGTGCATACCACCTCCTTTACGTAGGGCACGTGGTACCCGTCTTGCAACTCAATCCCACCCCTACTCTGTGCAACTCTCCAACCCAAGAGTGAAACGTTACTCTCAAACTTTCTTCTACTCAACATCTGAGCTCTGGAACTCTCTCCCAGAATCAGTCTTTCCCTCTTCCTTGCTATGACTTAAATTGCTTCAAACTCCGTGTGTCCAGGCATTTTGGCTCGAACGTCCCTTGATTTTGGCCCTGTCACTCTTTCAACTATGGGGGAGGCACTCGCTATAGGCAGTTATGCCTTTATTTATTTATTATTATTATTATTATTATAATCTGGCATTAGCGAAATACACATAAATGTGGCAAGGGGGAGGATTGAAGAACATCAATTTATTTGACAATATTAATACAAATAATAAATATTTATAATAATAGAATAAATCTCACAGACTATTGGCGACCCATTCAAAATAGCTTGGTGACCCAAATTTGGGTCGCGACCCAGGGGTTCAGAATCACTGCGTTAAAGAGTCTGCATTGTTGAATGGATGTATAGGAAAAGGCAGACCAAGAATGAAATGAAATGGAAGGATGAAGTGGGAAAGTATACAAGTGAGTGGTTTAGCCTGGGAGGAGAGGTTAATAGAAGAAACTTGATTAATCTATCAGAACAGGAGCCTCCATATTGCACATTACCGCTAATATTGCCACAAGCTGCTCAAGCAAAGGCCACAGATGACTGTTTATTGTGCGGGACAAGATTTTATAATTTTTCATCCGTTCTATGGCCCTCTCCACATGTATCCGCAGAGAAGCTATTTCTTTTGTTGTTTTTTTATTTCACTTTCATTCAGAATCTTTTTATTTTCACCATCTCTCTTTCTTGTAAATGGAGGTATGTGTAGCTTTGCCCCTCGTTCTAGTATTAAATCAGCAATGTTGAAACCTCGGCCAACCATAATAGCATCCCCAGACTCAACTTTGTCAACAAACTCCTGCTGTGCTATATATCTGTCCGAGACATTACATGCGACACAAATGTGATCAAACCTGTTGGAGTTATTCCAATTAAAACCTTGGCTGTATTGTGGTGTTTATACAGTATATGGAATATGTAGCAGCTTGGGCCGAACAATTTGAGGGCTTACTTGTAAAAAATTCAGTACAGTCCAGAATTGTTCTTGTGTCCCTATACATTGATGGGTAGTTGGCAGGGAGATTTTGTCTCACAGTTTCTGCAGAGGGCCACTTCAGCCACAACTTGAACACTTTATTCAATATATTTATCCAAGTTGTGACTATGAGGCCAATCAAACTGTGTGAGACTTGAAATAGGTCGGCTAAAACCCCAACATCGAATCCCTGTCCAATATATAATTATTAATGTTTTGAGATATTCATCAAACTGTGAGAGCTTCTTAACCCATAACTGTCGGGGCGCAACATAAGTCGAGTATAATAAATCTGGACTATCTGGCGGCGCTCGACATAGGTCGTGTGGCAATTTTAGCACGTAATGTTGCTGAGAGAGAGAGACAAGTGGTGGCAGGAGAGTAGCGAGCGTATGACTGCTCCAGACCACCGCGGTGAACCTACTGACACGAATCCCACCTCCTCCCTCCCTCCCTCTCTTACTCGCTATATACGGAATTGTATGGGGAAAGTGCCGAATTACATGCTTTTTGCACTCGCGTTGCACGGTTGTTGCAAGAAAACTAGCCATCATAAAAGGATCGTTATGGTGTCATTGGAAAGCGCTGTTTATGCCCTTTCAGGGATAGATACTTGTTTTATGCTCTGGGTCTTATTTAGGCATGAAAATGATCACGTAAACAGCCCTATTTTGGGTAAAAACACCCCGCTGGGCGGTACATATAAATAAACCGCCTATGCCGCTCGTAAGGTGTTAAACTGGCTTCTTGTATATCTGGGTTTAATTTTGTCCTTATTATGTTCATTCTGCCCCCTCCAATATTTGATCTTACACACCTTGTTCTTTAGCATTTCATAAATGCTGTACAGCAACCTCTTGGAACCATGCCAGTATATTTCCTGACATATTTGTCACTGTGCAGGATCTTCTCCTTGAATGATAGTCCCGGCACTGTTGTCTTCTTTGGCTTAGTAGTGGAGGCCATCTGAAAAGAGAGACAAAAATGGTTAGAACTTAGATCAGGAAAAAGAATAATAGTAGATAAAGGCCTTTATGTCATACTTTCAAATGCATATGTGTCCTGATATTGTTATGGATTGAAAATGGGTGTTTTTATTCCTATGCTTCCATTTAATGATACTGAGGACGGGTGGGGAAAGATCAGATACCTGCTACAAATTATTATCCAAAGCAGACTTCCACTCTCAACTCTATGGTACGGGAATATGGCACATGTTGATGGACATGTTTTATTACTTGTAAGATACCATACCATATCTGCCGGTATTGACTCAGAGAACACTATTACAGTATTGCCAGAATTAGGTGTGACTGGTATCAGGGACTCTGAGTGAAGAGATACCGCAGTCCGCAGTTTTGGGGACCGTGTATGTATATTTCTAAGTAAAATGTACCAGTCAGCATTAGGGAGAGCTGACAGGCTGTTAGTATTTCAAGAATAAGATGTGGGGCAGGTTCAGAGAACTGAGTTGCAAATTCTAACTTAAAGACTTCCACTTCCCTTGAATAGAAAGGTGTACACCTCATATGTTAAATTTGAAATGACCTACAGTAAGACATGTTCAGTTAAAGTAAATTATACCAATATCAACAAAATGATATGTACCGTCAACTGGGGTGAATTCGGACATCGCAAACAAAAAAATAATTATATAATTATTAATGAATTAATAAACATATTACAAATCTGTTTTCACCAGGCTTTTCGTAATTCTTTTGTATCAATTTTGCGGGTAAAATTCATAAATTGTAATTCGACAAGTAATATAAAACAATTAAAAAAACATGTTTCATAATAAAATTTTGTAACAATGGCAAACTTTCTTTGACAAAAATGATAATGAGTAGATGCACGAAAGTTATTAGAGCCAACATATATTTTCGTAATTAGTGTGAACATTCAAAATAATTATTTGGCCTCATCTTGTATATTATTCCCATAACTAGGTATTAAATTATTATTTTTTTCTGTAAAAATGGGGGGAATTCAGACAGGATGAAAATTAATAATATTATGTAATCTAACTTTAGCTACAACCTACTGTAGTCAGATTTGGATATTGGGTGTCATTGGGTTTATAGTTGTCATTTACATGGGGTACCGGTATCACAATAATCCTTGTTTTTACATTGTCAGGGTCCTACTGCTACCCAGAGTATAGGTCAATAAATGTTGTCTTTAATGCTTCCAAAACCCAGCGGACTATCCCTTATTCTTCAACAATACAAAAATCAATCCTTCATCTTCTCTCAATATTTTTGGTGTCTTTTTATTCTGCTCTCACTTGGAGTCCATATTACCATTCTTGCTAAGGCATTTTGGCTCGAACGTCCCTTGATTTTTGCCCTGTCACTCTTTCAACTCTGGGGGAGGCACTCGCTACAGGCAGTTCTGCCTTTTGTCTCCCTCACTCACATAAGAAAAAATAAATAACAAATAAGTCGGAATTTGCCCCAAAAGTGTCAAATTTTATGATGTGGTATTTATGGTCTTTATGTTTTCAGGGCGTGTGATAAAACCCTTTTAAAATGTTTAAAGATGTCGAATTGACACCTGATAGGTCCAAATCTATACTGGGATCACTGGTTAGTCCTATGAATATATTTGAAATCCATGTCCGATTTCAGGCTAGGTGTCCGAAATTGCCCCAAATCCTGTCCGAATTCAGACATTTAATCTTGAAAGTTTATTTATCTCCATGTGGGCATGTGGAGAGAATGGATGAACAAAATTGGCTGAAAAGATGCAGGTACCGATCTCGAATAAAAAAACTTGACAAGTGAAGCAGCCCTTAACAGGGTTGCCTGGAACGCCGCCATTAGGACAAGAGACGGGATGGATTAATAGTACCGGTACTGTACTAACCTGGATTAATGTTTGGGTTCCTGCATGAATTGGTTTCTGGATGGAGGTCTGCACAGCAACAGTATGGTTCTTATCTAAATCCATGGGGGAGATTTGTATTGAAAACAAAATGTCAGTGTTAGTTTTTGATGCAATGCAGCTTAAAAATAAATGTGTGTTTATGTAAGAGTAGTAGCTACCGTATAATAGAGAGAGAAACACAGTGACAACAAGTATTCAACCCTCCCTCCTCCCCCCCCCCCCCCCCATCCTTACCCACACATTCACTTCCCTCTCCTCTCCTTCCCTCTTCCCTCCACTTTCCTCAATGTCCCTCATGCTAATAATTTACATGAGTAACATGATGTAATATTTTGTACATATTTTTAACTTGAAAATAATTAAATCTTAGGACATAATTGGCTGGTTTCCATTTAAAGTTAGGCATATTTAGAATGTAAATCGGCTCAAATTGCCAAGGTTTCTTTAGCTTTGTATAGAGTCATTTAGCTTTGAGGAAACAGGCCGATTATATTAGGTAAGGTTATATATGATTTATGGCCGAGTCAGGAAATCAGACTTGAAGTGGTATATTTCATGTGAGAGTTATCTCTAACGAACTAGTAACTAAGTATACTATTTAAAATAAGGTATAATTCGCTGATATATTATGTGCATATTGATAACCAGGACCTGTTTCTCAAACTAATAGTAGTAGTCCATGAGCCAGGCCAGATATCGGTACCACCTGGGGTGACTAAACACGAATGGTACTAAAATGTTTATAGAGTGACTGTAAGTACATTAAGATATGATAGCCTTCTCGCACTGGTAGCTTAGTCTAATTTTTTTGATGCAATAGGGGCGCTACCCAAAAATAAAGATTTTTAGCGTGACGCTCGGCGTTTTCCTCATATTTCGGACTCTATATTTTGGGTATTTTCCTCTAAAGGGGTTTATTTCATATTTGGGGATTTTTTGTTATATTTTGGGGATAATGTGTTTGTTTGTTCATGGTTTAATGGTGATATTTTTTGCAGGTGTGTGTCGACTGTTTGACGGCAGGATGGAACCATCTGCGAGGAAGAGAGCACGGATCGACTGTATCATCCACTGCTCTGATGATGACAGCGATGCTCTGGTGTCACCACAGGATTTGGACTCCTGGAACACATTGCTCAGGGCTGCACATACATTATCACCGTAAATGTCGTAGTCTCTTTACAATGAAGAAGTCACTGGATTCTATCCTTGCCAAGGGTGTCAAGATAGAATCAGCAAGCGTCGACCCCTGGACTATAGATTTCTAACATCCTTCTTTAATCCTTAGCACTATTGTGACACTTGTCTTTTTAATAATTTTACTCTCTTAATTAGTGTATTTCCTTTCTCACTACAATAATCGTTTTGTATTATATATATATATATATATATATATATATATATATATATATATATATATATACCCGGTATATATATACCGTATATATATATTTTTTTTCCCCCGTGTTTATTCTGTGTGCGTATTTTTAAACTACTTTTATTTTACTTTATTTTTCTATTTTCTTTTGCACCCACTGTCTTGTAATATAGCCTGATCTTCTGTAGCCTTGCATCATACTAGGCGAGTTAAATAACTTATCTTACTCTTTCTATCTCTAACGCTACTCATAGGATGTTTACATTTTCACCTTTATCGGGCAGAGGCTCGTCCCTTAGGAAGAAATGATAGATAGACTCAGTATTAGGGAATAGGTAGGAAATTATGAAAATAAGACAAGATGATATTAACTCGGTCCCAGTCGAGGAATAATCCTGATGACACACAAAACGCAGTGAGAGATACAGTACAAATGAACCGTGAAACAGACAATGAAGTTAATGGAGATGTACAAGCAAACCCTGTTATTGAGAAAATGCAGAAAATAACAATCAACAACTGCAGCCCGCAGAAGAAAACGCAGGAATCAATAATTCGCAAGACAACAGAGGTGTGGAACAAAATAATGAAAATAGTGTAGGCCTAAACGAAGATAATGAGAGAGAAATAATCGAAAATCGTGAACAGAACGAACGACCTCGTAACGTAAACATGAATGGTGGAGAATGGATGGGACATTCTGGTGACGGACTCACAACATTAGTGAATGAAATCTATACAGAAGTGATACAATGGCAACATAATAAGTTTGAACTACCGATTTGTGAAGCCGCAAAAGACATGCTGGGGGAACTCAGACGTATGATCCTAAAGTATGTTCAGGATGCCCCTTTGGCGCACGTGGCAATCAAGCTCAGTTGTTCCTTCAAAGAAAAAGACCAAAGGGAAAACTGAATGAGAACATTAAAGCGCTGAAACAGAGAATGGAGTGGTGGAAAAATGGGGAGTTAGACAAAATTCTTAGCCAAGTACGAGCAATCCAGCAAAGACTGAAAACAAAACAACGAAGAAAGAGGAAGCCAGATGATATTGCACGATCAGTGGGAAATAGCATGAGGATTGGTAAAGTGGCACAGGCAGTCAGAATGGTCCCTGGGGAAGCCTCAAGTGGGGTGCACGAAGTGAATCGACGCATCTTGGACCAGCTGAAGGAGAAACACCCAGAAGCAAAACCAGCGAGTGATGAGGCCAAACTAGACGGGGAATATGTTCCTCCAGACCCGGTGATATATGAGAATATAACTGGAGACCTCATATGGAGAAAGGCGCTGAAAACACAGGGAGGAGCAGGTCCATCAGGAGTAGATGCTAAGACTTGGAGGATCTTCCTAAGTCAAAACAAGTTTGGTTCAGCCGCAGGTGACCTTTGTGAAGCAATAGCAATGCTGGCAAAGAAACTTGCATCATCACCATGCGTGAACATAGAAGCTCTGACAGCATGTCGCCTGATACCTTTAAATAAGAATCCAGGAGTTAGACCAGTAGGCGTTGGGGAAGTTCTTAGAAGGATTATAGGAAAAGCAATCATGTCTGTATTTGGAAAAGATGTACAAAGAGCAGTGGGCAACTTACAAGTATGTGCAGGACAACAAGCCGGAGGAGAAGCAGCAATACATGCAATGGGTAAGGTGTGTCATGAGGAAGATTGTGAAGCGGTACTGCTAGTAGATGCAACAAATGCCTTTAACACCATTAATAGGGAGGCAGCTATTCACAACATCAAGATCAAATGCCCGAGCATCGCAAAGTACATAGAAAATACTTATAAGGAGCCAGCTAACCTGTATATAGTTGGAAGCACAAAGAAGGAAGAAATGAAAATTCTCAAATCAAATGAAGGAACAACGCAAGGAGATCCAGTGGCAATGGCAATGTACGCACTGGCACTATCAATTCTGCAGCAGAAAATAAAACATGAGGTAACCCGAGTGAAACAAGTGGCGTATGCAGATGACCTCACAGGTGCAGGAAAAATAGGGGATCTCAAAGAATGGTGGCGGAGAGTACAATCGGTAGGCGAAGTCATTGGGTACCATCCGAATGCTAGTAAATCTGTACTAATAGTGAAAGAAAACAAGTATGAAGAAGCGGTGCAGACTTTTGATGGGACAGGAGTGAAGATTACAAAGGAGGGTCAACGCCATTTGGGAGCAGTAATAGGCACAGAAGAATGCAAGAGGGACTATGTGCGAAAAAAGGTAGCAGAGTGGGTAAAGGAAGTGAAAACCCTGGCAGACATTGCGAAATCTGAACCACATGCTTGCATATACTGCCTTCACATATGGTGTTAAGCACAGATGGACCTTTCTTATGAGAACAGTGCCTGGCATTGGACAGATGCTCCAACCGCTTGAAGAAGCAATCAGAGGAACATTCATACCGGCCCTAACAGAGATGGAAGGCGTCACGCAAGAGCTAAGAGATCTATTAGCTCTTCCGCCAAGGTTCGGAGGTATGGGGATCATAAACCCAGTGGAGGCGGCACTACATGAGAACCAAAATTCCCTTAAACTTACTACGTCTCTGACAGAAAAAATACGGGAGCAAAATGAAAATGATGAGGTGGACAAAGAGGAACAACGAAATGCAAGACAGGAAATTACAAAGAGCAGAGAAGAGAGACAGAAACATAGCCTAGAACAAATTAAGACCAGATGTAGGGAAGAACTGAAAATGAGAGTTGAGATGGCACAAGACACGGGGGCTTCAAATTGTCTCACATCATTACCAATAAAGGAGAAAGGCTTCAGCTTAAATAAACAAGAATTCAATGATGCCGTAGCCTTGAGGTATGGGTGGCCAGTTTCGAACCTGCCGCTGAAATGTGCATGTGGTGAAATAAACATCTCAGACCACTGTATGACTTGTAAGAAAGGAGGATTCATCTGTATCCGGCATGATGAAGTACGAGACATCACTGCACAAATGCTGGACGAGGTGTGCCATGATGTCAGAATCGAACCAGAACTTCTGCCTATGGACGGACAGCGCTTGGCCCACAATACTGCAAATACTTCAAATGAAGCAAGAGTGGACGTAAGTGCTCGAGGTTTTTGGACGAGGGGACAACGGGCTTTTTTCGACATCAGAATCTTCAACCCAAGAGCACAAACATATCGTGAGCGAGGACACAAGGCGGCATACTTGAGAAACGAAAGTGAGAAAAAACGCGCTTATGAAGAAAGAATTTTGTACAGGGATCAAGGAAGCTTTACTCCTCTGGTCTTCTCATCGTCGGGAGGTATGGGACCTTCTGCAAGTGTCTTCTATGCCAGATTAGCTGAACAAATATCGGAGAAAAAGCACCAGCATAGAAGCCAAGTCATAACTTGGATGAGATGCCGGCTCTCTTTCTCTTTTCTCAGGTCTGCACTCCTATGTCTCAGGGGTACAAGGTCCTCCCCGCTACAGAGGACAAGAGTGAGAGACTTGGACTTTGAAATGGTCGTGGCGGAGGGACGAATTGGGGAACAACTAGGTTGATTGTAGGGAGGTACTGGTACAATAAGATAAACTACAATGTAACTAGAATAAGATAGATTGTACACCACTTTGTAACATCCATTGGCTCACACACGACTGAATTATCCCAAGAAACGCAGGACTAGGTGTGGTCCGAGCCTGGCATTGTCTCGACTGCTGCTGCAAAATATAAAAATATCATTAATCCATTTGTTTTATTAACACTGCTCTTCCCCCCCCCAAAAAAAAATACAAAAAAATAATGTAGGCTATATAGCCTATACAGTACCTGTATATAAATCTAAGGGATGGATGTACAGTACTGTAGTGTCCGGGCGTACGGTCGCTGTGGTTAAGTTTGCGCCTATTTTGACTGCGATTTTGTCGATTATTTGCCCCCTGCTGGAAATTTGATGATGACAATATGCCATGGAGGGGTGAGGGTGGGGGGGCAAAGCCCCCTCTCAACATATTATTGTATCCAAAGGCAGTCAAAATAGACGGGAACATGATGGCAAACGTCCGCCGCCGTTCCACGTACTGTAAACAAGGCTGGCGGTACGCCCAAACTCTACAATCTCGTCAATTTTGACTGCCGTGGGATACAATAATAGGTTGAGCGGGTGTTTTGCCCCCCTCACCCTCCCCCCATGAATTATTGTCATCATATATTAATATATTTTGCCAGCAGAGGGCAAATAACAGAAAAAAATAGCCGTCAAAATAAACGGGAACTTAAGCTAAACGAGAACGATAGGTACGCCCGGATACCAGGCTACATCCTTCCCAATAATAACAAATAAAGGCCTAGGGGTTCAATGTTATTTTAATACCACGAATTTTGTTGATATATTTGAAGATAAATATTGAATCTATATGCTCTAAAGATCATAAGAAAATTTGTTTTAACCCTCGGCAAAACCTAATAAAAATGTATGGTACTAACATTTATTTTTCGTAACAAGGTTGTCAATACGGTACTTCCAGTTATCGACAGCTCTAAAGATCATATGAAAATGTGTTAAACCCTCGGAACAACCTAATATAAAAGTATGCTACTAACATTTAATTTTCGTAACAAGGTTGTCAATACGGTACTTTCCCGTTATCAATGTACAATCAAAGCTGAACATTGCAGAGTAAACACCGTAGACTTCGTCGACTTTTCTTTCACCTTCGTATAATCGACAGCCAATTTTTTTTTTTTTATTTACTAAGGGATTAGTACTCAACCAGCGGGGGTGTGGGGGCGGAAGCCCCCACCCATAATACTAGGTTAGGTTAGGTAAGGTTGTTTGGTTAGGCTAATGTCTTTTTGGAAAATATTAAAGAAACCACCCACCAATTATTTTCATTATTTGTTTTGTAGTTTTAGTTTATTTGCATCAATATATAGTGATTGACATTAGTTTCAACCTCCGCAAAAATCGTTTTCCCCTTTATCCAACGGTCTTAAGACACGGCGCCCGATAGTGGGAAAGGCTATGAAGATCAGGGATAATGTGGGGTTAAATTAATAAAAAGGGGATATAATGGCTTTTATGATGAAAGTTGGCTCGTGTTTTGTTGTATTTCAACTTGAGAACATAAGAAAACTCCAAAATGAAAAAAATCGAGCCAAATTTTGGCAAATGTTGGCTCGGATTTTAAGATTTTTCAGCTGCATAAAAGACAGTAAGTGCAAAAAAAGAAGTTGGCTCGGGTTTTCTTGTTTTTCAACATAGGAAAACTCCAAAATGAAAGAACTCGAGCCAAGTTTTGGCAAAAGTTGGCTTGGATTTTAAGATTTTTCAGTAAGCTAAATATCCATTATCCAACAATTAATCTACATTAAAGATATTAGCCTAACCTGCCAACTTTACCTTACCTAACCTAGTATTATGAGTGGGGGCTGCCGCCCCCACACCCCCGCTCGTTGGATGGTACATGAACTTACCCAGTAAGCTCATTATCCATTATCCAACAATTAAGCAACATTAAAGATTTTAGCCTAACCTACCAACCTTACCTAACCTAACCTAGTATTATGGGTGGGGGCTGCCGCCCCCATATAATAGAAGTTATATTGTTTATATAATAGAAGTTATATAGAAGTTATATTGTTTATATAATAGAAGTTACTGTGGGACACGTAATATGTTGAAGTGGGAGCTCTACCCCCTCTAAACACCCGCCACTTATGTCATCATAATCTGTTGTACTTCATAGAGGGTCCAATTAAGGAGAAAGTTAATTAACAGACGAAATTAGGCCGCAAATTACAATAACATAGCGGGCCGCCGTTTATGGGAGACTTTTTACACATAATTTTCAATGTTAATTTTCTCCCTTAATAGATTTTTCCAAATTATCAAACTTACATAAAAAATAAGTAAAGTTTATAGGGATTCCAACATGCATTTCAAAATTGTCATGAAAATTGGTGGGTGGTTTGCTTAATATATACCGTCTTTTCAAATCACTATCGGGGGGCGTGTCTCAACATCGATCGATAGGCCTAATGGGGAAAATAGGTTTTCCCGAGATTTCTAATTAATTACAAACACTATAATATTATATTGATGCAAATGAACAATTTTGTTTATAAAAAACACTCGGAATTTTTTTGGTATTAAAATAACATTTTTCCGGCCTAGGCCTCCTATACCGTACATAGGATTAATGAAAATAAATTATGATTACTCAAAATTCCTAACCTAATCTTTCCTGAATAGGATATACTGTGAGATTGTTGTACAAAACCTTGCCACTACTGTAACACTGGCAATTTGAAGACTTTAACAAAGGACTAGCTTCAACATCAGAAGCAATAACATTGTATCAGAATAGGCAATCTAAATTCTAGACTGTAGATTGTTCATGTACGGTATTCATTATCATCATTGGGTATTAGGCTAGTTTGGTAAGTTATCTTCAACCCAATTATTGAAAAAAGTTTGATATCTACAGACTTATGTTACGACCGGGGCTCGTATAAAACAAGGGCTCTTAATCATTGGACTAGGAAAGCACACAGCCACAACGGTAACACTAGATCCAACCCCTGAACTTATAATGCTGGCGCACAAAAATACCTATACCCTCCAGAGTTAAATCTGCGATAACGGGGTATCCTATAACTCAGTATAAGTGCACTACTACTACAGGCTGATGATCTCTGATACAGCCTGATCACAACAACATACAATTACGGTAATACGGTATACTAGGAAAAGATAGAGATCTTAATTAAATCACTCCAATGATTTAATGCAAGCTAGAAGAAGGTATATTTAAAGTTACTCTAAACAATAATGAACTGTCACTCCTATACTAAAGAAAGTGAACGAAAGTCCCAAAGCATCGAGCAGGAATCTTCTGAAGAAAGTCTGATGCTGGGGTAAGATGATCGTATCGGATTTTGAACTGTAGTATAAAGCAGGAACAGGATATGACAATTGTAAGGACATATAGGGTTAACTGGCACGGGAATAATAACTACGCAATAGTAGGAACTCAAACAGCAAAAGAAGTACTTCCTCATCAATGAAACAGCCTACTAGGGTTGTGCCACTCAACTACAACCTAGACTAATAAATGCCGTGAATAATAATGCATACATAACAGAAAGAGTTTATAATATAAATCTGGTGTCTGCTAGGCGAATAAAGTCTAGCTGGGATGTAGTAGGCTAGGAAACAATGGCTGAGCAAGCGGCTCGTAGCCTAGCGAAGTCCTTAAGGCTGTGCGGCCAAATTACGTAAATTGACGGGGTGCTTTCTTGAGAGATCCAGATCGCTAGTATCTGGTTCTCTCCTGGCGACCCTCTCAAAGTCAAAGCAAACGAGTTAGCACAGTGTTGGGTGACAGAGGCAAAAGCCCTCACTCGCAACACAGCGCTAAACTCACAAGGTACACAGTCAGAAAGACCACCTAGGCTTCCCACGTCTCCGTTGCGATTGTACAGGTTCAACAAAATCTAGTACACATCGGAAATCACAACACCAGTAGCCTTATCCCAGTCTAGCATTAAATCCCCCAGCAGACCACCAAGATACAGGAAGGGAGACACCGTGAGTGTGTCAAACCTCTACAGACAAAAATGGTAACCCTTCCAAAATGCCTAACTAAACATGTGTTATCTGAGAGCTTCAGCATATATTACGATGGCCGATATATGAAATCGTGCAGAACCAAAGGGAAGTTATGATATTAAATAGAGTAGAAGAATGAGAGGTAAGAAGTTGAGAGAGAGAGAAAGTGCTCTATAGGTAGAAGTCGGGAGACAGGGGGGCAAGGGACATGTGAAGGGTATGCTAGTCAGGAAAGCTCTGAGGAAGGAACTCCTCGGGACCCCTCCAGGATCACACACAAAGGCATGGTGGTCAGCCAATCACAGGCCACTACGTCACCAGGCAGCAGGGCTGCAGAAGGCGCCAGGAACCACCAGCCAATCAAGAGGCGCGAGACGGCACGCGCGCGAGCCTACAAAGGGAGGGGGGAGGCAGCACATGTATACGCACGCACACACTACCACCCCACTGCCTATATTATTCTCTCTCCTTAACTCATGATATAAAATGCTTCCCGCTGTCACAGACGAAAACAAAGACCTCCACGGGACTGTCTGTAACAACACAAACACTATGAAAGAAAGAACAACATTATAGATAGACTGTAGCCAAATAGCTTGCCCCGGCGAGTGGCCAAGCGAGCGGCTGAGCCCACGTGGCGTTCTGCTGAGCTGCAGGCATCACACCCCACCCAAGATATTAGACGCCCAACCATGAGCTCTATAACCCCGATAAGACTCGCCACCCCTAACCACTTCGCAACAAAGAATGCAAAGCTCAATTCTCATCAACAAAAATATAACCCCTCCCAACACAATAGCTCAATTCATACTGCTATGCTCCTAGAGCGAGCTTCTACTAGCCCAGCCTTCTGAGAGAAGCACAGGTTCGACTCAGAACTTTAGCTATTTTTTTTTTTTTTTTTTTAAGAGACAATGAACGGAGGAAGGAAAAACACAGATAAAACAAAAAGGTCCATGTGCCTAAAGGCATCCTCCATTCATAAAATGTTTGTAACAACTGGATTTAAACATTTGTTGATTGTAAGTTTGTGGAAAGCAATTCGAGGGAAGTGAATTCCAAAGAGTAGTAGCTCTGGGGATAAATGAATTCTGATAAGCAGAAGTTCTGCATTGTGGAGGAGAAAGTGTAAATTCATGGGCGCTCTCAGCTGCCCTAGTTCTACGGGGAAAGATGTGGAGAGGCGGCACAATTGAAGCAAGTTCCTCGGAACAATTGCTGTGAAAATATCTGTAGAATAATGCAAGGGATGCAACGTTTCTTCGTATGGCTAATGTAGGAATTTCTGTGTGATTGCAGGGTTATTGATTAATCTAATAGCTTTATTTTGAATTTTGTCCAACTGCCTCAATGCAACCACTCCACTTCCACCCCACAGAAGTGAACAGTAATCCATCTGAGAGCGCACATGACTTTTATATATTACGGCCAACTGCTCGTCAGTGAAGAATTCTCGAACTCTGTACAGGAGTCCCAGTTTTTTAGAGGCATTCTTAGCAATGCTTCTAACATAATGTGTCCAGCTCAAGTTAGTAGTTAATGTTACACCGAGAATGTCAATACTAGGGGAAGTGGGAATATTTACATCATTAAAAAATATATGGGAGTCAGTGAGATTCTGTCGGTTAGAAAATTGAATGTACTTGGTTTTCTGTGCATTAAAGGAAACTAGATTCTCTTGTCCCCATTCATTAATTCTAGAAAGGTCCCGGTTCAGAGAAATTGCAGCGTTTATTTTTGAATTTATAAGATCGGGTTGGGTGAAAGAATTGGTAAATGTGAAGGAACTGTGGAGTGTTGAGTCATCTGCGTAGGAATGTATTGGATTATGAGTGGTAGATATGAGATCATTGATATGAATGAGGAACAGAGTTGGGGCCAAAACTGATCCCTGGGGAACACCAGCATTTATTGAGTGAAATTGAGAATAAAGGCCATCTACCATTACACATATTTTTCTGTTATGAAGATAAGAAGAAATTAGTGGAACTAATGATGCAAGGCCGTAGTGTGACATCTTCGACAATAAGGATTGATGCCAGACTCTATCAAATGCCTTTGATATATCCAGTGCTATTGTATGTGTTTCACCATGTTGGTCTATAGCTTGGTTGATTTGATGCGTAAGAAGGCAAAGAATGTCTGCAGTTGATCGACATCGTCTAAAACCATATTGCCTATCACTGATTAATTTATTATTCTCCAGATGCTTAATTATGTGATTATTTAATATTATTTCAAAAACTTTGCCAAGAGTGGAAGTTATAGCTATTGGTCTGTAGTTTGATGGATCTGAAGAGGCACCTTTTTTAGGAACTGGATGGATGTTTGCTTCTTTCCAGGGTACTGGGAAGCATGAGGTATGAGTACACAGACGGAAAAATTTTGCCAATACAGGAGCGAGCACCAAGGAGCAATTCTTAAGTACTATTGGAGGAATTTCATCTGGACCAGGAGCCTTATCTACTGAGAGATTCTGCAAAATAGTTTTGACATGTCTGGTGTGGATCTTAAGTGAGGGAATTTCAGGTGAATTAAAATTAAGTACAGGGACATCTTGATTTATTTCATCTAAGGTTGAGTTGGTGGAGAAAATATCTGCAAGAAGGTTAGCTTTACCTCGTGGGTCACTTACAAGATTGCCAGTCGGAGATTTTAATGGTGGAATGGATGAAGCAGTAGTGAAGTTGGATTTGAATGAGTTAAGAGTAGACCAAAATATTTTGTTATCATTTGGATTATTTAGAAGTTTATTTGCCTGCTTATGGAGAAAGTTTGATTTAGTTAGGTTTAATACAGTTTTGGCATGATTTCTGATGTTTCTAAAGTAATTAAAGGCTTCATGTGTTTTTGATCTTGTGTATGCATTGTAGGCTATTGCTTTTTGTTCAGTTACTCTAGCACAATTATGGTCAAACCATTTAGGTGAATTAGATCTTTTACTGTACTTTTGATGAGGAATAAAGTTTCCATTCCAATTTTTACAAAATCTTGTATGTGGCTCAAGGTGGAGTGTGCATCATCAGAAAAGAAAGAGGTCCAGGGAATATCAATAAAGAAACCTTGAAGACCCTCCCAGTCTGCCCTATCGTAATGCCATTTAGTCACCAAAACAGGTTCAGAGTGGGAAGGTGTGGTAGGTGATAGACAGGTGGCCTGTATCAGACAGTGATCAGAAGATCCAAGTAGGGACCTCACTGTAACATCATAATTTTCTGAATTGGTTGTTAAAAATAAGTCCAGTAGGTGGGAATTATGATTAGGATTATCTGGTACACGGGTGGGTTGGTTGACTAGTTGAATGAGATTAAATGAGTCTGCAAATAGCTCACATTCAAGACCAGCATCATCAGTCCTGGCTGAATGAGTGAGCCATTCAACATTATGGACATTAAAATCACCCAACACAGTGATTTCAGAAGAAGCATTTAAGTTGAGGACACTGAGTTGTGAGGACAGAGAATCAAAAAGACTTTGCTCTGGAGGAGTATTTGGGGAACGGTAGATGCAACATATGTATTTAAATTTACCAGCAGAAATTAATTTGTATATAGAATATATCAAAATAGGGACAATTGAAACTAGTAACCTCCTCCAGGGCAATTTCAGATTTTGCGAAGCAACATACACCACCTTTAGGTCTGAAATTTTGGAGCAGTTGATAACCTGGAAAATTAAATCTAGATGTGTCAGATGTGGATGTTACTTGAGTCTCTGTCAAAAAAAGGAGAGTAGGGGATTCTGCTTGAAGAAATTGGTGTACAGAATTGATGTTAGAGTGAAGTCCCCTTATATTACTAAAGAAATAGCTGTACTGACAAGCAGCTTTGGGACATTGCAATGCTCTTGACACAGTCGCATGATGACGACCGGGAGGGCCCTGTGTCAATAACCCAACCCTGCCGGGGGTGGATATCCGAGGGACCACCAGGTTTGCTCTTAACAATTGTACTGCCATATTTATAAGGTAAGTGTATGGTGTTACATGTATGATATGTAGTGGGAAGAGTAGTATTTTATGGATAGAGGATAGCGATGTAGGGCAATGTCGTGAAGTTGGATGTGTATGTTATATAAAGAGGGTTTTCCTGATACCCCTGATGTGTGAGGCAGAAAGATATGTATCCAGCTACCAAGGCCTGGGAGAGAAAATGGAATTCAGGCTATTCCCTGAGTCTCCCGAAACCTTGGCGGTAGTACTTCCCTGGGCGGGGCTGCCTACCCCTACTACCTAGAAATATAACATACTTAACAAATTTAACTATTAAAGAAAGAGTTTTTATAGAATTTTTTCATTTTTAATATGTTTTTTGGCGGCTGCACTTACAGGGGCAAGCCAATTTTACTCCACTCTCAACACACACTGACTGAACGGCAAGGGTTCTCCTGCAAGCAAACCCTCCTGTGACAAACAATCAGCCAAAACATTATCAGTGCCCTTAGCATGCCACACATCCAACTTGTGTTCCAGCAGCACAACAACACCTGACACTGATAAACTGCCCAGTTCATCACACGACTGGCACTTTTCTTCGCTCTTTCCGGCAATGGGGCCTGCCAAAAACCTTTCACTAGTACTACCTTCGTGATAGGTGATGCAGCCCCGAGGCGGTCTATGGTGTCGTCAACTCTCGATAAGGTATAGGCGTCTGTCAGGGATAATGCACACCCACTCGCAATCAACACACTCACTGATCTTGCCACTTAACACAGGTTGCAAAGTTACAGGCAACGACCACTCACGACATTCCTTATCCCTCCGACCCTTGGGCAATGGATAGGTGTCTGTCAGGGATAATGCACACACACTGATCTTGCCACTTAACTCCGGTTGCAAACTCACTGGCAACGACCACTCACAATATCCTTTATCCCTCAGACCCTTTTTCCACATGTCATCTAGCTCTGTTTTCACAACAGGCTTTTTTGCAGGATTTATACGGTAGGGAATTAAACTGAGCCTCGCACTGTCTTCAGCCTCCATGTCAGATTCTACCCCGTACATCAGGCCTGGAGAAGCAACAAACATGCTGATGCACTGCCACAGCCTAGTAAACAACTTATCTTGCAGAACATGCCTAGTGCCCTCCCACAACCCAGCCGAGACCGCAGCTTCTAACCTGTAGTCTCCCTCCTTCTCCACCTTCGTCCCTAGAACAGCCAGGTCATGAGAGGGACAATCAGTACCATCTGTGCAGTCACTCCCATAGTTCACAATTGCTAAGGCTTCCCCACCGATTACGTACATGCGCACCCCCGCATTCCTTACGACTACATCTGCCTGCACAGCATCACAGCTTTTAGCGACATGGCCAGATACAGTCGGTCTATGGTAGGGCTGTTGCATTCGACTAGAGCAGCATTGGGAGGCTATGCGACGACCGGGCACTTCTATGCCACAGCCAACCTCACCAATCTGCTCAAAGTCCTCCTTTTGACCACCACCCTTGGCAGCCATGGGTCGACCTTGACCTGACAACCATGTCCAAGCCTCGTCGCCCACCTTGAACCACCGAAACAACGAGGCTAACGGTCTCTCAACATTCACTTGACCTGCCCGCGGAACATCTTGCACCGCCTGAGTTGTGAGGCTCAGGGGCTCGGCACGACCAGTGGGGTATGAACCGAGCTGGTGCTGGAGCACTGCACACTGCTACTCTAGCGCTTCCACAGCCACCAGACTCGTGTCCCCCGCCCACTGCTCCGCCGAGACATGACAATCCCTACTCTCCTCCACCTGTGCCGTACTGCCCCCCTCTCCTTCTCCACCTTGGCCGCTGCAGACCAACGCAGGGACAGTAGGCTGCTCAGGTGGTTGCCTCACAAACTCCTCCAACAGGTTCACATGACATGTTTCTCCGTCCTCGTGTTTGATCTCGACAGCATCATTGCCACACTTCAGAACTTCCGGATCCTCCAACTGCAGTTTACAAATATCTGAGGGAACCAACTTGTCTAGATGCTTCCGAAGCAACCCAAGTCCTCCCCCAATATCAAACTGAGCAACCCTTTGTTCTCTCTGTGCATAACGTTGCTGCCTCGGAGTCTCTTCCTGCCCTACCTCCTCACTAGCTCTGACAGGTCCTGGGGCCTCTCCAGACTCCAACAATGGTGCCAATACTGAGTCGCCAAGAAGCGCTGCTGGTACTAAACTCTCCAAACTTTTACCAACATTAGCCGTCTTCTTCCGACCGTTCCTCCGTTGATCAGAAGACTGAGGAATAGGCTGTGACACTTTGGATGCAAGAGGTCCAGTAACAATGCACGCCATAGGTTGTACTTGACACTTCTCTACCCACTCCTGTTCCTCCCTACTCACGTCGGCCGGCTTCTCGGCAACGACTAAGGGTGAAACCTCAGAAGTAGGCACCGCAAAGTCGTTGCCGAGAAGGAGGTCGACGCCCCCAACAGGCAAGTTCTCCACAACACCCACATTCAACTCTCGTGTCACACCATCCACCTCCAGTTCCATCCTGACCAACGGGTATGACTTAACAGCATTGATACCCTGCACAGCAACCACCCGTGCCGCGTTTATTGGTCTACCAGTAAAGTTCTTCATTAAAGTCTGCGAGGCACCCGTGTCTCGCAACAGCTCAACTCCATGCTTCTTACCAGCCCACCTCACGCAGCCATGCCCTCGATGGTCACAAAAGACATCGCGGACAGGGTTCGAGCCTTCCGGATTCTTCTCCACTGGCTGTGTCCCAGCCTCTGACGTTATACCCCGGGCAAACTCAGACGACTTCGGGGACACCCCAATGTTGCGAGCCAAAGACACGACTGCATTAGGTAGCTTGCTTGGACAGGCTCTTCCAAATGGCCCTTCTCATGACAATGAAAACACTCTAACTCCCCCTTGGGCTTCCCTTGAGGTGGGGAAGGGCCCTGACCCTTCTTAAACGGGACTGTATTAGGTTTATGGTCAGACTTAGTATCGTTGCTCTTGTTGTAATGGTTATATGGTGTATCACTGACTCGGGGGGGTGGAGTGTTGCGCCCCTTGTTACCTGCATCGTTCCGTTGTGCAGACCCGCACCCACGAATCAGTGACATCCGAAGGTCAGCCTTCTCAGCTGCCTCCTGAAGAGTTCTTGGGTTTTTCTCTTTAAGATTCAACGTCAGAACGCTGCCCGTACACTTAAAAAATTGTTCTAGAAGCATCAGCTGTTTCAACTCCTCAAACGTCGATGCCTTCTCAGAACGCAGCCAGTTTCTAAATGCATCGGACAGATCCCGGGCATGCTCAAGAAAGGTGCACTCACGACCCTTCCGTTACACCCCGGAACTTCAATCTGTACGTCTCTGGTTGTAACTCATAACTCGTTGCTCACATTCAACCTGTCCCAAAGAAGGGTGACCGCTCTCAACCCTCCAACTATCGTCCAATTGCTCTTATCTCTTGTCTTTCTAAAGTTTTTGAAACTATTCTTGCTTCCAAATTTCTTAAGCATTTCTCTTCTCATAATCTGCTCTCAGATCGCCAGTATGGCTTCCTTAAGGGTCGCTCTACTGGTGATCTTCTTTCATATCTTACTAACTCTTGGTCATCCTCCTTCCGGGACTTCGGTGAGACTTTTTCTATTGCACTAGACATATCGAAAGCCTTCGATAGAGTCTGGCATAAATCTTTAATTTCTAAACTACCCTCCTTCGGTTTCTATCCCTCCATCTGTGCCTTTGTCTCTAATTTCCTTTCCGGCCGTTCCATAGCCGCGGTTGTGGACGGCCATTGTTCACTTCCTCACCCTATAAACTCCGGTGTTCCTCAGGGCTCTGTCCTATCTCCTATTCTCTTTCTAATTTTTATAATGATCTCCTTAACTGTACCTTAATTCCCATCCATTCATACGCAGACGAATCAACCTTACACTACACCATTAGTTTTTCAGACGCCCCAGCCAGCAATCCCTCAACGACAAACGTAATGAAGCCATAGAACTCTTAAATTCTGATCTAAATACTATTTCCAATTGGGGCAGAGAAACCTTGTAACTTTAATGCTTCCAAAACCCAATTTCCTCTATCTACCGTCAGAATCTCCCAGCGGACTATCCCTTATTCTTCAACATAAAAATCAACCTTCCCTCTTCTCGGTGTCTCTTTCTTCTGCTCTCATTTGGAAGGACCATATTACCAGTCTTGCTAAGGAAGCCTCCAGAAGCTGGGTGTGCTCAACCGCCTTAGGGGTTCTTTTCCCTGCACAGCTTCTTGCTCTGTACAGGGACATAGTGCGCCCTTGTATTGAGTATTTTTCACATGTGTGGGGGGTTCCTCTCACACCGCTCTCCTAGACAAAGTTGAAAGGAAGGCCTTTCGTATCATTAACTCCCGTCCACTCACCAACTCTCTGCAGTCTCTCTCTCCGCCGCAATGCTGCATCTCTCTCGCTATTCTATCGCTATCTATAATAATCAGTGTTCCTCAGAGCTATCCCAGTGCATACCACCTCCTTTACGTAGGGCACGTGGTACCCGTCTTGCAACTCAATCCCACCCCTACTCTGTGCAACTCTCCAACCCAAGAGTGAAACGTTACTCTCAAACTTTCTTCTACTCAACAGCTGAGCTCTGGAACTCTCTCCCAGAATCAGTCTTTCCCTCTTCCTATGACTTAAATTGCTTCAAACTCCGTGTGTCCAGGCATTTTGGCTCGAACGTCCCTTGATTTTGGCCCTGTCACTCTTTCAACTATGGGGGAGGCACTCGCTATAGGCAGTTATGCCTTTTGCCTCCCTCAATCACATAGAAAAAAAAAAAAAAAAAAAAAACTCATATGCCCGCAGGACAGCCTCCTTCAATACCTCGTAATCGATGCACGACTCCAAGGGCAACGCATCATATGCCTTGAGTCCTTTGCCAACCAATCTAGAGGAAATAATGGCTGCCCACTTAACCTCGGGCCATTGGTGCTCCCGGCACTTCTTCTCAAAACGCATAAAAAATTCAGTGACACCCGACTCATCAAATACAGGGACCAACTTGAGCAGGTGCGACAAAGACTGATCAAGACCTCGATTCCCAGAGACGCTGCCCTGTCGTCTCCACCCGAGACCTCTCGAGATCTTTGTCTGCACAGTACTTCGCCTTTCTCTCCTCAGCCTCAGTCTCATATCTGGCCCTTCTCTCCTCAGCCTCACTCTCTCGCTGCCGTTGCTCGAGCTCATATCTGGCCCTTCTCTCCTCAGCCTGAATCTTAGCCATCTCAAACTCCCGCTGCTGCTGCTGCTCAGATTCCCGCTTCTGCTGCAGCTGCATCTTAGCCATCTCAAGCTGGAAGAGCATATCTGCAGTTAAACCTTGAGGAGGAGGAGATGCAACAATTGGAGACTCACCCAAGTGCAAACCACGCTGCCAGTGACTATCAGCCTGCGGGACCGTACCCGTCTCCGGAGCCCGAGGGGGCGCCATGGTAGGAGTCGAGTGGAATAGGGGCTGGGCCGAAAGTGCCCCAGCTCCCGCTCCATCCGAAGCCCCACGCACCCCGCCGAGCACACAGGCCACCTCTCGACATGCTGCTTGTGCCCACATGCCCCATGACCATGGCCAAACACTGGAGACCATACCG